>CM035172.1:23888224-24238191 GCA_020205615.1 Panax quinquefolius | reverse complement strand
GGATTTATCATCGTTGGCATAAATTGGTTTAGTAAAGGCTGACTCTGTTTCAATAAGGATGTCCCTATAATACACAAGTGATTTATAAGGATCTAGAGGAAGAAAATGCCATCCAGTAGGAAAATACTGGGCAACCAATTGAATTGGGTCATTCTTGGGTTTCATTGGTAACTCAATATGGAATAAGTGCAGATCAAAAATTTGACGATAGTCTGAAACTGAGTGACTGGATTGTGATGAGGTAGACTTGGTTTGACTAGCAAAAAATATCAAATGGCTTGGGCTGACTAGCAAGAACTGAGGAGTAGGGCTTGGGAACTGTACCAAGAACCTGGAATTTATTGTGGGTTTGGGTAACTGGATGAGGAACAACAGTTCCTTTTGACTGATTAACTGGACAGGCAGAGCGGCCATGACCACAAGAAGATGAACCTCCTCGCACACTCATGTTGCTATAATGGTACCTGTGTTAATAAACTCATGAGTGAGAAAATCAGGAACTGAGTTGTTACTACCTTTAATATATTCAATGTCAAAATCAAAAATACTTAAAATTGATTGCCATCTAGCGAATGAATGCTTAGAGGTGACGTTCTCAACGTCCTTTTCAAGAATAAATTTTGCTGACTTGCAATCTATTCTAACTAGGAATTTTTGATTCAATAAATCTCTCTGAAATTTTTTGTTACATAAAACTAATGATAAAATTTCTTTTTTAATAGTACTATATTTTAACTGTGTAGGGTTCCATGCACCAGAATGAAAACGAACAATTTGTTCATCAGAAGTAGGAGTTAACTTTTGTTTAAGTATGCCACCGAATCCAATGTCAGAAACATCAGTTTCAACTATTTTGAAAGCTAAATCGTTAGAGATGCCAAGGCAGGGTAAAACCTTAACATATTTTTTAATTTGTTGGACTACAGAAGTATGAATGTCAGTCCATGGATGTGGATTACTTTGTAAGCACTGAAAGAGAGGCTTACAAATCTTCTGGAGGTTCTTGTAAAACTTGCCAATATAATTGAGCGAGCCAAGAAACCTCTCAGAATGAGTTTTGTTTAATCTTATCTAGGAACCTAATTAATTTAATTGAATAGCTCATCGATTGGCGCGTGGAGTCCATTATAGAGGATTAATCCGAGAAACCTGACTTTAGTCAGAAACAGACTACATTTGCAAGGAGAAAGAACAAGACCATTGGTTTTAACCATTTTGAAGAACGAATTCAAATATTTAATATGCTCCTCAATAGTCTTGGAGAATACAAGGATATCGTCGATGTATACAATAATAAAATGACTGAAAGGATTCAAAATATTATTAAGAATATTCTTAAATTCACTAGGTGCATTTTTAAGTCCAAATGACTGAACATTCCATTCGTAGTGTCCGAACGGAGTAGTGAATGCAGTTTTGTACCTATCATCTGGATGAATAGCAACTTGCCAGAATCCTGACTTGAGGTCAAATTTACTAAAGATTGTGGAGACACTTAACCTACCAAGGAGATTATCCTTGTTGGGCAAAGGGTACCTAATCCATTCTAGTACTTTGTTTAATGGTTTATAATTAATGACTAACCGAGGGACACCTCTTTCTTTCTCAACTTCGTTATTAACATAGAAGGCTGGGCAAGACCATGGTGACTTATTATGTCTAATTAAACCCTTACTAAGAAGATCATTAATTTCACTTTTACATAACTCCATCTGTTCATGACTCATTTGAATAGGCCTAGCTTTGGTGGGAATTAAATGTTCTTTAAATTCCTTAGCATAGGGTAATCTAACTATGTGCTTCTTCCTATGCCAAAAAGCATTGGGAGAATCTGAACATAAATTTTTTATTAAATAATCCTTTAATTCTTTTATTTTTTCTTGAATTCTGTTACTCTTAAGTTTTTCTTCAACATGTTGATACCTAACTTCTTCTTTAAGGAAACTTAGGTGGGTAACTTTATAATTTAACAGATTCAATGATTTAGAAATTGATTCTTCCTGAATAAATTTTAAATCTCTTTCTTTTGGTTTGATTAGGAATTTAAACGTAATTTTCTTTCCTAAATGTTCACAACTTAAACATTTATTACTAGTATTAAATGGGTATAATAAATAGATAAATGGTAAACCTAAAATGATTTTGTCAGTAAGATTGCGAACTAAGACAAATGAGGTCTTAAAACACATACTGTCTTGACAAATATGTACATTAGGTAATTTATATTTTATTTCTATTAGCTGAATTTAGTTTTTCACTAGTTTTCTTATAATATCTTGTTGGGATAATACCTCTTGAATACAGGTTCAAGTCTCGCACTTGATGTCAACCGAAGCGGTGAGTAGTACGAGAGAAAGTTTATCGATAACTAAATTAATAGAGATATACCATTTTTGAATAGTGATATCTTTAATTCTTTTAAGAAAGAGACCTTGAATAAAGAGGTCAGAAATTTTAGCACCTGATGATTCTGGTTCATCGTGACTTTCATCACTAGAAGAGGAATCGTGAACTTGAAGATCTGATTTTTTATCATCAAACTCTTTTCTTAAGTTGGAAATATCTAATTTTAAGTTAGAAATTTCTTTCTTAAGTTTATTAACTTCTTGATTTAACTCAGGGAGGGTAATTTCTTTTACCGGAGACTTAAATCTTTCAAGAGTTTTATTGAGACTGAAAATAGGTTTTTCTTTGGCTCTAAGAACCTTATCAGTGACTTTCTTATCTTTGGTTAACAAATCTTTTAATTGTTTCAAATAATGAGTTTTTAATTCAGGGTCTGTAATTTTACTGATTAAATCAATTAATAAAGAACCTTCTTCTTCATCTTTTGTAATTACATTAATTCTTTTACAACAGTTTTTATTGCAATTTTCTGTACATATGGTGACTTAATTTTCACTATCAGAATCACCGTCAGATGAGTTATTACTAGAAGATTCTGGAATATCAGAAGCTTCTTCATTACTACTACTGTTATTTTCAATTCTCATTAATTCCAATAATTGTTCTGTATCTTTAGTTGAAATATTTAATTGAGTTAATTTTTGTTTAACTCTACATTCACTTTTATAGTGTCCTTTCTGCCCACAATTGTGACAGACAATTTTACTTTTATCATATTTCTTTGATTTTTTATAGGATTTTTTCCTAGATGATTTAGGTTTATTGTAATAAGTATCTTGATTATTACTCTTATTATTACTTTTATCTTGATTATATATTTTCTTACGACGCTTATGACTTTTATGTGACTCAATATGTTTATTCTTATGCCTGTGCTTTCTTCTAGAGGGAGCAACCGGCGGTAAACCATATTGTTCACAAAATGTTCCTAACTTGTATTTAGCTTTATTTCTATCTTTACTAGCTTGTTTAGCTAATTTAAAATCAATACACATTTTTAATCCAATTTTTTGAATATAACTAATAATATCAAAATGGGTTAAATTATCATAATCAATATATCCTAAATTTTTACTTAATTCTTCTCTAACTTTGTGAGCAAATAAAGATGGTAAACCATTAACGAATTTCTCTTTCCAAAATGGTTTATAACTGTCATTTCTCATCATAACTCTAGAGGTAAATACATCTTTGTACCATCTAAAATCACTTAGAGTGGGATAAGTAAGATTAATTAATTGATCATGAATTCTTTCTGTAATATTACTAGGGGTTCCAACAAAATGTTTAATTATAGTAAATATTAAAGTATTAACTCCATCAGGAAGACCAATACCGGCATCTTCATCAAAGATGGGATTGCCTTCATTATCTCTTTGGATAGCATGAACTATGGATATTCTAATGTCTTCTGTGAGATGTTTTTCCCACCAAGACCTAAGAATACCTGTAAAACCACTAGCTAATAATTCAACTATATCTGGTTGAGATAAAGTGTTGAATTTAGTGATATAGCTATTGGCTACCATTGACATGTGATTTAGTTTATTCAGAATTTCTTGCTTACTAAATCCATCTATATTCCATTCATATATTTTATTAGATGACACAGAAAACTGTTTATCTAGATTTCTTTCTTCGAATTGTAAATTCGAGAGGTAGAGTCTAGAAATACCAATTTAAGTAATACTTGTGTTATTAACGAGTTAATTTATTTAGCATTCATTAAGGTTAGATTACATTGAAGCGATTTGAATGATTTGAAGAACCGTAATTTATCATCATCGATTCGACTTGATCGATAACAACAATAGTTCCACTTGGACCGGGTTCTGTTTTAAGTTTTTTAAATAATTTTTCAATAGACTCAACTTGTGACGCCCCCAAAATAGGTATACATCACCCATTCTGAGTTGTCAATACATGGTACAGAAACAACTACAACTTTATTATTACAACAATAAAACTGTGAGTTTGAATACAAATATTATCTTCTAGTCAATATCTATACTCAGATAAATCCTCATCGCATTTATTGACACATTATTTTATAAAAATAGTGAGGACTACTAAATAACTCTCTCTAGAACTTTCATTCCATACCTTCGTTCTACATCGCTATATTCTCGCCTCCCGAGAAGAAAAATGGAACAAAAGGAAAAGGGTGAGCTCAACTAGCCCGAGAAATAATATTATGACTAAGATAATATACAACAAATTATCGTTAGTCTTCAACGAGGAAAAATCTAATAGAATACAATAGACAACAAATTTTAAATCAATATTCGCAGCAGTAAATAATTATTCATTAGAAGAGTTAAGTAGAGAATGCAAACTACTATCTTTTATGTATGAATTTAAAAGTTCATCGCTCATCTTTTATCCTCAGAACATCAACCAATATATATCCGAATCAAATATTCATCTTTGCACTACTGTGCCAAAGATATTCATCATTAATCATGTTCATCTAAACACTGCTCATCTTTGCACTACTGGGCCTAAGATATTCTTCTTAAATCATTCATCTTGCACTACAGGCCAAAGATATTCAATAATATCATCATTTAAGACCGAGGATGATGAAAATATTTTAAAGAAACGAATCCAAAGGAAACAAAATGACAAGGATTAAGGATTAAGGATTAAGTACTTTGTTTTATCCATGTCCAAAAATACTTCAAAAATAATCATAGTGGTGTAAAATTCAAGAATGATCAAAACATGGATACAATCAAAGCTAGTATCCACAATAGATATTTTGAGACGAAAAAGAAAAATTTTCATTTTTGATGAATTGTCTTGATTCAAAAGTGAATACAAAAACATCTTCACGCTTACATGATAGACTGTGAATAGTAACTCGTGAATAAGAATCGTGAATAACGTGAATAAGAACTCAAATAGTAACTCCACACCAAAAGTTCAAAATTTGATAAAAACTTCAGATCAATATTTCAAAGATAATGATATTGAAGAAATAATATCATTCTGAAAAACAAAAACATCCCTTACCTCAAAAGATTAAGATTTCTAGTCTAATAAACGGGATATAGGCTATGACTTGAACTTGCACCGTGATAACAATACTCAAAGTATACTCAAAATACTCACAAGAATACGCTTCGATAATATAGAGAGAGAAAACTTGAGCTTAAATTGTGTGATTTTCAATTCTAACCTAAGCACCCTATTTATAGGAAATCGCTTAGAACACCAAAGCGAAAATTTAATAAATTAATAATATATATATATATATATATATTCCAACGACCTTAGAAATCTGATTTCATCATCATTTAACCAACATTTGACTACACACAAGACTAACAACAACAAAAACGTTTTTTTACAAAAAAAAATATTTTAAACTTCCAAAAATCAATTATTTTTTAGAACTTCAATAATTCATAATAAATAGCCCTTTCATCGTAAAATTCGAATCTCGCGAGTTTTTTAGGAAATTTAATTCTCTACAACTTTGCGTAAGAAAGTTTTTCCAAATTCTAAATAAAAATTGATCAAATCCATAAACAGACGATTTTACAAAAATATAATCAAATTTCAAATCGATAAATAAGGTCCACCGACATGTTTAACATGTTTTAAACATTTATTGTAACAAAAATACTCTTCCTCCTCAGATACTCATATATCCCACATTCGTTGTAAAATATCACATTATTATATTATTAAAATATAATATATTTTAAATAATTATTTTATCGAAAAAAATAAAATTTCAATTTTCAACAATTGTCACATTAAAATTTTCTCCATCTATATCCACATAAAATCAATATTTTTCTTATCATATGAATCAATAATTAATTATTCACAAATAATATTACGAAATCACAATATCGACAACCGTGCATAGCCTCCCGGAAAGAGGGGCTTTCCAATAAGAATTTCTCCTTCTTGGCGCGCAATTAGGTGACCAAACCTCTCCTTAGATGTAACTTTTTAGACATTGCCAATAATGTTATCTAATAATATTATTCAGATAATATGAATTATTGCTTCGATAATGGAAAATCTTGTGTAATGACAATTTATTGAAACAACGAAGAATATAAAATATCAACGCAACAATTATTAAATCAATAAAATAAAATACCGAATAAGTAATTCATCGTAACCATTATTGAGTAGTGCCTTCTTCACGTAAGAATCAATAATTGGTGCAATACTGTGTCTTCTACATCGTGTTTTAACCACCGAGTATTTTAACAAGATTAATCTTAATAACTAACTACGCCGTTATTTTTAAACAACTTATATTTATCGTTTTCTTCATCCAATCGCTTTCATTATGGGGCCCACACATGGTCATTTACCGCCGCATTTAACGAATATTCCCACAAAGCATCTAAATATTCCACGACCAAACGAATATTCCCCGACAACAATGAATATTTTATAACCACTTGCTTATTTTGAAATATTTATGTATTTTACCCCTAACTATCCACATTAATCAAATCAACCCTTACTATTTCAAAATAATAAATAGAAAAATTAAATTTCATTAATAATAAGTTTGGGTCTTACAACCTCCCTCCTTATGAAATTTTGTCCTCGAAATTGACGTCGCACGTACTGTGTTTGAAAAGGTGAGGATACATCGCTTTCATTTCCGTTTCCAATTCCTGTGTCATTTCCTCTATAGCATGATTCCTCCACAAAACTTTAACTTGTGGTATGACCTTTCATGGCGTAGGACATGCTCCTTCCTATCCAAGATCTTGACAGTACCTCCTCACACATCGTTAAGTTTTCTGGCTATCTCATCCGGTTCTAACTTCTATAACGTGGTTCGGGTCTTTCACATATTTACGAAATACGAGATATGTGAAACACATTATGAACACGAGACATACTTTGAGGTAACGCTTGAGTCTATAGGCTACATTTCTTACTCGGTCAAGAATTTGAAATGGACCAATAAATCGTGGATTGAGCTTTCCTCTCTTCCCAAATCTTGTAACTCCCTTCCATGGAGCAACTCGCAATAATACATGATCCCTATACTAAATTCCACGTCCTTTCGATGAAGATCCGCATAACTCTTTTTGTCGATCTTGTGCCGCTTTGTATCGTTGTCGAATCATTTGGATCTTTTCCGTAGTCATATCGTATTAACTCTCGGGTCCCAACAATGTTGCTTCACCCACCTCATCCCAACATATTGGAGAACGACACTTTCGTCCATATAATGCTTCAAATGGAGCCACACCTATACTTGCTGATAAGCTGTTGTTGTAGGAGAATTCCACCAATGGTAAATACTTATCCCAACCGCCCTTGAAGTCAGGGACACGAGTCTTAATAAATCTTCAAGAGTTTGAATAGTCTTTTCTCGATTGTCCGTCCGCTTGAGGATGGTATCTTTGAACTAAATCGTAAACCGCGCCCATAGCTTTTTGCAAGCTAACCCAAAATCTTGAAGTGAATCTTGGGTCACGATCCGAAACTATGGATACTGGCATGCCATGCAACCTCACAATCTCATTCACGTACATACTAGCAAGAAGCGTTCAAGGAATAAGTCTCCGTGTCGGCAAGAAATGAGCGGACTTGGTTAATCTATCAACAATAACCCAAATAGCATTGATGCCTTGAGAAACCGTAGGAAGACCCGTAATTGAAATCCATGGTAATGTGTTCCACTTCCATTTCGAATCTCAAGTGGTTGCAATGGACCCTTAGGTACTAGATGCTCCGCCTTTACACGTTGACAAGTTAAACACATCGAGATAAACTTTGCAATCTCTCTCTTCATATTGTTCCACCAAAATGTATGTCAAGATCACGATACATTTTAGTACTTCGAGATGGATTACAAATGGTGTATTGTGTGCTCCATCATAATCTTGTACTTCAAATCGTAGTCGTTAGGAACACAAAGTCTAGAGTGGACTCAAGTATTCATTCTTCATCAATTCTCGCTCCTAATAGCTCCTTCTTGTACTTTCTTCTTCATACGCATCGGCTCCTGGGTGGGTGGCTTGAGCAACCTTAACTTTTTCTATTAAAGTTGGCTCTATCGTATACTTGACATCATCGCACTCATTCCCGATATGATCTTCTACTCAACGCGTCATTACCACGTTTGTTTTTCCGGGATGGTATTGAATAGTGTGGTCGTAGTCTTTCAATAGTTCGAGCCAACGTCACTGCCGCATGTTGAGTTCTTTTTGAGTGAAGAAATATTTAAGGCTTTTATGGTCTGAATATATCTCCACTTTCTCCCCATATAGATAGTGCCTCCATATCTTTAAGCGGCAACGATCGGGCCGCTAACTCTAGATCATGAGTAGGATAATTCCTCTCATACTCTTTAAGTTGTCGAGAGGCATAGGCTATGACTTTCCCACGTTGTATGAGAACACATCCTAACCCTTTGCCTGAAGCATCGCTGTAGATAACAAATCCATCCGAACCAGATGGTATTGTTAGAAACAGTCTTAAAATAAGTCTCCTCTTAAGCTCTTGGAAACTTTTCTTCGCATTCTTCTCTCCAAACGAATTTTGTATCCTTCCGAAGTTAGCCGAGTTAATGGAGTAGCGATTCGAGAAAACCCTTCCACGAATCTCCGATAATAACCAAATAAGCCCAAAAAGCTACGTATTGATCACCGGACTTTTACTCTCCCAACTTTGTATTGCTTCAATCTTCACCAGGTCAACGGATACTCCATGTTTTGACACCGTGCCCAAGAAATGCTACTTCCTCGAGCCGAACTCGCATTTCTTCAATTTGGCATATAGTTTATTTTCACGAAGCCTTCGAGTACCAACTTCAAATGGTGCTCATGATCTTCACGACTTTTGGAATATATAAGGATGTCATCAATAAAGACAACAACAAAGCGATCCAAATATTCCTTGAATACTCGGTTCATCATATCCATGAAAGTCGCAGGAGCATTAGTTAATCCGAAAGACATGACTAAGAATTCATAATGCCCATACCGAGTTCTAATGGCGGTCTTTGGAATATCCTCGCCTAATCTTCAAATTGATGATATCCGTCGAATCGAAGATCGATTTTTGAAAAGAATTGTGCCCTTGCAATCGGTCAAACAAGTCATCAATACGAGGTAGAGGATACCTATTCTTGATGGTGACATGGTTCAATTCCCGATAGTCAATACAAAGTCGCATACTCCCGTCTTTCTTTTTTACGAATAAAACAGGAGCACCCCAAGGAGATGTACTAGGACAAATGAAACCGATGTCCAACAATTCATGTAGTTGGACCTTTAACTCTTGAAGTTCAATAGGAGCCATTCGATATGGGGTTTTAGAAATGGGCTTTGTACCAGGTTCAAGATCAATAAAGAATTCAACTTCACGCTTACGGGGTAGGCGGGAAGTTCTTCAGAAATTCGTCCGGAAAGTCAATAACAACAGAATATTATTCAAATTTGACGTGTCTTTATTCAAATCCATAACATGGGCTAAGAAAGCTTGACATCCATTTTTCAATAAACAAATAGCTTTATGATTAGATATGATAGTGATTGATTTTAATGGTTTAGTTGCTTGAATTGCATACACAGTTGGTTAGGAATATGAAAACTAACAACCTTACGAAAATAATCAATTTTGGCATGATGAGTAGTTAACCAATCAATCCCTAAAATCACATCAAAAGCAAGTATTTTTAAAGAGATAAGGTCAACGTAAGGGTGATGGTGCCAACTTGAATCAAACAAGATTTATAAATAGTGGATGTGATGAAAGTTTCTCTAACGGAGTTTCCACATATAGGTCAAAGTCTAATTTCTCCCGAGTCAAGTTTAAACGTTGAGCACATGCAGGAGAGATAAATGAATGGGTAAAGACCGGTTATCAAGTAAGGTATAAACTTCGCAAGAATTTATAAATAAATTACCCGTGATCACCTCGTTGGGTTCCTCGCATTTTGACCAAATACAACAAACGCTTCTTCCGGAATCGTTGACTTTGACTTTTACCGAGACGATCTTTTGAGTCACCGTTCCCGCCAACTAGGTTTTTCTACCGCACAATCTCGGCGATATGTCCTTCCTTTCCACAATTATAGCATACCTTGAATCTGTTGTGGGCGCTTTGACCGATATGTCCCTCTTTTCGCATTTGTAGCATATAGATAGGTGGGTCGTTTCTCCTCCCTTAGAACCGGTTGTCACTTTGCAAGACTGCTGCCGTCTTACATAGGTCGTTGTTAAATCTCCTCTTTTAAAATCTCCTCCCGACTTCGCTTCTTTTATTTTCATGGCCATGATTACCACCGAGTGGGTTACCATTTTGTCCGTCTGCTTTTTTCTCCGCCGGTTATCATTATTACATTGATCGCTATCTCCGATACGATCCTCGGTTATGGTCCTCGGTTGAATATACTGCGTTATCTCGCTTCTAACAATTGAGCCCTATTAACAACATCTGAATAGAGAAAATTTATGAGAAATGAGATATTGTCGTATCTTAGGGTTTCAAACCTCTCGAAACATCCGCGTCATATTCGCTCCTCATTCTCCACCAAATGAGGTGCAAACTCGGATAACTCGCAAACTTTGCCTCGTCATCGAGACACCGCCGTCATGTTGTTTTGTTCTAATCGATGAACTCCACTTCCTTCATATAGACGAACACTTTCGGAAAGTATTTGTCATTAAATAATTTCTCAAATGTCTCCCAAGACATCTTTGAGTGCGGTTTGGATGGATACGCTTCACGCACTCCCCACCAATGATGCCTTCGCCACGGAACATAAAGGTGGCAAATGGAACCTTCTGTGTTCTCCCATGCATCCCAAGACATCGAATATCTTGGTAATTTGCTTGACCCATGTTTCCGCCATGATCGGATCCGCTTTCCCTTAAAATCTCGTGGTCCCAACTCTTTGAATCGCTTGCCAATGTGATAACCCGTGAATTGCTATCATTTCCTCCTCAGATTTTTGAACACGAGTCTCCTAATCCGATTTTGCATGAATCTGCAAAAACTTCTAAACATCCCCTCGTTCATCATCTCGCTCAATGGTGTTGTTCATGGGAGGAACATTGCCACCCTATTGCACGTTCTCCTCTCGTTGGTGAGTACAAAGCGTCTCCACGGTCTCATTTCCATTGTTAATATTCTCAATGACATTCTCAAATCTTGTCATAAAACAAGGGTTAATTAAGGAAATCAATATATCACATAATATCCTTATATACCGACCAACTAACAAATAAGCTTAGGTAGGACACACTAGCGAAGGATTTACTTTCTCTCCCTCCTAGTTTATTTCCCGATCTCCGCCAGAGATCATATCCTAAGCTCGATACCAACCGCGACGCCCCCCAAAATAGGTATACATCACCCATTCGAGTTGTCAATACATGGTGCGAAAACAACTACAACTTTATTATTACAACAATAAAAGCTGTGAGTTTAAATACAAATATTATCTTCTAGACAATATCTATACTCAAATAAATCCTCATCACATTTATTGATACATTATTTTACAAAATGGTGAGGACTACTAAATAACTCTCTCTAGAACTTTCATTCCATACCACGACTCGCACTCGCTATATTCTCGCCTCTCCGAGAAAAAATGGAACAAAAAGAAAAGGGTGAGCTCAACTAGCTCAAGAAAGAATATTATGACTAAGATAATATACAACAAATTATCGTTAGTCTTCAACAGGAAAAATCTAATAGAATACAATAGACAACAAATTTTAAATCAATATTCATGAATGAAAATAATAATTCATTAGAAGAGTTAAGTAGAGAATGCAAACTACTATCTTCTATGTATGAATTTAAAAGTTCATCATCTATCTTTTATCCCTCGTAACATCAATCAATATATATCCGAATCAAATATTCATCTTTTTCTACTACTGAGGCGAAGATATTCATCGATTAATCATGTTCATCTAAACACTGCTCATCTTTGCACTACTGACAAAGATATTCTTCTTTAAATCATTCATCTTTGCACTACTGGGCCAAATATATTCAATAATATCATCATTTAAGATCGAGATGTAACGCCCCCAAAATTAGGTATACATCACCCATCTTGGGTCGCCACTTACATGGTACATAAATTCAAATACAACTTACTAATATAAGCTGTAGTAATGCAATACGACATAAACTGTGAGATTGAATACAAATATTGTCTACTAGATATTATACAAACTCAAAAGGAGTCCTCATTACAACTATTACCACACTATTTCACGAAATAGTGATGACTACTAATGCTATCCTCTGACCATTACTTCGTTCCCCGACTCGTCCCAATTATGTTCTCATTTCAAGAAGAACAAAGGTGAAAGAAAGGATGAGCTCAACTAGCCCGAAGAAGAAATATTATGACTAAGATAATGCGAAATAAATTATCATTAGCCTTCAACGATGTTAAACCGATAAAATACAATAGAATAACCAGCTTTAATCTGCGGTGAAATAAGCAATCCATTAAAAGAGTCAAGTAGAGAATAAAGTCTACTATCTTTTAGGTTTTAAAAGGTTTTCATCAATTTTTATCACGAGACTCAACAATAAATAAACCACCACATCTAATTATCCACGTACCCACTGGCCAAGAGATTTTCATCAAATTATCAATGGTCATGACTATATCTTCGAATCACCCCTCGGTCATAATCATACCAAAAACTATCCATCATCGCATTACAGCCACCGAGGACTTTTTGTCACATCATTTATATCAAGTCATGATTATACCGAATGATCCTCGGTCATAATCATACTAAGTTCATCTACGCACGTAAGCCAAAGATAACATAATATAACACGAGGATGATGACAATGACATAATAATTCAATAAAACAAGTTCAAGAATTATTTAATCCATGAATTATTAACGTCCAAATTGTCAACACGATATCTTTGTTTAGTAGAGTAAAATTCAAGAATGATCGGAAGAATATTTCCATGAAAAGATATCGGATGAAACGCAAATATCAAGGATATTCTACTAATTTCATGGAGTATAGAAGTCAAAGTTTTAACCAACCGGGTATAATAAAGAATGGAATAACAAAAGAAATCACCATGCATGCGGTGATTCAGCATAGGCAGTTATTCAACAGAATAATAATAACGGAACCAGTCGTGTGAAATTCACAATTCAAGCGGGATATTCAACGAATAATAAAGATGGAACCGGATCCGGTGTAAAACACATAGATGGATATTCCAACGTAATGATAAAGATTTTAACCAGTCCGGTGTAAAACACACGCATGTGATGTTCCAATGTAAATAATAAAAAGCGGAACCAGTGTCCTGTAAAACACACGCATGTGATGTTCCAATGTAATAATAAAAGAATGTCACCAAGTATAGGGTAAACCACCAGTACAAAAGTTATTTCAATGAGAATAATAAAATGGAATAACATAAGGATTTCACCAAGTATAGGATATGCCGCATATACGAGGTTATGTATAGGGTATATCACTTTTACAAAGTTATTCAATGTAATAATAGTGAATGGAATAACGTGTTCTCTTGAAGAAGAAAGAATAACACCCTTACCGTAAAAAGAATGAATATAGAAGTAGTGAAGTAGCAGAATACTCTTCTTCTTTCTATAATTTTCTCTCTATAAACTTCTCTCTATAATTTCTCTCTAGAGTTTCAATGAATTCGTAAGAAAATAATGAAGGAATGAGCTTCTATTTATAGGAAAATGGAATGCATAAGTAACTAATCCATGAAACGGTCCAGATTGATTTACTTTAATCTGACGGTCCATATTTAAAGAAAAATCTTTTAAATAAAATATAATATATTCTATTTATATAAAACATTTTACTATGCAGACCTTTATGCAATACTATGCAAAACACTATGCAAAAACACTATATCAACACTATGCATAATAAAATATAATATATTCTATTTATGAATAACTTTAATAAAGTATTCTATTTTATATAAAAGATGTTTCGCTTTTAATCGTTAATAATACTGAATAAAACAAAACGTCATTATCGCTATAATAATTCATATTATTAATCGACAATAATGGAATCAAACCGAGTGACTTCTCACATAAGCATCAATAATCAATACCGTGTCTTTCTTATGCAACCACATTATTCATCGTACTTTTACTAAGTAGTTCAACAAGAACTACTTAAAACTTCCGCCGTTATTTCAATAAAATATTTTTGTCGTTTTCTCGATCCGACAATAATTACATTATGGGGTCCACCAATGATTGAGTAGTTGCATTTAATATTCCTCGCTAAACCGAATATTCCCGACCAATCGAATATAATATAACCACTTGCATACTTTGCAAAATTTATAAATACTACCCACATCTATAATATTATCTCAAATTCACACCATAATATTAAAAATTATTTTACAAAATTTAAATCTTTATTGATAAAATCTGGGGTCTCAATCGAGGATGATGAAAATATTTTTAAAGAAAGCGAATCCAAAGAAACAAAATGACAAGGATTAAGGATTAAGGATTCAGACTTTGTTTTTATCCATGTTCAAAAATACCTCAAAAATGATCATAGTGGTGTAAAATTCAAGAATGATCAAAACATGGATACAATCAAAGCTAGTATCCGAATAGATATTTTGACAAAAAGAAGAAATTTTATTTTTCTATTGAATAATGTCAGATATCGTGAATAGTCCGTAGTATCGTGAATAGTAACTCTCAGACACCAAAAGATAGAAATTTCACAAAAAACATCTTCACGCTTACATGAATAAGACTTTGTGAATAGTAACTCGTGAATAAGAACTCGTGAATAGTAACTCATGAATAGTAACCCTACATGAAAAAGTTCCAAATTTGATAAAAGTTCCAACCAATATTTCAAAGATAATGATATTGAAAAAAATAATATCATTTGAGAAGAAAATAACATCCCTTACCTCAAAAGATTAAGTACTTACAATTTGAATACCGGTATAGTCTTTGAAGGAACTTGCACCGCCTAACAATACTCAAAGTATACTCAAAATACTCACAAGAATACGCTTCGATAATATAGAGAGAAAACTTCAGTTTACGGTGTGATTTTCAATTCTAACCCAAGACCCTATTTATAGGAAAATCGCTAGAACACCAAAAGCAGAAAATTTAATAAAATAATAATATTTCTTAAAAATATTCAAGCCCACCTTAGAAATCTGATTTCAGATCATTTATAACACATGTGAGCCACTCAATTACAACAAAAAACGTTTTTCTTACAAAAAAATATTTTAAACTCCAAAATAAATTATTAAGAATTTCGAACTTCAATAATTCATAATAAATAGCCCTTTCATCAGAAAATTCGAATCTCGTGAGTTTTTATAGGAAATTCAATTCTCTACAACTTTGCGGAAGAAAGTTTTCCAAATTCCAAATAGAAATTGACCGAAATCCACAAACGGACGATTTTACGGTGCTATAATCAAATTTCAATCAATAAATGGGGTCCAATTTATATGTTTAACATGTTTTAAACATTTATTGCAACAAAATACTCCTCCTCCTCGTATACTCATATATCCCACATTCGTTGTAAAAATATCACCATTATTATATTATTAAAATATAATAATATATTTAAATAAATTATTTTATCGAAAAAAGATAAAATTTCAATTTTCAACAATTGTCACAATAAAAATTTTCTCCATCTATATCCACATAAAATCAATATTTTTCTCATCATATGAATCAATAATTAATTATTCACAAATAATATTACGAATCACAATATTGTGACGGGGCGGTTCCTGAAAGAGGGCTTTCCAATAAGAATTTCTTCTTCTTGGCAATTGATTAGGTGACCAAACCTCTCCTTAGATGTAACTTTCTAGACATTACCAATAATGTTATCTAATAATATTATTCGATAATATGAATTATTGCTTCGATAATAAAAATCTTCGTAATGACAATTATTGAAACAACAATGAATATAAAATATCAACGCAGCAATTATTAACTCAATAAAATCTTTGAGCGATAATTACTGTAACCATTATTGAGTAGTGCCTTCTTACGTAAGAATCAATAATTGGTGCAATACTGGTGTAATAGCTTCTTGTGTTTTAACCACCGAGTATTTTAACAAGATTAATCTGTAACAACTACGTCGTTATTTTTAAACAACTTATATTTGTCGTTTTCTTCATCCAATCGCTTTTTCGTTATGGGGCCCACACATGGTTTGCAAGGTAAATCATTTAATATTCCCAAAAGCATCTGAATATTCCACGACCAAACGAATATTCCCACAACAATGAATATTTTATAACCACTTGCTTATTTTAAAATATTTAGTATTTTACCCCTAACTATCCACATTAATCACATCAACCCTTACTATTTCAAAATAATAAATAGAGAAAATTAAATTTCATTAATAATAAGTTGGGGTCTTACAATCTGCATAATATGTTATTTTATTAAATCAATAATTGAGACGACAAAGTTATTCATATTATTAAATTGCAATATTTACAATGTCTGTAAGTTACATCGAAGAGAGATTTGGTCACCTAATTGCGGCATGATAGGGAGAAATCTTTATTGAAAGCCCCCTTTTTTCTGGGAACTACCTGGTTGATAAATATTGTGAGTTATAATATTAATGATGAATGTTATTAAAATTGAAGTTGTGTTCGGGGTTAAATTTGGAGACGCGGATGTGATATTTGAGTCCTAACGATGAAATTAGTAAAATAGTCTATAAACACAAAATTTTTCTAATTCACTATTTGGTCAAAAAATCAACAGTTGACTTATTCGGAAAAGTCAAACTTCAAAATTTCAAAATTTATTTTTTGATAAAAATGATTTCATTGTGTTGGAATTATTTGTGTTAGTGAAAATCGACAATTATTTCGATAATAATTGATGTCCGGAGGTTATATTGACCAAACGGTATTTAACTTGGGATAAATGAGCAATTGATTGCTATTATTTCACATGATTATAACTATTTGTTCACATGTGTATACTATTGTTTCACATTCTTGTTACTATTAGGGGAGTTGGTGCAAGATTGATAATACTTGCATGACTAAGTTAAAAATGGAGGTATAGATGGAGGTACTATACTGTAATTCGTATTTTCACATGTCTAGAACTATTGAATCACATAATTTACTATTGAATCACATTATTTACTATTAGAGGAGGTGGTGCAAGTTTGATAATACTTCCACGACTAAATTAAAAATAAAAAAAAGTTGGAGGTATTGTCTTTGTAATTTTTTCGAGCCCCAAACGTGCTGATTATCGAAACTATATTTTTCTATAAATAGAAGCTCATTCTTCCTTCATTTCTCACCAATTCACAAAAGCTTTAGAGCGATTATTATAGAGAGAAATTATAGAAAGAAGAAGAAGTCTCACTACCTCACTATTCCAAAGTATCCAGGTTTTTCTAAGGTAGGGAGTATTATTTCTTTCTTATCTATGAAGAGAACTTCATTATTCTATTCTTTATTATTCTATTGGAATAACTCAGTATCACGCAGGCTACCCTATACTTGGTGAAATTCTTACATTATTCCATTCTTTATCATTCATTGGAACATCACATGCATGCGCTTTCTGGGGACTGATTCCATTATTTATCATTGCATTTGGAACATCATATGCATGCGTTTCTGCGGGACTGATTCTGTCTTTATTATTACATTTGGAATATCACATCTCATGCGTTTTACGCCGGACACGATTCCGTGTTTATTATTACATTTGGAATATCCTGCATGCATGCGTTTCTGTACGGACTTGATTCTGTTATTTATTATTCATTGGAATAACTTGCTGCAAGTCTTGATTATCGCGTACACCGGTGATTTCTTTTGTTATTCCATTCCTTGTTATACTCAGTTGGTTAAAGTTTTGACTTCTATACTCCAAGAAATTAGTGGAATATCCTTGATATTTGCGCTTCATCCAGTATCTTTTCATGGAAATATTCTTCCGAGCATTCTTGAATTTTACTCTACAAAGCGAAGATCATGTTGACAATTTGGGCGTTATTAGTTCTGGATAAATTAATTCTTGAACTTATTTTATTGAATTCTTATATCATTGTCATCATCCTCATGTTTATATTTTGTTGAAAGTCATATATGGCCTATAGTGCATAGATGGACTTGGTATGATTATGACCAGGGATTATTCGATGTAATCATGGCCGTAATGTTACAAATGATGTGAAAAAAGTCCTCATTGGCAGTAGAGCATTGATGGATGATTGTTGGCATGATCATGACCATTATTGAATACACAAAAATATTCTTGGCCCGTGAGTGCATGGATAATTGTGGTCGTGATACTAAAGAATATTCTTGGCCGAGTAGTAGTGGGGTGATTCGATGATGTGAATTTTTATTGTCGTGAGTCCCAAATGATAAAAGTGATAAAAACCTTCTAAATCATAAAAGATAGTAGATTTTATTCTCTACTTGACTCTTTTAATGGATTGTTTGTTCATTGCAGCTTAAACTTGATGGTTGTTATATTGTATCGCTTTAACAACATTGAAATTAACGATAATATATTCGCATTATCTTAGTCATAATATTTCCTCTTGGGCTAGTTAACCTTCTAAATAATAAAAGATAATGAGAACGTGGCGAGGGACTAGTCGAACGGAGTGGTGACCCGATGATAAGCATTAGTAGTCCTCACTATTCAAAGGAAATAGTGGGAAAATAAATATAATAATATTAAATTTGAGTTTGTATAATGTCTGAGACGACAATGTTTATATTAAAACTCACAACATATGTTTTTGCATCTTTACACGACAGTTGTATAATTAAGTTGTATTTGTATTCTGTACCATGTATTTGACAACTCAAAATAGGTGATGTATACTATTTTTAGAAGGCGTCACAGAAAATATCTAATGTCAGTGCATTATGATCCAAAACTATATGCCTTAAGAACATATGCTAGTACTTTTTGAAACGAAGGAAAATATAAATAAACGAAAAAAGGAGAGAGAGAGATTTTGTAGACATAGTTGGTCTGAAATACCCTAATTAAACACAATTAATTGAAAAGAGTTGGTGAATAATCAGAACTTCAATATTTGAAGCAAGGATGAAACATTAACTAGACTACTAACATAAGATGCAAATTTCTTTTGTTCAAACACAGAAGTAAACCTATCTGCATTGATGCAGCAAAGAAATTAAAAATTAACATAATTAGGCTCAAATAATGAGATAAACGTTCGCGTCAGTAAATAGGTTTGCAACATGGTATCAGTTTAAGAGTTGAAAAGAGAAAGACAGAAAACCAAAACTCAGTAAATCAAACTAGAAATAAATTTGCTCTATTCATTTCTCCCTTCAAAAAACTAATATGAGTCCCTTGCCAGTTGAAAAGATGCACTGCCTACCAGATTGGTAATAAATTTTATCATAGTGCAATATAAGGCTGAAACAACAAGTTTCTGGTACATGGCAAAAGGAAAGATCTTGATCGAAGTTGAAAATTTAAAGCTTCATCTTTCCAATAAATAAATTACTGGATATACACAAAGGAAAACACACTTGTCTATTTAAATAATTCATCAAATTTTAGAAGCACAATAATCTTATACTATGTAAGAATTCGTGAAATATAATGAATGCAGTAAATTTATCTATGCCTGATGCAATTACATATTTCCTTTCCTCACCACAAGGCCTCCTATGTATTGTACCCAGTTAAGTGACACCATCTTATGTATCACACCCTTGAATAGGAATTCTGTTATGCTCATTCCTCAATGTGTAAGTTTTAAATTATCCTTCCATTTGATTAATTAGTCAGCCTGCACAAACTTGTTGTGTTTTGTCTGGTCTGATCTGGTCTCTATATATGTTTTCTAATTAAGTTGATGCATAGAAGACTTGATACATCTACAATGCACCATGTACTAGATGTTGAACTTCTATAAGAAATAAACCATTGTTAAGCTAGTGCAAGAAAAGTTTGCTCACAAGAATAAAATAGTTTTGACACTATATAATCCCTTTAGCACACACCCCACTTACTGATAGAAGCCCTGTCGGTGGCTTGTCAGAATCAATGGTAACTCCCCCGACATAGGCGTTGAGCCAATTGGCATAGAAGGGCCCAGAACATCACTATTAGATAGTCTTCTTATTCTTTTTGGCATTGTTGATGGCATAGAAGTTTGTTCTGTGCCTTTTGTATTTTGTCGTATCTCCGTCTTGGTATGCTCTTGAACATCATGCTCTACTTGCCTAGAAGTTCTTTTGTGCACAAGTTTCAGTCGAAGGTCATTTTGGCCAACTCGTACACCTTAACAGAACCAAGTTGGTACATTCAAATCAGTTGATAGCTACAAAACACGAACTGAGAAAGAAAGTTGTACAGTTCCAAAAGTAAATTCATTACCCTTTACAGTAGTAGATCCTGAACTCCTTGGATAGTCCGTCCTTTGCAGCCTAAAAAATGACCTCCAATTCATCAATATCAACCCAAGAAAAAATAGCTTGACAGCTGAACCCTTAAAGACTATAAAGCTCAAATGTTTACCTTCTAACTACAACACATGTACCCTAATGCACTAATGATTTGCTTACAAACTCTAGATTGGTCAACATATTCAATGGTGTAACATTGACAGAAGAATTTAATTCACAAATTGTCAATGCTCAACGTCTATTATGCCAAAAAGTCAAAGTGATATAAAATTTTACCATCCATTTGTTTCTCAAAAAGAGAAAATAATGGGACACAAACTGGTAAACGAATGATTAAGATCAGAGACCATTATTAAATACTTTGCTCCTTCTCTCATGCATTCCAATTTCCAAGCACAAAAAATTGAGCCTCAACTAAAATCGAAATTACAAAGGCAGGAGAAGCAAATAACACACCGCTTGCTACTGGACGACATAGATGTATCAGCTTCCTTTTCAAATCTATCACTCAGAGATCTTTTTCTTCTGGATATTGCCTGAGAATCAGCACGATAGGCCAACCACGAATTCTTTACCACCTATATATTATGAAGCAGAAAGTAAAATTAACTACAGTACTAGAAGTAATCTCAGTTCAATACAAGGGCTATGTTTGTCTGTAGGACTGGGGCGTCGACTACTGCGGTATTGGATACCGACTCTTAGTGGGTTATTAAACCATTCCTAAATTGTATAAGCTATTTCTGGATTGTAGTCTACAGTAAAAGTTTGGCATCAAACGCAGGACAAGGGCTCTGAGGGATCATTGAAGGATTAAAATTCAATCCAATCCCCACCATAGTCCCTGCAAATACACATAGTCTTGAGTGTAATGGGCAACAAATCTATATACCACTGTTAGCTTGTTGCTTTGTGTGTGTATATATGTTAGGCATTTGTTTTTCAAAACGTCACTTACATTTTTATGAATGTCCAGAGGATTCAGAACTCTATCGACTATCTAAATTCCAGTTAAAGCTTAAGAAAAGCAAAATAGGAAGAACCACCATACGAGAGTTTAAGCCAGTCACAGAAGTGGAGAATACGTTCTTGACCAGAGCGGCCTAGGGTGATGGTGACCTGAGGCCTGGACATTCCTCTCGCAATCCAAAACGGGAGGTAGTATTTCAGCAGCTGCCAGGCAAGCTTTTATACTATCTATCTATAAATTTATGCGTTCACAGAGTCACTAACAACGCGTTCCCATTTCAGAATAAATATCTGAAACCCTAATTTTTCATTACTAAGAAATTTCAGAATATAGCAGCGGAAGAGAGAGCTAAGAGGGAAGTAGGTGGGTGGGGGAACTGGGAAGGCGGGAGGTGGGATCAATTTCGTAGATACGAAGGCTTATATATAGAATTACAAACCTCAAAATAGAAGAAGGGGGGGAAATTACGATTATGCTAATCCGCCTATATATTTACAATTATTTATTTATAATTATAGTGGCATAAATTTATAACTTAACTCATTTTTGTGGCACATATGACATACTCTACTATGATATTATATGTGTGCAATTAAGAAAATAAATTAAATTTTTAAATAGGAGTTGTAAAATATGAATGAAAAAAATGTAGTAAAAAATTAGGAGTAACAAGCCGAAGAGAGATCTTACACAGGTTCCAGATAAGAAGGGTTATTTTCTCTACCGTCTCTAAATAATATTAAATAGTATAGACAACATAGATATATAATTATATACATTTAATTAGAGAAAAAAAATGAGATCCCGTTAAAAATTTTGAATCCAACGTAAATATTTGAATTTTAAAATAAATTTGATACTTTTACAAATTACTCACTTGAATAAGGAAAATAATTTGTGAAATTAACACTTTCATTTGTGAAAATATTAATTCCCTTTTTATAAACTAGAAACTAGGCCCTTTGCAACCCGTTACCATTCATATAAAAGAGGATTTTTATTGTAGCAAAAATCATAAAATTTCCTGTGAAGTATAATCTTAAAACAAATAATGGTAAAATGATAATATTTTTGTCAAAAAACCTTAATAATCTTCCATCGATCCTTGGTTTCAAAAAGGTGATGGGTTCAAATTCACTCCCAAGTTGAATGTGAAGTTTAATTTTAATGATGATACAAAAAATAACATATATATTTTACCATTTATTAATATCAAATTAATCGAGAATATTGATCATATTTTAAGTCCATTTATTTATTTAGAACGTACATGCATAGCTTTCTCTCGTATGCACAAGTTCAGTTTTGGCAGGTTCTTTGTTCCCTCTCTCTCTCTCTCTCTCTCTCTCATAGTACAGGTATATATTGAACAATTAATGCATAATTTTTATTTGAATGTGTATGCTTAATTAGGCATGTTAATTAAAGTAATAGAAACATTACTGGAATAGATAGATAGATTCAGCATGCATTAATTAGGATACAAGTTCAAACTAGTGAACAACATATATACGCTACATGCTTGCTGTTGATTCTTTAATTTCGTGCATGGTCTGAATTCAGGTAAAATTAATGTAAGGGAGCAGTATAACGGAAATAAGGTTAAAGGTCGAGTCTCTCTCGATCGTAACCACACATGCAACAAATTAAGAAAAGAAACACGTCGAGAGCTAGCACCGATCGTAAATTTACCTACCTACCTCTCCCTAGCTCATGGGAACACAAGGACGTACAAATTACCTACGTACAAAGGGCAAATTAAGTGGTGCACCCAATGAATCTTTGTGGTCTGCCAATCCCTGTTTTCATATCAAAACGTACAGCTTCCTTCCTTCACATTAGTCATCATGATTTATTCCTCCTCATATAATTATCTGGTATATATATAGCCAAGTTAGATCATGAGCAGAATTAGAAAAGAGAGTTGTGAATTTTTGAATTATATGATTTACATGTCCCAAAATAAAAGTCCTAGTTGAGTTTTATGATTAAACTGACCATTTTTTGAATTGAGTAATACTTACGCATATGTATTTAATTAATTTAAAATTTTAAACTTACAAACATTGGTGTTAGTAGCAAATTCTATGCAGTCTCTTATGTCATATAAATTACCTCAAATATTATAAATAGTACATTTATAATGGGACGGAGGACCGGAGTACTAAAACATTCAGTATAAATGAGTAATAGTTTCAACAATGAAATTTACATCTCCCTACATTGATCAAACTTCTGCAAGTATTATATTCATCATTAACATAATACTTCTGTAGCAGTTAATACTCATCTCTCGAACCAATTAATCCCATTACGTAGAGTCAATTACAGGCCATGCACAAGTGTAAATAAGAGAGAACTGACCGAAAGATGATGCTAAAGAGCAACATCATGGCATTCAGAGCCGATAAGTAATCAATATACATATATATATTGTCTACCAATTTATTGGATATTCATAATGAAATTAGGCATATGTGAAGGGCTTAGAGCATCTCCAAGAGTAGTAGCAAAAAAAAAACTCATCAAATTGATGTTTGTTGATCATGTATGACAATTTGAAGAAACGTTATTTCTTACGTCTTTCATATTTTCATCAGATCATCGATCTCTTCAATTTAATGAGAATTGTAAATTTGAAGAGTGAGAAAGAAAGTTAGCGGATCATATACTTATCAGAAAATAATATACTTGTCAGAAAATAATGCTTCATTGCTTCCTACATACTAAGGTTGTAACTTATGGATACCACAGGAAAACCTTTAAATCTGAACACTCTCCAGTACGTAGCTAATTAGTAATTCGGCATCAATAAATCTTTGTTAAGTTGCAAGAACTTCAGAGACTTGGTAATATGATGAAAACTTCCTCATTATTTCAACCGATTTGTCTGCTGAAAACAAACAGATAATTCTCACGTCAATAAAACAGTTGCATACATTATTGATGTGGTAATCCCAAATATATATATATATATATATATATATATATATATATATATATAGGAATTTTCATGTATGATCGGTTCTTATAGATGTGATCTTAACAACCTTTTTTGAATAGTTGATAAAACTTATTGGAAAATTTGAGATTGAAACATAAATATACCCAAATTGTAAGAGAGCTTCTCTACCGCTTTTATTTTAATATGAGACTACATATAGTCAACGTGTTTGTCAGGTTGTTTAACTAAAATGAATTTTAATATTAAATAATCTGGTAAATGCATGAACATAAACTTAAAAAAAAAAAAAAAAAAAAAAAATCAAACTGTAACAAGCTCTTACGACATAAAAAAAAAAAAAACCAAAGTTATTATTGTTATATAAAAACAAATATATGCTATTGTTATATAAAATAGGATATAAAATATCATAAAAAATTAATATTTTAAATTAAAGTGGGAAGAAATTAATATATTTGTTATATAAAGAATTATAAAAATATTTTATATTCTATTTTATATCCTATTATAAAATAACAAATATTTTTATAATTCTTTATTTGCTATTTTATAAAAATATTTTATATTCTTTATTTGTTATTATAAAAATATTTGTTTTATAAAATATTTATTTTTATAAAATATTTATTTTTATAAAATATTTTATATTCTTTATTTGTTATTATAAAAACAAATATTTTATAAAAACAAATATTTTATAATAACAAATAAAGAATATAAAATATTTTATAAAACAAATATTTTATAAAAACAAATATTTTTATAATAACAAATAAAGAATATAAAATATTTTTATAAAAATAGCAAATAAAGAATTATAAAAATATTTGTTATTTTATAATAGGATATAAAAATATTTTATAATTTTTTTATATAACAAATATATTAATTTCTTCCCACTTTAATTTAAAATATTAATTCTTTATGATATTTTATATCCTATTTTATATAACAATAACATATATTTGTTTTTATATAACAATAACAACTTTGATTTTTTTTTTTTTTACAAGTCGTAAGAGCTTTTACATTAGCTTAGATTTTTTTTTTTTTATATTTCGCATGTTATGCACTTATTCCGTATTATTTAATATTAAAAATTTGCTTTAGTTTAAACAAACCGACAACATGTCGACTATCAGAAGACCCCAAAATTTTTTTTAAATAAAAGGAATTTCCTTTATTTATTATTTTGAAATAGTAAGGGTTGATTTGATTAATGTGGATAGTTAAGGGTTAAATATGCAAATATTTCAAAATAAGCAAGTGGTTATAAAATATTCATTGTTGTTTGGAATATTCGTTTGGTCGTGGAATATTAAATGCGATTAATATTAATATTCGTATTGACTCAAGCCATGACCCATGTGTGGGCCCCATAACTTGAAGTGATTGGATGAAAAAACGCACAAATATAAGTTGTTTTTAAATAACAGGTAGTAGTTATTCTTAATTATCTTGTTGGAATACGGGTGGTTAAAACACACTACTTGTCTGGCGTTGTTGAAGCAGATACTTTAGTATTGCACCAATTATTGATTCTTACGTGAAAGGCACTACTCAATAATGGTTACGATAATTACTCGCTCGATATTTTTATTGAGTTAATAATTCTTTGCATTGATATTTTATATTCATTGTTGTTTGATAATTGTCATTACACAAGATCTTTCATTATCGGCTAAGCAATAATTCATATTATCCTGAATAATATTATTAGATAACATTATTGGCAATGTCTAGAAAGTTCTATCTAAGGAGAGGTTTAGTCACCTAATTGCGAGCCGAAGAAGAAGAAATTCTTATTGGAAAGCCCTCTTTCCTGAAACCGCACTCGTTGTCGATATTGTGATTACGTAATATTATTTGTGAATAATTAATTATTGATTTATATGATGAGGAAAATATTGATTTTATGTGGATATAGATGGAGAAAATTTTTAAAATGACAATTGTTGAAAATTAATATTTTATTTTTTACGATAAAATAATTCATTTAAATATATTATTTTAATAATATATTAACGGTGATATATTTTTACAACGAATGTGGGATATATGAGTATACGAGGAGGAAGAGTATTTTTGTTGCAATAAATGTTTAAAACATGTTAAACATGTCGGTGGGACCCCATTTATTGATTGAAATTTGATTATAACTTTGTAAAATCGCCTCGTTTGTGGATTTCGGTCAATTTCTATTTGGAATTTGGAAAACTTTCTTCGCAAAGTTGTAGAGAATTGAATTTCCTATAAAAACTCATGAGATTCAAATTTTCTGATGAAAGGGCTATTTATTATGAATTATTGAAGTTAAAGTTCAAATAATTAATTTTGTAAGTTTTAATTATTTATTTTATGAAAAACGTTTTTTATCATTTCTTTCTAGAAGGTGGCATGTGGGAAATGCTAGGATCTGAATTCTAAGGTTGGCGTATGAATTTGATATAATTATATTATTAATTTATTAAATTTTACTGCTTTGGTGTTCTAGCGATTTCCTATAAATAGGGTCTTGGGTTAGAATTGAAAATCACACCTTAAATCGAAGTTTTCTCTCTATATCGATCGAGCGTATTCTTGTGAGTATTTTGAGTATACTTTGAGTATTGCTATATCACTGATGCAAGTCCAAGTCATAGCTTATATATCCTGTGTTTTAATTTAGAAGTCTTGATCTTTCGAGGTAAGGGGATATTATTTTTTTGTAATGATATTATTTCTTCAATATCATTATCTTTGAAATGTTGATCTGAAGTTTTATCAAATTTGGAACTTTTTCATGTCGGGGCTACTATTCATGGGTTCTTATTCATGAGTTACTATTCACGATTCTTATTCACGAGTCTTATTCAGCGAAAGCGTGAAGATGTTTTTTGTGGAATTTCTATCTTTTGGTGTCTGAGTTATTCTTATTCACGTGTATCGGCCTTGACTATTCACGTATACTGACACTATTCACGATATCTGATTATTCATTCGAAAAATAAAATTTCTTATTTTCGTCTAAAACATCTATTACGGATACTAACTCGATTGTATCCATGTTTTGATCATTCTTGAATTTTACACCACTATGATTATTTTTGAGGTATTTTTGAGGCGTGGATAAAACCAAGTCTGAATCCTTAATCCTTAATCCTTGTCATTTTGTTTCACTTTGGATTCGCTTTCTTAAAAATATTTTTCATCATCCTCGGTCTTAAATGATGATATTATTGAATATCTTTGGCACGTAGTGCAGCGAAGATGAATGATTTCTGAAGAATATCTCTTTGGCTTTGTAGTGCAAAGATGAGCAGTGTTGAGATGAAACATGTGGATTGATTAATATCTTTGGCTCAGTAGTGCAAAGATGAGCAGTGTTTAAATGAATATGACCAATGATGAATATCTTTTGGCACGTAGTGCAAGATGAATATTTGATTCCGGATGCGTATTGATTGATGTTACGGGATAAAATATTGATGATGGAATCATTAAATTCATAGATTATAGTAGATTTCATTCTCTACGTAACTCTTCTATGAATTATTATTTCATTGCGAATATTGATCCGAAACTTGTTGTTTATTGTATTCTATCGATTTTCCTGTCATTGAAGACTAACGATAATTTGTTGTATATTATCTTAGTCATAATATTCTTTACTTGGGCTAGTTGAGCTCACCCTTTTCCTTGTTGTTCCATTTTTCTTCTCGTCGGGAGGCGAGAATGTAGCGAAAGACTTAGTCGGGGTATGGAATGAAGGTTAGAGAGAGTTGTTTAGTAGTCCTCACCATTTTGTAAAATAATGAATCAATAATTATGATGGGATTTTATTTATGTGTGGATATTATACAGAAAACAATATTATATTTAAACTCACATATATATTGTCAGATTTCACACGACATTTGTATTATTGAAGTTGTAGTTTTTTTTTGTACTGCACGTATTTTGGCATTACTCGGAATGGGTGTTGTGTATACCTATTTTGGAAGCGTCACAACTATAGTGGGGTCCTCATATTAAAATAAAAGCGGTAGTAGGCTCTTTACAACCAGGGTATATTTATGTTTCAATCTCAAATTTTTCCAATAAGTTTATCAATGGTCCAAAAAGTATTATTGCGATCACATAACACTGATCTTATGGATCGATAATATTGGGGATATTTCCATTTGAGTTGAATGACAAAAGACATCTAATATATATATATATATATATATATATATATATATATATATATATATATATATATATATATTAGATGCCTTTTGTCATTCAACTCAAATGGAAATATCCCCAATATTATTGATCCAATCCATAAGAGATTTCAATCACACATATATATATATATATATATATATATATATATATATATTACCAATCCTGGAATAACAACTTTAGGCCTTTACAAACAACTATAACTACTGGGATGACTGAAAATTTGAGCTTCATAACTAGCAGAAAGTATGAGTACGTAAATAAATAATATTTCAAAAAACTTCAAGAATAAATAAATTTCTATAAACTTGATTCTTATCCGACAAAAAGAGCATATACAAGTGAGGACTGACAATGAATTCGACCTTTTGCTAGAATGACAAGGCGGTGATGAAATTTTCGGGGATCTGTTGCGCCAATGCCATTAACACTGTAGGAGGTGGATGCCTGTATCTCATCGTCTTCTTCGTGATTTCAGTATTCAGTCACTGCTGCTGAAATACTCGCTCCTCAACTGTTATGGATTAATGCTGTTTATTCAAATTCTTTCGATTGGAGTAGAAAATTGTAGCCTACGTCTTCAAACACCGGAGCACCACTCGTTGACAGAATTACAGAGCCACTCGGTCCACCATATCTTCAACAAAACGCCGCGCATACGACTGAGCTTTGATTGGGATCGGGTTTCAGACGCCCCCAACACCCAACCAGCCCAATAAATTTTTTAATCGTTCGCTTTGGATCAGAGTAATGGAGTTAGGAATAGAATGACTGATCGTTCCTATGAAATAAAAAAATTGTATTTTATTACGATTGAAATGAAAAAATTGTGTTTAATTTTTTGGAAAGCAGAAGACATGGAATAATTCATTCCAACTCACTCTTCATTCTATTTTTCTTCAATCCAATCTTAACATAAAGGAATATAAAGTGACCAAAGATACAAAGTTGGCCTTTATTGCTACGGGGAATATACAAGAATGAAGGCTATGTATTTCATTTGAAATGGAGGTATGTGTTTTTTGACGTTGATAATGAACATCTATTGTGCTTATATTGATATCTGCCAACATAGAGTTTCGTTAAAAAAACAAAGAAGTCCTATATGTTAATTATTGCAAACAACAACAATTTAGAAAGGACAGACGACATCCACTATATATACTTGTCAAAAAATAAGTTATAATTTGCCAATTGTATTATAACCCATCGATATTACACATAATGATAACTAACTGAATTAGTAGGACTGATGAAGCAACCATTGATCATAACATTAACATTAATTAACGATGGGAATAATTAATTTCTATAACTAATACTTGAAGTTATAGTATCCATTAATTCTTATAACCTACTGTGTAGTTAAATTGCATGCATGTACAAATTACAACGACTGTATCGAATAGTTTAATCAAATGATGATTGCCACCAGCATTCCAAACTATATGTTTAGTTTGTTTAGTGATATATATATATATATATATATATATATATATATATATATATATCATCATAATATGTACGTATGAAATGCATGCGCGTATGTTAATTTATGTACGTATACATAAGAGAGCTAGACAATGAGAATGTATGTGTACTTCGTTCTTCATGTTCAAACTATCAGACATGATCAATCACCACTCCAGTGACACACACACACGTACATTTATATATATATGGAGTATGTGTCCCGAGCAAACACAAATTTTTGTGTGTTCATCAGTCGTACTTTTATATAAGAAATTTTACCAAGAATAGTTTTGGTGATTTCATTAATGATGGTTTTAATATCTGACCATCATACTGGCTAACTGTTTTGACGACATAAATCAATTCACCTATCAAAACTATGTTGTATTTATTAACCATGATTTTAATATTTTACCCCTTCATTCCATATTATAATATCATTATTGACTTTTGGAATTCAAATTAAGATATTTTTAAACTTAAAATTAATTAACATAGATTTTTTTAATTTTATAATCAATACAATAATGAATATTATTAACTATATAAAAAGTATTACTCATACACTGCAAGCTTTATATTATTTTATAATTTTTATAATGATTCATCTTAATTTTAATTTGAAGATGATTTGACTTTCAAAAGTCAATAATCTATAATAATAATAATAGAATAGAACCTAATTTGAAATTAGGCTGGTCAAATTAATTCATTCTAATTGATTTGGACGAGAAAACACAAGGACGATTCAGATTCATTCTAATTTTCAGATTGTTGAAACGGAGAGAGAGGATTTCGTTACGTCGTATCTTTCATGGACGAGCAATTACTAGTGATCTTATAATTTAGAATTGAGAGAATACTATTGTTATTGTGGTTTGTTTTGACATTTCACCATTAAGAAACTATCATCAAAACTATGTCTTATAATTAAATATGAACGCATGCCATGCATGCGCCATGATATTTGGTTTTTACAGCATAATGGGCCAGTAGTTTCCTTCCGTAACTCAGTGTTTTCTTTCCCCGACAGAGGCCTGAATAATCAAGTTACCAGGTGTATATATTGGATTTTATATATATATATATATATATATATATATATATATATATATATATATAGTTTCTTTAAACATATATTAGCTTGAAATAGTAACAAGTCATTTTCATAGCTCGGTCCTTCCAGTAACAACTGCACCCCATTTTTGTAAAAGAACTTATCACTCATTTAATGTTATGCAGATAGTGTTGTCGTGCAATGAAAACATCAAATTATGATATATCAATATCAACATTTTAATGGATGAATCATGCATTCTATATACCTATAAGTTGATCAATTTTACCATTCAATTCCCTCCTTTTAATTATATCTTCTGCTATTGGATAATTAAGGTCTATAAGTATTCATGACTCAGCAATCAATTGCAATCGTCCATAAGTATGTAGTAATTAAGATGGATACAAGTTAAGTTAAGTTAAGTTGGTTTGGATTGAAATGGAATGCAAGTGAAGTGAGCTCCAAACCCTAAATTAGCTGCTTTAGTTTGGATATGTAGATTTGAAATGAATTCATTTCCAAGTTTGTGTCATGTAATATAAACTAGCTATTTATATACTCGATCGATTCCATATATATTAATTGTCTTTTTAGTTTCATGCACGTGAATTAAGAAATTCATTTTATACTATTATTTAAGAATTAAAATTCGTATGAAATTTCATCACTACCCTTTTATGGGAAATTAAAAACTATTAATACAAGAGAGAAAAATTCTTGAGACAGTGAGAAAAGTTATGGGTGATATAGGAAAATAAATATATTGTTATTCTAAAAAGATGTAAACGACAAATAAATTAGAACAAATAATTTCTTCTAAAAGATAATTATTATAGAACCGAGGGAGTACTACTCTCTCGATTCGTCCCCAAAAGAATGAGATAATTAAAGTACGTACATAAAGTGAAGGGTAACTTAGTCATTTAGTGAGGATCATTAGTGTAAAAAAAATAAAAGTATTCATCAATTTATATAATTGTGTGGAGTCACTAGCTAAGAATAAATTTAAATTAAACTTTTTTACTCTCTTTCTTTTACTTTTACTTTTCTTAATACGTGTGCAAATTATAGGAGATGGATCTAGTGTATTATTTTATCATGAATTATATAATATGTTTGGAATTACTTGAAAAATATAATTACTGATTTAATTTTATTAATTACTATGTTTGCTTATCAAACACTTATTGATCACTTTTTAAAATTAATTATAAACAGGTAGGATGCCAAACACATAGCTTCGTAGAGTTGATGCTCGGGAATTTTTCTTTGAAACAAGAAACACTGCATGCATGTACTATTATGAATTACCATTATTTTTTGGCAAAATAATAAATGCGCAACTAATTAATTTTACCTCCACTTTAGAACAAATTAAATTTGCTCAGTATTAACCTTGCAATCAATATATATTCCCTAATTTTTCATGAAACCCTAGCTAGGGCCTAGACATATATCTGCAAATTAATTAAAAATTATATACATGATAGCTTATAAATATGATCACACCAGGAGGAGTCACCAGGATTTTAACTTTCACAACGTCGTAGTCGTACCTTCGTCTGGAAAGGAGATTAATATTTTTTGGACTTGAATATTAGAAAGCCAGCATTCTCTTTTCAAGCCACAAACAGCTAGCCCAGCCAGCCTAGCTAGGTCGATTACTAGAACTAAATAAACAGCAAGCAAGCTAATTAAGCAGGCCACCACCTTTGAATCTCTCACGTATGAAGCTAGGATATATATATATTGAAACAGAGTCAACCTTTATTAAACCAATATATGCCAACGATGATAAATCCAAGCTTCTTTATCATTTGTTGTACATCAAGCAGGTTCTCAATCTGTCCGATTGGGATAGTCATCCTTCTGATCTCAAGTCACTTTCTAATCACACTAGCTCTTTTTGCTATTATGATTATATTGAGGCTTGGCATAAAATCATGCTTCACCAAAATGAAGATCATAGTCATTCGTTGAAGAAAGTGAATTGGTCCAATCTATTGAAAAGTTATTTAAAAAACTTAAAACAGAACCCGGTCTAAGTGGAACTATTGCTGTTATCGATCATGCTGAATCGGATGATGATAACGAAAGTTCTTCTGATCACTCTAATCACTCATCTATTTCAAACCTTAATGAACAACTAAATAAATTAACTGTCAATAACACAAGTATTACCAGAAATTGATACTCTAGACCAACTCCTCCTGCCTCTACAGATTCAAGAGAGAAATCTAGATAAACAGTTTTCTGTGTCCTCTAATAAAATTTATGAATGGAATATAGATGGATTTAGTGAACAAGAAATCCTTAATAAACTTAATCATATGTCTATGGTAGTCAACAACTATATCACCAAATTCAACACTTTATCTCAACCAGATATAGTTGAATTAATAGCTAGTGGTTTTACTGGTATTCTTAGGTCCTGGTGGGAAAAACATCTCACAGAAGACATTAGAATATCCATAGTTTATGCTATCCAAAGAGATAATGAAGGCAATCCCATCTTTGATGAAGATGCTGGTATTGGTCTTCCTGATGGAGTTAATACTTTAATATTTACTATATTTCTTACTTTTACTTTATCCCAGTTATTGTAATAGTAATCTCTTAGAATGATTCGTTTCCTTGTTCTATAAAAGGAAATCGAATTCATTTAGTTTAAGCGGACTTAGAAGACTCGTAGCTCCTTCTCGATTAATCTTTAGCCTCAACCGCTTTGTTTAGCCTACTTAACCCTCTTCATCTTAATGTTCTTAGTTCAAGAAAGTTATGAGTTATTTTAATTCTTGCTTTTGTAAATAGTTTGATAATCATCAATAATACTGATTATTTGGAATTTTCTTATATATCTGATTATTAAAAACCTCGATTGAAAAATTGAACAACCTTTAATTAAATTACCGGAGAGAAGATATAATTTAGGTTTACCTAATGAAGAAAGTGAATTGGTCCAATCTATTGAAAAGTTATTTAAAAACTTAAAATGAACCCTATTCCAAGTGGAACTATTGTTTCATTATCGATCGTTTGAATCGGATGATGATAACGAAAGTTCTTCGATCACTCTAATCACTCATCTATTTCAAACCTTAATGAATGCATTAAATAAATTAATCATCGATAACACAAGTATTACCGTAAATTGGTACTTTTCTGACCAACTCCTCCTGATCAACAGTTCAAGAGAGAAATCTAGATAAACAGCTTTTCTATGTCCTCTAATAAAATTTATGAATGGAATATAGATGGATTTAGTGAACAAGAAATCCTTAATAAACTTAATCATATGTCTATGGTAGCCAACAGCTATATCACCAAATTCAACACTTTATCTCAACCAGATATAGTTGAATTAATAGCTAGTGGTTTTACTGGTATTCTTAGGTCCTGGTGGGAAAAACATCTCACAGAAGACATTAGAATATCCATAGTTCATGCTATCCAAAGAGATAATGAAGACAATCCCATCTTTGATGAAGATGCTAGTATTGGTCTTCCTGATGGAGTTAATACTTTAATATTTACTATAATTAAACATTTTGTTACTACCTTTAATAGTACCTGTGTTAATAAACTCACAAGTTAGAAAATCAGGAACTGAGTTGTTACTACCTTTAATATATTCAATATCAAAATCAAAAATACTTAGAATTGTTTCTTCATTACTACTACTGTTATTTTCAATTCTCATTAATTCCAATAACTATTCTCATATTCATTGAAATATTTAATTGAGTTAATTTTGTTTAACTCTACATTCACTTTTATAGTGTCCTTTACGCCTACAATTGTGATGCACAATTTTACTTTTATCATATTTCTTTGATTTTTATATGATCTTTTCTTAGATGACTTAGGTTTATTGTAATAAGTATCTTGATTATTACTCTTATCTTGATTATATCTTTTCTTTTACGCTTATGACTTTTATGTGACTCAATATGTTTATTCTTACGCATGCATGCTTTCTTACAGAGGAGCAATCAAGCGGTAAACCATCTTGCTCACAAAATGTTCCTAACTCGTATTTAGCTTTATTTTTATCTTTACTAGCTTGTTTAGCTAATTTAAAATCAATACACATTTTAATCCAATTTTTGAATATAACTAATAATATCACCATAGGTTAAATTATCATAGTCAATATATCCTAAATTTTTACTTAATTCTTCACTAACTTTGTGAGCAAATAAAGATGGTAAACCATTAACGAATTTCTCTTTCCAAAATGGTTTATTACTGTCATTTCTCATCATAACTCTAGAAGTAAATACATCTTTGTACCATCTGAAATCACTTAGAGTAGGACACGTAAGATTACTTAATTGATCATGAATTCTTTCTGAAATATTACTAGGGGTTCCAACAAAATGTTTAATTATAGTAAATATTAAAGTATTAACTCCATCAGGAAGACCAATACCAAAGATCTTCATCAAAGATGGGATTGTCTTCATTATCTCTTTTGGATAGCATGAACTATGGATATTCTAATGTCTTCTCGTGAGATGTTTTTCCCACGGGACCTAAAAATACCAAAGAAAACCACTAGCTATTAATTCAACTATATCCGGTTGAGATAAAGTGTTGAATTTGGTGATATAGTATTGGCTACCATGTATATATGATTAAGTTTATTAAGGATTTCTTGTTCACTAAATCCATCTATATTCCATTCATAAATTTTATTAGAGGACACAGAAAACTGTTTATCTAGATTTCTCTCTTCGAACTGTAGATCCGGAGGAGTTGGTCTAGAGTACCAATTTACGTAATACTTACATTATTGACAAATCAATTTATTTAGCTGTTCATTAAGGTTTAAAATAGATGAGTGATTAGAGTGATCAGAAGAACTTTCGTTATCATCATCCGATTCAACATGATTGATAACAGCAATAGTTCCACTTGGACCAGGTTCTGTTTTAAGTTTTTTAAATAACTTTTCAATAGATTGGACCAATTCACTTTCTTCATTAGGTAAACCTAAATTATATATGTTCTCTGATAATTTAATTAAAGGTTGTTCAATTTTTGAATCAGGTTTTTTAATAATACATTCTTCAAAGTTTTCTTCAATCCTATCTAGCTGTTTTCCTACTGTTGCTAGATATTGATTATTAAAGTTTAATGTTCAATTATTTTTTTATTATCATTAGTTCCATCGAATCTTGAAGGACTAGCGATAATCAAAGTGTTTTTTTAATCGAATTAGAATCTGCTTTCTAAGGAGGATGACTAGATTTATACTTTAGATCTGCTTCTTTAATCCATTGAGTTTTACTAATAACATTACATTTACTTTGATATTGTTCATACCCGACCGTAAAAAAGTAATATTAATTTCTTCATTTTTAATAAATCTTTTCCATCTATTAACTATCTTATCTCTTTCCTTTTCAATGGGGTGATTAGATCCGAATAGATGTCTTTTTCTTTGTTAAATTTTGAATTAAAATCTTTTACTAAGTTATCCCAATTTAAAACGAAATTCTTTTTAATGACTCTTAATTGATTATGAATTGGGGCATTAATATCGAATCGTGGGATATCTTTGAGGATGCTTGGGAAAGAAGAACCTTCATCTTCCAAGGTATCATTACGAGTGTAACAAGGATGATTAACTTGTCCTTGATTAAGGATACCTTTAAGTTTGATATCTCTAACCAAAGGATTACTAAGGACTTCAAAGATTCTTCTAGTGTGGATAATGTAAGGGTGAAGAACCGAAATGTCTTCAATAATAATCATGGCGTTCTAAATACGCTCAAAGCTAATTTTAATAGTTCCATCGAAAAGCTATTTGATGTTTTCAATATTTAATAAATAATTAACTACAGTCATTGTGGTAATTCATTCTAGTAAAGTCCATTGATTAGGTAAGGTAATATCCTTCCAAAGAATTGTTCTTGGGATCTGGATATTAGCATCACTGGTTGAACTTTGAATTAAAACTGTTTGATCTTTTGGACTTTTATTAAGAGCATGAACGTTTAAGTTTGATTTCATTGTCTTATAATAAATCATATAAATCAAAGCAATGGGTTGAGATCCTTCAATCATTTGAGTAATCTCTCCATCAGTTTTAATGTTTAATGATAAAGCTTTAAATAAGTTTTGATCACTAAGACTCAAGGCGAAATCAGGAAAGCAATTAAAATGGATAGGTCCATTATGCAAACTTGCTTCCATGGCACCAATAATACTTGGATAATAATTTAAAAATCTAGCATCTCTAAGGCAGAGGTAGATAGATGAATTAATTCCTTTTCTGTTGAGTGGTTTAACTGCAACTTGAACAAGACCTATATGAATAAAATTGTAACCCTTTTTTCTGTGTTTCTTAATAACTTCAAGTGATAAAAGACTACAATTTTCGTATTCTTTGTTAATTGCATAAACTCTTTCAACTGTTTTGACATTATAGTCAGTTTTGAATTTATCTCAAAAGGTTGATTGATAAATATCTTTTGGATACTTTCGGTATGTTCCAATTGTGTAAAACTTGATTAATGTTTTCACAACTATGTTCTTCTTGGTTAACTATGTGCAGGACAGAGGCAAAGTGACTTGTTACTAACCAAGAGTCGGATCTCGATAATCTACTCATCTTCTTGATTGTTTCAAAATAAAATCTTACTCAAGGTTCATTCATACATACCCCGTTTACCCAAAGTAGACTCATACCTATGTTCTATAACCCGACACTGCTCACACCGTGGAGACTTACAAAGGTTAGACACGAACTAGGTGGACTACAAGTAAGTAAGGTGACTTCAGAACTTTGAGGAAGAAGATAATTTTAAAAAAGTAAAGAGAAGTTTGATTAAAAAGATCTGACTAAACAGTTACTAACAACTAACAAATGGCTCTGATACCATTAGAGGGCGGAAGGAGAATATGAGATGAGATGAGGTGAGAAGAACAAGAGGGCACATACAACACAATTAAAATACAGATTAAATAACTAAATAAAATAGTTTTATTGATGATTACTGAAACTATTTACAAAAGCAAGAATTAAAATAACTTACAACTTTACTGAACTAAGAACATTAAGATGAAGAGGGGTTAAGTAGACTAAACAGCGGTTGAGGCTAAAGATTAATCAGAGAAGGAGCTCTGAGTCTTTCTAAGTCTGCCTACACCAAATGAATTCGATTTCCTTTTATAGAACAAGGAAACGAATTGTTACAAGATTACTATTACAATAACTGGGGTAAAGTAAAGGTAAGAAATATTTTACTAAAGTAAAAAGTACAAGTAAAAAACATTTTACTAAAGTAAAATGAAAAGAAACTGCTTTCGGTGGAAAAGTAGACGTCTCTTTTGACTAATCTGCGGTACTGGGGGCGGATGATGTTCGATTCTTTGCTTTTGGTGGAAAAGCGAAGATGTTCTTGACTATCTTCTTGAAAGGTAGTCTTGGTATTGACTATCTTTGCGGGGCAGAGTCTTTGCTGACCGAGGTCACGGAGCAGAATCTTTGTCGATCGAGGCTATGAATAGTACCGATAACATCAACACACCTTGATTGATTACTATAGGACTTAAGAAATGGGATCTTGAGCATCCTCGAAGACCGATCGTGCCATAGGGATCACAATCACCTTCATCTTCAAGATCTTGACTAGAATTTTCTTCTCGATCGGTAGAAGAAGCTTTGTCGATTCTTCGTAACTTATCACCGCCTTAGTGACTATTTTACCGGAAGATGCAACGGTAGGGTCGTGGTTTTCTTGGAGGAGTTAATAAATGAGAAGGCGGAAATTCTTTACTAACTTGGCCAACTATTCTATCAACATCTATTTATCCCACCATTTAATGAAAAAACTATGAACCACCATAGAAATAGGGGAGAGGCAAGTCTGAGTAGTCCTAATACCTATGGACGACGGAGACTGAAATACTGTGACTTCTTGGGTAGCTAAAACGACATATTGCCATTTAAGAATCCAAGGGATTTTGTATTTACTACAAAATATAAGGAAGACTGGAATTTCCTCATATTTGGAATGATAATTACTGTGATGACAAAAATGTTCTAACTGAGCAAGGAGAGGTTTGGGGAAAATATCATGACACAAACCATACCTTGTCCACCAAAGGATGAACCATTTAGGGAATTGACTTTTGAACTTGTGGTCGAACTGGAAAAGCCACGAATGACTATGATCTTCATTTTGGTGAAGCATGATTTTATGCCAAGCCTCAATATAATCATAATAGCAAAAAGAGCTAGTGTGATTAGAAAGTGACTTGAGATCAGAAGGATGACTACCCCAATCGGACAGATTGAGAACCTGCTTGATGTACAACGAATGATAAAGAAGCTTGGATTTATCATTGTTGGTATATATTGGTTTAATAAAGGCTGACTCTGTTTCAATAAGGATGTCCCTATAATATACAAGTGACTTATAAGGAGCAAGAGGAAGAAAATGCCATCCAATAGGAAAATATTGGGCAGCTAATTGAATCGGGTCATTCTTGGGTTTTATTGGTAACTCAATATAGAATAAGTGCTGATCAAAAATTTGACGATAATCAAAACTCAGTGATTTGGATTGTGATGAGGTGACTTGGTTTGATTAGCAAAAATATCAAATGGTTTGGGACTTAAGAAGAATCGAGGAGTATGGCTTGGAACCGTATTCAAGCACCGGAACTTATTGTGGGTTTGGGTAATCGGATGAGGAACAATAGTTCCTTTTGATCGATTAATCGGATCCACTTGAATGGCCATGACCACGAGAAGATGAACCTCCTCGCACACTCATGTTGCTGCAATAGTACCTGTGTTAATAAACTCACGAGTGAGAAAATCAGGAACTGAGTTGTTACTACCTTTAATATATTCAATATCAAAATCAAAAATACTTAGAATTGCTTGCCATCTAGCGAATGAATGCTTAGAGGCGACGTTTTCAACGTCTTTTTCAAGAATAAATTTTACTGACTTGCAATCTATTCTAACTAAAAATTTCTGATTCAATAAATCTTTCTGAAATTTTTTAATACATAAAACTAATGACAAAATTTCTTTTTAATAGATCAGTATTTTAACGTGTAGGGTTCCATGCTTTAATGGAAACGAATAATTTGTTCATTAGAAGAAGGAGTTAATCTGTTGTTTGAATATGCCACCAATCCAATATCGAGGCATCGGTTTCAACTATTTTGAAAGTTTAATCATTTGAGATGCCAAGGCGAGGCAAAACCTTAACATATTTTTTAACTTGTTGACGATGAAGTAGTATGAATGTCGGTCCACGGAGATGGATTACTCTGTAAGCTATTGGAAGAGATGCTTACAAATCTTCCTGAGGTTCTTGTAAAACTTGCCAATATAATTGAGCGAGCCAAGAAACCTCAGAAATGAAGTTTTATCGGTAATCTTATCTCGGGAACCGTTTATTTAATCAATAGCTCTCATCGAATTGGCCGTGTGAGTCCATGATAGAGGATTAATCCGAAACGACTTTAGTCGAAATGTATCTACATTTGGAAGGAGAAAGAACAAGACCATTGGTTTTAACTATTTTGAAAAACGAATTCAAATGTTTAATATGTTCTTCAATAGTTTTGGAGAATACAAGGATATCGTCGATGTATACAATGATAAAATGACTGAAAGGATTCAAAATATTATTAAGAATATTCTCGAAATTCACTGGGTGCATTTTTAAGTCCAAATGATCAACATTCCATTCGTAGTGTCCGAATCGAAGTGGTAAATGCAGTTTTGTACCTATCATCTGGATGAATTACAACTTGCCAGAATCCTGACTTGAGGTCAAATTTACTAAAGATAGTGGAGACACTTAACCTACCAAGGAGATCATCCTTGTTGGGCAAAGGGTACCTAATCCATTCCAAAGATTTGTTTAATGGTTTATAATTAATGACTAACGAGGACACCGTGACGCGCCCCAAAATTAGGTATACGCCACCCATCTCGGGTCGCCACTTACATGGTACATAAATTCAAATACAACTTACTAATATAACTGCCGTATAATACTTACATAAACCGTGAGTTTGAATACAAATATTGTCTACTAGATATTATACAAACTCAAAAGGAGTCCTCATTACAACTATTATCACACTATTTCATGTAATATAGTGATGACTACTAATGCTATCCTCCGGACCATTACTCTGCTCCCCGACTCGTCCCAAATTATGTTCTCATTTCAAAGAGAATAAAGAAAAGAAAGGGTGAGCTCAACTAGCCCAAAGAAGAAATATTATGACTAAGATAATGCGTAATAAATTTATCATTAGCCTTCAACAAAGTTTAAACCGATAAAATACAATAGACAACCAGCTTTAATCTGCAGCTGAATAAGCAATCCATTAAAAGAGTCAAGTAGAGAATAAAGTCTACTATCTTTTAGGTTTTAAAAGGTTTTCATCAATTTTTATCACCGAGACTCACTTTTTTAATAAATAAACCACCACATCTAATCATCCCCGTACTACTTGGCCAAGGATTTTCATCAAATTATCAATGGTCATGACTATACCGAATCACCCCGGTCATAATCATACCAAAACTATCCATCATCGCATTACACAGCCACCGAGGACTTTTTGTCACATCATTTATATCAAGTCATGATTATACCGAATGATCCTCGGTCATAATCATACTAAGTTCATCTACGCACGTAAGCCAAAGATAACATAATATAACATGAGGATGATGACAATGACATAATAATTCAATAAAACAAGTTCAAGAATTATTTAATCCATGAATTATTAACGCCCAAATTGTCAACATAATACTCGTTTCAGAGTAAAATTCAAGAATGATCGTAAGAATATTTCCATGAAAAGATATCGGATGAAACGCAAATATCAAGGATATTCTACTAATTTCATGGAGTATAGAAGTCAAAGTTTTAACCAACTGGGTATAATAAAGAATGGAATAACAAAAGAAATCACCATGCATGCGGATTGCAGATGTAAAAGTTATTCCAATGTAATAATAATAATCTAACCAAAGTCGTGAAATTCACACAGTGATGTTCCAATGTAATAATAAAGATGGAACTGCATCCAAAGGTAAACACACATGATAGGATATTCCAATGTAATGATAAAGATTTTAACCAGTCCTGTAAAAACACATGCATGTGATGTTCCAACAGAATAATAAAGATTTTAACCAGTCCTGTAAAACACATGCATGTGATGTTCCAATGTAATAATAGAAGAATGTCACCAAGTATAGGGTAAACCGCGATATAAAAGTTATTCCAATGTAATAATAAGCAATGGAATAACATAAGGATTTCACCAAGTATAGGTATGCCACAGATACAAAGTTATGTATAGGTATGCCACTTTTACAAAAGTTATTCCAATGTAATAATAATGAATGAAATAATGTAAGTTCTCTTCAAGAAGAAAGAATAACACCCTTACCGTAAAAAGAACCTAATATAGAAGTAGTGAAGTAGCGTAATACTCTTCTTCTTTCTATAATTTTCTCTATAACTTCTTTCTATAATTTCTCTCTAGTAGTTTCAATGAATTCGTAAGAAAATAATGAAGGAATGAGCTTCTATTTATAGAAAAATGGAATGCATAAGAATTAATCCATTTAACGGTCCAGATTGATTTACTTTAATCTGACGGTCCATATTTAAAGAAAAATCTTTTAAATAAAATATAATATATTCTATTTATATAAAAACATTTTACTATGCAAATCACTATGCAAAATACTATCACTAAAAAACACTATGCAACACTATGCATAATAAAATATAATATATTCTATTTATAGAATAACTTTAATAAAGTATTCTATTTTATATAAAAGATGTTTCGCTTTTATTACGTTAATAATACTAATAAAACAAAACGTCATTATCGCTATAATAATTCATATTATTAATCGACAATAATGGAATCAAACCGAGTGACTTCTCACATAAGCATCAATAATCAATACCGCTACACTACTACGCAACCACACGACATCGCATTTTTACTACCAAGTAGTTCAACAAGATCAACCAGTAAAAACTTCCGCCGTTATTTCAATAAAATATTTTTGTCATTTTCTCAATCCGACAATAATTCTCATTGTAGGGTCCACCAATGATTGAGCCATTGACATTTAATATTCCCCTCGCTAAACCGAATATTCTCTCACCAATCGAATATAATATAACCACTGTGATACTTTGCAAAATTTATAAATACTACCCACAACTATAATATTATCTTAAATTCACACCATAATATTAAAAAATTATTTTGACAAAATTTAAATCTTTATCGATAAAATCTGGGGTCTCACAATCTCCCTCCTTATGGAATTTCACCCTCGAAATTAGGTACGTCGCCTGTATGTTAAAGATATGAGGATACCTTGAATACCTTTATCGCTTAAAATATTAAATTCATCTTTGAAATCGCCAAAGCTATTCATTAACAATTCATCTTTGCACTACAAAAGCAAAGATATACAACTCAGAAACCAATAATAATGCCGAGACGCAGCGACTTAATAAGATCACGACCACGAATTATCCATGCACCAACGCCAAGGATATTCGTGTTTTCAATTACTACCATGATTATACCGAATAACTTGGTCATAATCATACCAAGTCTATCAATGCACTACTACCAAGATGACTTTTACCACATCCATGAATTAATATTTCATTCACGAGACTCAAATTTCAATAATTAATTCATATCATCGAATCATCCCCGCACTACGTGCCAAGGATATTCATTAAGATCACGACCACAAATTATCCATGCACTACTACCAAAGATAATCGTGTATTCATTAAGATCACGACCACAAATTATCCAAGCACTACTACCAAAGATAATTGTGTATTCATTAAGATCACGACCACAAATTATCCATGCACTACTACCAAAGATAATCGTGTATTCATTAAGATCACGACCACAAATTATCCATCCACTACTACCAAAGATAATTGTGTATTCATTAAGATTACGACCATAAATTATCCATGCACTACTACCAAAGATAATTGTGTATTCATTAAGATCACGACCACAAATTATCCAAGCACTACTACCAAAGATAATTGTGTATTCATTAGTATCACGACCACAAATTATCCATGCACTACTACCAAAGATAATTGTGTATTTATTAAGATCACGACCACAAATTATCCATGCACTTCTACCAAAGATAATTGTGTATTCATTAAGATATCACGACCACAAATTATCCATGCACTACTACCAAAGATAATTGTGTATTCAATTACTAAGCATGATTATACCGAACAATCCTCGTCATAATCATACCAAGTCCATCTATGCACCACAGCCACGTATTTACTTTCAACATAATATAAGCATGAGGATAATGATATAAAGAATCAATCAAATGAGATAAAGGATAAATATTAAACATTTATAATATAATTTATCCGTGATTCAAGAATATCCCCATGTTTTCAATCACTTAATAATCTCATAATCTAATATCATTAATATTATAAATAATATTTTAATCACTTCTTAAATTTATAAACAATTTATCTTAATTGTTTACGCTTTTACCATATAATGCATTTAATCATTCAAAATGTCATACTCATAAGATATCATCACCAATTATCAAATCCTCATCCAAAAATATATGCATATACTCTATATAGATTCTCTAGCCATAAAAAATCATATTTTCAACTTTGTTACTTCACATAACATATTTAACTCATATGTTCAGAATTAAACTATTTTCATGAAAAATACCAAATCAGTCCCAAAAATATTTCTTTTCTGGGATTTAGCATAATATAGTCCCATAATGAAAATATATTTTTCTCGAATTTTAAAATTCATTTACTATTTTTCAAAAATCAATTTCTAATTAATTCCTTAAGAAATTAGCTACCTCAAGTTTAACTCCAAAAATCCCCAAATCTTGGCAGGATCTTACACATGTTAACGTGAGCATCTAGTTTAAATTTCATGGTCATCGGAGTTATAGAACTCCTAGTTAGCATTTTTCGCTTTAAAAACCTAAATATTGAAATAGTCATAACTTGCTCATTTTAAGTCGTAATGAGCTCATTTTTGGACAGGAGGTACTTTATACCATATACCTTCATGTCCCAAAAGGCCAGAATTTTTCTCATAATTTAAGTGGCCAAACAGTCCCTTAAAGTTTCTGGGCAGTAGCATTTTCAAAATTTACAGCTTTGGCCTCCTTTGCTAAAAATCAGTCCACACAAAAATCTACAACACCTTTTCCAGTAATTCCACTTGGATTAGTTAGGTAACTCATAGATCTAACTCTAGGACTTGACCACACTCAAAAATTCAAAATATAATAGGAGATATGGTCAATTGAATTTCATGTTACGCTTTTCACCAAAATCGATTTTCAACTCTTTGTGATTTCTAAGAAACTTTCATGTTTTTTACATACTAACCAACATAACTCATCATAAAACTTACTAATACCACGAATACCCATGATTTTCATTATTCCAATGCTTTTATTATGACTTTCATCATAAACCACGAAACTGCTCATTTTAGTCAAGAAATATTCGAGGGTTTAAGAAATGGGTTTTTGTCTTTGGGATCAATACAAAATTTGATTTCACGCTCTAGGGTAGGCTAGAAGTCTTCAAGAATACGCCAAGAAATTTATTAATGATAGAAATATCATTCAAAATCATACTCTCGCCCAAGACTTGATAAGACGTCGATTATCACTAATCGTGACTTCTATCCCTTAACCCGATAAGACCTCACAATGATACCTATCAACTTGCCATCTTCATTCACGACGTCGCCACGTAAAGTCCGCTTTTGCATTTCCACACAAGGAAGTCAACAACGAAAGGATCGGGCTTTTTACTTATGGCTTGATATAACAAAGGATTAACTTTAGGATTTGGTTACTTTGAATTCAGATAACAAAGTTGGTTAGAATATGAAAGCTAACAACCTTACAAAAAAGAATAATGAGTAGTTAATCAATCGCTTTCAAAAATTACCTCAAAGGCAAGTATTTTCAAAGAGATAAGATCGACAGTAACGTGAAAGTGTTTATTTGAAACAACAAGATTAATAAATGTTGGAGGTAACGGGTTTCTCCCAACGGTTTCAATAGATAAATCAAAGTCTAATTTCTCCTGAGTCAAATTTAAACGCTGAACGCAAAAGCAAGAGAGATAAAATAATAGGTAGAACCCAGATCGAATACGATATAGACTTCGCAAAGAGCTTATGATTAACTTACCCGTGATAATTTTATTCGTGTTCCTCGTCACGAGAAAAAAAACGCCTCTTAAACTACCGGGCCATTTTGTCCGGGACATCCTTTGGCATCACTATCTCAATCGACTTGACTTCACCATACGACAAAAATCGAGCTAAGTGACCTTCTCTTCCGCAATTAAAACACGCTTTGATTGTCACAGACAGCTTTACTGGATGTGTCCCTCCCGTCCAAGATTTGAAACATACGACCGGTGGTCGCTTCTTCTTCCTTTGAAACGGTGTCGATGCCGACGCCTTCACGCCATTGTTGAACCCTCTCTCTTGAAATGTCCATTCTTATTATCTTGGCCATGATTACCACCGAAAATGGTTACCATTCTCGACATGATAATTTCCCCCACGATGGTTATCATTGTTCACGATGATCGCTTGCACCGGTATGATTATTATCGTGTTGTTGCTCATTACCTTTTGGTCGAAATGACTCAACTGGCCTCATGTGCTTCATTGCTTATCTCAATATTTTCGGATGTCATTTTCAAATACCGCCACCAAACATGGGTTAAATAACATATCACATATTATCCCTATACTCGACCGACCAAATAAATACCACATAAACTTAGGTAGGTCATACTAGCGAAGGAATTCCCCTCCTCCCTCCTAGTTCTTGTCTCACATCTTAGCCAGGATCATATCCCTAAGCTCGATACCAACCGCGACGCCCCAAAATTAGGTATACGCCACCCATCTTGGGTCGCCACTTACATGGTACATAAATTCAAATACAACTTACTAATATAACTGCTGTGGTAATAATACGACATAAACCGTGAGTTTGAATACAAATATTGTCTACTAGATATTATACAAACTCAAAAGGAGTCCTCATTACAACTATTATCACACTATTTCACGTAATAGTGAGGACTACTAATGCTATCCTCTCGACCATTACTTCGCTCCCCGACTCGTCTCCAAATTATGTTCTCATTTCCTCAAGAGAATAAAGGAAAGAAAAGGTGAGCTCAACTAGCCCAAAAGAAGAAATATTATGACTAAGATAATGCGTAATAAATTTATCATTAGCCTTCAAATAAAGTTAAACCGATAAAATACAATAGACAACCAGCTTTAATCTGCAATGAATAAGCAATCCATTAAAAGAGTCAAGAGAGAATAAAGTCTACTATCTTTTAGGTTTTAAAAGGTTTTCATCAATTTTTATCACGAGACTCAAATTTTAATAAATAAACCACCACATCTAATCATCCCCGTACTACACTGGCCAAGGATTTTCATCAAATTATCAATGGTCACGACTATACCGAAACACCCCCGGTCATAATCATACCAAAAACTATCCATCACCGCATTACAAAGCCACCGAGGACTTTTGTCACATCATTTATATCAAGTCATGATTATACCGAATGATCCCCGTCATAATCATACTAAGTTCATCTATGCACGTAAGCCAAAGATAACATAATATAACATGAGGATGATGACAATGACATAATAATTCAATAAAACAAGTTCAAGAATTATTTAATCCATGAATTATTAACGCCCAAATTGTCAACATAATACATCGCTTACAGAGAGTAAAATTCAAGAATGATCGTAAGAATATTTCCATGAAAAGATATCGATGAAACGCAAATATCAAGGATATTCTACTAATTTCATGGAGTATAAAGTCAAAGTTTTAACCAACCGGGTATAATAAAGAATGGAATAACAAAAGAAATCACCACGCACGCAGATTGTGATGTATGTGCTTATTCCAATGTAATAATAATAATCTAACCAGTCGTGTGAAATTCACACCGGCAGGATGTTCCAATGTAATAATAAAGATGGAACTGCATCCAAAGTAAAACACATGATAGATATTCCAACAGAATGATAAAGATTTTAACCAGTCCTGTAAAACACATGCATGTGATGTTCCAATGTAGAATAATAAAGATTTTAACCAGTCCCATGTAAAACACACGCATGTGATGTTCCAAATGTAATAATAAAGAATGTCACCAAGTATAGGTAAATCATGATACAAAAGTTATTCCAATGTAATAATAAGCAATGGAATAACATAAGGATTTCACCAAGTATAGGGTATGCCGCAGATACAAAGTTATGTATAGGTATGCCACTTTTTACAAAGTTATTCCAATGTAATAATAAATGAATGAAATAATGTAAGTTCTCTTCAAGAAGAAAGAATAACACCCTCACCGTAAAAAGAAACCTAATATGTAAGTAGTGAAGTAAAGAATACTACTTCTTCTTTTCTATAATTTTCTCTATAACTTCTTTCTATAATTTCTCTCTCTAGTTTCAATGAATTCGTAAGAAAATAATGAAGGAACGAGCTTCTATTTATAGGAAAATGGAATGCATAAGAATTAATCCATGAACTATCCCGATGTTTATTTACTTTAATCTGACTATTCATATTTAAAGAAAAATCTTTTAAATAAAATATAATATATTCTATTTATATAAAAACATTTTACTATGCAAACACTATGCAAAATACTACGCAAAAACACTACGCAACACTATGCATAATAAAATATAATATATTCTATTTATGTAATAACTTTAATAAAGTATTCTATTTTATATAAAAGATGTTTCGCTTTTATTACGCTAATAATACTTAATAAAACAAAACGTCATTATCGCTATAATAATTCATATTATTAATCGACAATAATGGAATCAAACCGAGTGACTTCTCACATAAGATCAATAATCAATACCGTATGCTACTACGCAACCACACGACATCGCATTTTTTTACTACCAAGTAGTTCAACAAGATTAACCAGAAACTTCCGCCGTTATTTCAATAAAATATTTTTGTCGCTTTCTCAATCCGACAATAATTTCATATGGGGTCCACCAATGATTGAGTCATTGCATTTAATATTCCTCGCTAAACCTAATATTCTCCCACCAATCAATATAATATAACCACTTGCATACTTTGCAAAATTTATAAATACTACCCACAACTATAATATTATCTTAAATTCACACCATAATATTAAAAAATTATTTCACAAAATTTAAATCTTTATCGATAAAATCACCCAAAGTAGACTCATACCTGTTGTTGAAAAATGAAGTCACCATATGTACGTAAAATCGCAATAAAAACCGTCAGTAAAAGAGTTAATGTAATTACAAAGAAGAAGAAGAAAGTTCTTTATTAGTTGATTTAATCAAGAAATGACGAATTCTTTAATTAAAACTCAAAGATTTGAAACAATTAAAAGATTTGTTAACCAAAGATAAGAAAGTCACTAATAAGGTTCTTAGAGCCAAAGAAAAACCTATTTTCGGCCTCAATAAAACTCTTGAAAGATTTAAGTCTCCTAGAAAGAAATTACCTCTCCTAATTAAATCAAGAAGTTAATAAACTTAAGAAAGAAATTTCTAACTTAAAATTAGATATTTCCAACTTAAGAAAAGAGATTGATGATAAAAATCGATCTTCAAGTTCACGATTCCTCTTCTAAAGTGATGAAAGTCACGATGAACTGTAATCATCAAAGCAAAGATTCCGATCTCTTTATTCAAGGTCTCCCTTAAAATAATTAAAGATATTACTATTCAAAATGGTATATCTCTATTAATTTAGTTATCGATAAAACTTTCTCCAGACAAATTTCCCTCGCTTTGGTCGACACTCGCGCAGACTTGAATCAGATCCAAGAGGGTATTATCCCAACAAGATATTATAAGAAAACTAGTGAAAACTAAATTCAAATTTAACTGTGAGTCAAATGGAAATAAAATATAAATTACCTAATGTACATATTTGTCAAGACAGTATGTGTTTTAAGTCCTCATTTGTCTTAGTTCGCAATCTTACTGACAAAATCATTTTGGGTTTACCATTTATCTATTTATTATACCCATTTCAAACTAGTAATAAAGGTTTAAGTCATGAAGCATTTAGGAAAGAGAATTATATTTAAATTCCTAATTAAACTAAAAAAGAGATTTAAAATTTATTCAAGAAGAATCAATTTCTAAATCATCAATCATTAAATTGTAAAGTTACCCACCCAAATTTCCTTAAAGAAGAAGTTAGGTATCAACCAAATAAAGAACAACTTAAGAGTAACAGAGTTCAAGTAAAAATAAAAGAATTAAAATATTATTCGACAAAAATTTATGTTCGATTCTCCCAATGCTTTTTGGCATGTGAAGAAGACACGCTAGATTACCATACGCTAAGGAATTTAGAGAACATTTAATTCCCACCAAAGCTAGGCCTATTCAAATGAGCATGAATGTATGGAGTTATGTAAAAGTGAAATTAATGATCTTCTTAGTAAGGGTTTAATTAGACATAAGAAGTCAATACGGTCTCTGCCCACCTTCTCTATGTTAATAACGGTCGAGAAAGAAAGAGGTGTCCCCTGCTAGTCATTAATTATACACCATTAAACAAAGTACTAGAATGAATTAGGTACCTTTTGCCCAACAAGGATGATCTCCTTGGTAGGTTAAGTGTCTCCACTATCTTTAGTAAATTTGACCTCAAGTCGATTCGTGCAAGTTGCTATTCATCCAGATGATAGGTACAAAACTGCATTTACCACTCCGTTCGGACACTACGAATGGAATGTTCAGTCATTTGGACTTAAAAATGCACCCAGTGAATTTTAGAATATTATTAATAATATTTTGAATCCTTTCAGTCATTTTATCATTGTATACATCGACTATATCCTTGTATTCTCCAAGACTATCAAGAAAGCATATTAAACATTTAAATTCGCTTCTTCAAAACAGTTAAAACCAATGGTCTTGTTCTTTCTCCTTCCAAATGTAGTCTGTTTCTGACTAAAGTCAGGTTTCTCAGATTAATCCTCTATCATGGACTCACACGGCTAATTGACAGAGCTATTCAATTCACCGACCGGCCCCAGATAAGATTACCGATAAAACTCAAATATAGAGGTTTCTTGCTCGCCAATTATATCGCAAGTTTTACAAGAACCTCTGGAAGATTTGTAAGCCTCTCTTCCAACGCTTTACAGTAGTAATCCACCTCCATGGACCGACATTCATACTTTTGTCGTTCAACAAGTTAAAAATATGTTAAGGTTTTGCCCCCATTGGCATCTCAAATGATTCACTTTTCAAAATAGTTGAAACCGATGCCTCTCGATATCGATTCTATGGCATACTCAAACAACAGCTAACTCCTTCTTCTAATTTAACAAATTGTTCGCTTCATTCCAAGCGCATGGAACCCTACACGCGCTTAAAATACGTGATTATTAAAAAGAAATTTTGTCATTAGTTTTATGTATTAAAAAATTTCGTAGAGATTTATCAATCGAAATTTCTAGTTATAATAGATCGTAAGTCATCAAAATTTATTCTTGAAAAAGACGTTGAAAAACGTCCGCCTAAGCATTCATTCGCTAGATGGCAAGCAATTCTAAGTATTTTGATTTTGATATTGAATATATTAAAGGTAGTAAATAACTCGCCTCGATTTTCTCATTCGTGAGTTTATTAACACAATGACTATCATCAATAATACGAGTGTGCGAGGAGATTCATCTTCTCGTGGTCATGGCCACTCAGCCGGTCCAGTTAATCAGTCAGAAGGAACTGTTGTTCCTCATCTAGTTACCCAAACCCACAATAAGTTCTAGGTGCTTGGTACAGTTCCCAAGCCCTACTCCTCAGTTCTTGCTAGTCAGCCCAAACCATTTGATATTTTTGCTAATCAAACCAAGTCTACCTCATCACAATCCAGTCACCCGGTTTTAGACTATCTTCAAATTTTTGATCAGCACTTATTCTATATTGAGTTACCAATGAAACCCAAGAATGACCCGATTCAATTAGTTGCCCAGTATTTTCCTACTGGATGGCATTTTCTTCCTCTTGCTCCTTATAAATCACTTGTATATTATAGGGACATCCTTATTGAAATAGAGTCAGCCTTTATTAAACCAATATATGCCAACGATGATAAATCCAAGCTTCTTTATCATTCGTTGTACATTAAGCAGGTTCTCAATCAGTCCGATTGGGGTAGTCATCCTTCTGATCTCAAGTCACTTTCTACTCATACTAGCTCTTTTTGCTATTATGATTATATTGAGGCTTGGCATAAAATCATGCTTCACCAAAATGAAGATCATAGTCATTCGTGGTTTTTCCAGTTCGACCACAAGTTCAAAAGTCAATTCCTTAAATGGTTCATCCTTTGGTGGAGAAGGTATGGTTTGTGTCATGATATTTTCCCCAAACCTCTCCTCGCTTCGGGCTGAACATTTTGTCATCACAATAATTATCATTCCAAATATGAGAAAATTCCAGTCTTCCTTATATTTTGTAGTAAATACAAAATACCTTGGATTATTAAATGGCAATATGTCGTTTTAGCTACCCAAGAAGTCACAGTATTTCAGTCTCCGTCGTCCATAGGTATTAGGACTACTCAGACTTGCCTCTCCTCTATTTCTCATGTCTCTCGCCGTTTTTTCATTAAATGGTGGGATAAATTCGATGTTGATAGAATAGTTGGCCAAGTTCAGAAAGAATTTCCGCCTTCTCCTTTATTAACTCCTTCAAGAACTACTCCTTCAAATACCACGTTTCGCCACAGATCTTCCAAAGAAATAGTCACCAAGACAAATTGATAAGTTGTAAGACCCAAAATTTTTAAATAAAAGGAATTTCCTTTATTTATTATTTTGAAATAGTAAGGGTTGATTTGATTAATGTGGATAGTTAAGGGTTAAATACGCAAATATTTCAAAATAAGCAAGTGGTTATAAAATATTCATCATTGTTTGGGAATATTCGAACGACGGTATGAGAATGTGTGTTGGCCCCATAACTGAAAGCGATTGGATGAAGAAAACGACAAATATAAGTTGGTTAAAAATAACGGCATGAAGTTGTTACTGTTAATATCGTTGGAATACCCGTGGTTAAAATACGATGAATACGCGTGGTCGCATAAAGAAAGACACCAGATTTACGTAATTGTTGAATTATCGATCCTTACGTAAAAGCCTTCTACTCAATAATTTTCACAAAGAAGCTCTTCGCTCAATATTTTATTTTATTGATTCAATAATTGCTGCGTTGATATTTTATATTATTGTTGTTCAATAATTGTCACCGCATTATTATCTCCATTATCGATCAATAATTCATATTATTTGAATAATATTATTAGATAAAGATTATTGGCAATGTCTAGAAAGTTCTGTCAAGGAGAGGTTTGGTCACCTAATCAAGCGCGCCAAGAAGGAGAAATCCTTATCGAAAAGCCCCTCTTCCCGGAACTACCGTCATTATAATCAGGATTCGTAATATTATTTGTGAATAATTAATTATTGATTCATATGATAAAGAAATATTTATTTTATGTGGATATAAATGATGGATTTATTTATGTGGTTATAAATGAAGAAATTATGTTGAGGTGTTTTATCAAGATTTATCTGATTGAGGTATTAAAAATTAAATCGTGGGTTTTGAGATATATTATGGGGTTATAATTTTTAATCCGACCATTGGATTGTGGTAATTTTTGGGTATGTTATACATACATAAGTTGAGTATATGTCCACAAATTTTGAACCGCTAAAAATGCACGAATGATTTGTTGTGAATTTTAAGAGGTGTCTGATTCTAAATTAGGTTTATAATTGATTTTGGTGGAAAATTCTAGAATTGAGTGGGCCCCACTTGTGGTTGGTGAAAAAATATGCTGAATTTTATTTCAAATGTGGTGGGTGGCAATAGTAGCAGTAAAGCCATCGTGTAGCAGTCAAGTCCGCTTCCTACGGCTAACATTTTCCTATAAATAGAGGGCTGTTAGAATTGAAAATCACACCGTAAACAAAGTTTTCTCTTTCTCTCTATATTATCGAGCGATTTTGTGAGTATTTAGATACTTTGAGAGTTGTTGTTGTCATACAAGTTTCATTCAAAGATCACTTCCGATCTTTCCTTCCGGCAATCGATTCTTTCGAGGTAAGGGATATTATTTTTTTCAGAATGATATTATTTCTTCAATATCATTATCTTTGAAATGTCGATCTCAAGTTTTTTATCAAATTTGGAACTTTTTATGTCTCTGGTTACTATTCATGAGTTACTATTCACGAAGTTACTATTCATGAGTTACTATTCACGAAGTTACTATTCACGAAGTACTATTCAATGAAGCGTGAAGATGTTTTTTTGTGGAATTTCTATCTTTTGGTGTCTGAGTTACTTATTCACGATACTCAAGACTATTCACGATACTGACACTATTCACCAAAAAATAAAATTTCTTCTTTTCGTCCAAAATATCTATTCGGATACTAGCTCTGATTGTATCCATGTTTTGATCATTCTTGAATTTTACACCACTACGATTATTTTTGAGGTATTGTTGGATATGGATAAAACAAAGTACTAATCATTAATCCTTAATCCTCATCATTTTGTTTCACCGGATTCGTTCTTTAAAAATATTTTCATCATCCTCGCCTTTAAATGATGATATTATTGAATATCTTTGGCCCAGAAGTGCAAAGATGAATGATTTCAAGAATATCTTTGCCCAGAGTGCAAAGATGAACATGTGTTTAAATGAATACATGACCGATCGATGAATATCTTTGGCTCAGTAGGCAAAGATGAACAGTGTTTAAATGAACACGACCGATCGATGAATATCTTTGGCCTCAGAAAGTGCAAAGATGAACAGTGTTGAGATGAATACGACCGATCGATGAATATCTTTGGCCTCAGAGTGCAAAGAGATGAATGTTTGATTTGAGATGAATATCATTAATGTTATAGGATAAAATATTGATAATGGATCGTTAAATTCATAGATTATAGTAGATTTCATTCTCACGTAACTCTTCTATGAATTATTATTTCACTCATGTAATATTGATCCGAAACTTGTTGTCTATTGTATTCTATCGATTTTTCCTCATTGGAGACTAACGATAATTTGTTGTATATTATCTTAGTCATAACATTCTTTATCGGGCTAGTTGAGCTCACCCTTTTCCTTGTTGTTCCATTTTCTTCTCGTGAGGCGAGAATGTAGCGAGTACTTAGTCTGGGTATGGAATGAAGGTTCTAGAGAGAGTTGTTTAGTAGTCCTCACCATTATTGTAAAATAATGTATCAATAAATGTGATGAGGATTTATTTGAGTATAAATATTGTCTGAAGATAATATTTGTATTTAAACTCACGCTTTATTGTTGTGATAATAAAGTTGTAGTTGTTTCGCATCATGTATTTGGCGACTCGTAATGGGTTGGATGGAATGGACCTATTTTGGGGTCGCCACAATGGGTATCGTAGCTTGTGGATATGATCTCCGGAGATCTGGAATAGAACTGTAAGGGGAGAAACGAGTAAATCCTTCGCTAAGTGTGTCCTACCTAAGCTTATTTGTTAGTTGGTCAAGATATAGGGATATTATGTGATATATTGATTTCTTTAATTAACCCTTATTTTATGACGATGATTTGAGAATATCGATCGAGAATATTAATAGTGAAGTAAATGAGGCCGTGGAGATGCCTCAGACTTACTAACGAGGAGAACGTGCAACAGTCGACAATGTACCTCCCGTGAACAACACCATCGAAAGGATGATGAACGAGGATGTTTAGAAGTTTTTCGCAGCTTCATGCAAAATCGACGAGGGAGACTCGTGTTCAAAATATAGGAGAAATGATAGTAATTCATGGGTGGTCACAAATGCAAGCGGTTCAAAGAGTCGGGACCACCGTAATTCTGGGAAAGCCAGATCCGATCATGCAAGAAACACGGGTCAAGTAAATTACCAAGATATTCGTTGTCTTGGGATGCACGGAGGAACGTATGTTCCATTTGCCACCTTTTATGTTCCGTGGCGAGGCGACATCGGTGGGAGTCTCAGAAAGCACTCCACCCCAATTTCGACTCAAAGATGTCTTAGAGACGTTTGAAACTATTTAATGACAAGTACTTCCCTAAAAGTATTCGGCTATATGAAGGAAGTGGAGTTTATTAGACTAGAGCGTAATAACAATGACGGTATCCCAAAGACGAGGCGAAGTTCATGGAGTTATCCGTGTTTCAGACCTCATTTGGTGGAGAATGAGGAACGATGACGCGGATGTTTAGAGAGGTTTGAAACCCGACATACGCCAAGATCTCATTTCTCATAAATTTTCTTTCTATTCGATGATGTTGTCAATGGGGGCTCGATTGTTAGAGCGAGATAACGAGTACGCTCAACCGAGGGACCATAACCGTGATCATACTGCAAGAGATAGCGATCATCGTAATAACGATAACCAAATGAAGAAAGAAGAATACGAACAAAGGCGGAAACTACTCCGGTGGTAATCGTGGCCATGAAAATAGAAGAAGCGAGTGGGAGGAGATTTTAAAAGAGGAGATTTAACAACCACCATGTGAAGACGACGATCTGCGTGAAAGAATTGGTTCCCAAGGAGGAGAAAGACCACCGGTCATTATGTTACAAATGCGGAAAGAGGGATATATCGTTGGCGCCCACAACAGCTTTTTAAGGTATGCTATAATTGTGGAAAATAAGGACATATCGCCGAGATTAGACGATATCGAAACCTAGTCTGCAAATGCAAGGCGACTCAAAAGGATGTCCCGTAAAAAGTCAAAGTCAACGATTCTCGGAAGAGCGTTTGTCGTGGCCCTATTAAAATACGAGGAACCCGAACGGTTAAGCACGGGTTAGTTAATTATAAATTATCACGAAGTTTATACCTTACTCGACATCTGTGCTACCCATTCATTTATCTCTCCCGCTTGCTCTCAACGCTTAAACTCGACTCGGAGAAATTAGACTTTGACCTATCTCGTGGAAACTCCGTTAGAGAAACTTTCATCACATCCACTGCTTATAAATTTTGTTTGATTCAAGTTGGCACCATCACCTTACCATTGACCTTATCTCTTTAAAGATACTTGCTTTTGATGTGATTTTAGGAATTGATTGGTTAACTACTCATCACGCCAAAATTGATTGTTTTCGTAAGGTTGTTAGTTTTCATATTCCTAACCAACCTGTTGTATGCAATTCAAGCAACTAAACCATTAAAATCAATCATTGTCATATCTAATCATAAAGCTATTCGCTTATTGAAAAAGCGGATGTCAAGCTTTCTTAGCCCATGTTATGAATTTGAATAAAGACACGCCAAATTTGAATAATATTCCTCATTGTTATTGACTTTTCCCGACGATTTCAAGAACTTCCCGGCCTACCCCCGTAACGTGAAGTTGAATTTTATCGATCTTGAACTCCAGTACAAAGCCCATTTCTAAAACCCCATATCGAATGGCTCTATTGAACTTCGTGAGTTAAAATTCAACTATAGAATTTGGTACATGAGCCTTTATCTTGTGACTTCCTTTGTGGAATACACCAAGCCGACTCTCCGTAGGGACACCATATTCGCATGCGATAGTAAATTGATAGTGTCATTGTAGACGTGTTATCCAAGGTTGGGATATGAGTCACATTTGAGAACAACCTAAGCTTCAGAATCGAAATACGTAGCTTTCAGGCTTAGTTGGTTATTATCGAGATTCAAAGGATATTCTCGAATCGCTATTCCATTAACGTGAATACGACTCATAGAGATACAAAATTCAAATGGAGCAAGGAATGTGGTAAGAGCTTCAAGAACTCAAGAGAGACTCATTTCAAAGATATGTTCGACCACGCCACCGGAAAAGCAAACATGGTAAATGACGTGTTGAATAGAAGATCGATACAAGTACGAGTACGATATTGTCAAAGACTCATTTCAGTATAATATACAAATAATAGAGATGGAGATGAAAACTCTAGGTACCCACGTGATGATATACGAGTGCGTGATGATATACGAGTATAATCGACTTTAATCGATAAAGTTAAAGTCGCTCAAGCTACACACACGGAGTGATGAATTTGAAGAAGGAGGTGCAAGAAGTTGTTATTTCAAAAGCGAGAGAATCGGTGAGGTGAGGAAAGCTCAAACCTTCGATTTATTAATCCAAATTGAAATTCTCGATCGAATAGGAATCGTGGCTATAGACTCGCTTTCACCGCCAAGTACGACGCGGTTCATAACGCTTTTCACGATCGATGTTACGTAAATATGTGGGCGACCCTAACCATGTCATTGAGTTAGAACCCACGAGATAGTAGAAGACCTAACGTATGAGGAGGTACCACAAGATTTTGGATAGGAAGGAGCATGTCCCACGCGCGAGAAAGGTCATACCACAAGTTAAAGTTTTGTGGAGGAATCATGATATAGAGGAAATGACCGAATTGGAAACGGAAATGAAAGCGAGGTATCCTCATCTTTTCAAACACCAGTATCGTACGCCAATTTCGAGGACGAAATTTCATAAGGAGGGAGGTCAGAAGACCCTCAATTTTTTAAATAAAAGGAATTTCCTTTATTTATTATTTTGAAATAAGAAGGGTTGATTTGATTAATGTGGATAGTTAAGGGTTAAATACGCAAATATTTCAAAATAAGCAAGTGGTTATAAAATATTCATTGTTGTTTGGGAATATTCGTATGCGACCACGACGCTAGCGACCATGTGTGGGCCCCATAACGAAAAGCGATTGGATGAAGAAAACGACAAATATAAGTTGGTTAAAAATAACGAGCGTAGTTGTTACTGAAGTTATCTTGTTGGAATACCCGGTGGTTAAAATACAAGAATACGCGTGGTTGCAGACAAAGAAGACACCAGATTGAATGTAATTGTTGAATTATCGATCCTTACGTAGTAGAAGGCACTACTCAATAATTTTCACAAAGAGTTATCGCTCAATATTTTATTTTATCGATTCAATAATTCTTTGCGTTGATATTTTATATTATCATTGCTCAATAATTGTCACCGCATTATTATCTCCATTATCGATCAATAATTCATATTATTTGAATAATATTATTAGATAAAGCATTATTGGCAATGTCTAGAAAGTTCACAAGGAGAGGTTTGGTCACCTAATTGCTACCGCCAAGAAGGAGAAATCCTTATCTGAAAGCCCCTCTTTCCTGGAACTACCGTCATTCATAATTGTGATTCTCGTAATATTATTTGTGAATAATTAATTATTGATTCATATGATAAAGAAATATTTATTTTATGTGGATATAAATGATGGATTTATTTATGTGGTTATAAATGAAGAAATTATGTTGAGGTGTTTTATCAAGATTTATCTGATTGGAGGTATTAAAAATTAAATCGTGGGTTTTGAGATATATTATGGGGTTATAATTTTAATCCGACCGTTGATTGTGGTAATTTTTTGGGTATGTTATACATACATAAGTTGAGTATATGTCCACAAATTTTGAACCGTTAAAAATGCACGAATGATTTGTTGTGAATTTTAAGAGGTGTTGATTCTAAATTAGGTTTATAATTGATTTTGGTGGAAAATTCTAGAATTGAGTGGGCCCCACTTGTGGTTGGTGAAAAATGTGCTGAATTTTATTTCAAATGTGGTGGGTGGCAATAGTAGCGGAGTAAAGCAGTGTAAAGCCATCGGTAAAGTCAAGTCTCTTTTGGTAATTAACATTTTCCTATAAATAGAGGGCTGTTAGAATTGAAAATCACACCGAAACAAAGTTTTCTCTCTTTCTCTCTATATTATCGAGCGATTTTGTGAGTATTTAGATACTTTGAGAGTTCTTTGTTAAAGATAAGTTTCATTCAAAGATCACTTCCGATCTTTCCTTCCGGCAATCTTGATTCTTTGAGGTAAGGGATATTATTTTTTTTCAGAATGATATTATTTCTTCAATATCATTATCTTTGAAATGTCGATCTGAAGTTTTTATCAAATTTGGAACTTTTTCATGCCGGGTTACTTATTCATGAGTTACTATTCACGAAGTTACTATTCATGAGTTACTATTCACGAGTTACTATTCACGAGTACTATTCATGAAAGCGTGAAGATGTTTTTGTGGAATTTCTATCTTTTGGTGTCTGAGTTACTATTCACGATACTCAAGACTATTCACGATATCTGAAGACTATTCAATCGAAAAATAAAATTTCTTCTTTTCGTCCAAAATATCTATTCGGATACTAGCTCGATTGTATCCATGTTTTGATCATTCTTGAATTTTACACCACTATGATTATTTTTGAGGTATTGTTGGACATGGATAAAACAAAGTACTGAATCATTAATCCTTAATCCTTGTCATTTTGTTTCACCGGATTCGTTCTTTAAAATATTTTCATCATCCTCGCCTTAAATGATGATATTATTGAATATCTTTGGCACAGTAGTGCAAAAGATGAATGATTTCTCAAGAATATCTTTGGCCCAGTAGTGCAAAGATGAACATGTGTTTAAATGAACATGACCGATCGATGAATATCTTTGGCACGTAGTGCAAAGATGAACAGTGTTTAAATGAACACGACCGATCGATGAATATCTTTGGCAGAAGTGTAAAAAGATGAACAAAGTTGAGATGAACACGACCGATCGATGAATATCTTTGGCCCAGTAAAAAAGATGAATGTTTGATTTGAGATGAATATTGATTGATGTTACAGGGATAAAATATTGATAATGGACCGTTAAATTCATAGATTATAGTAGATTTCATTCTCACGTAACTCTTCTATGAATTATTATTTCATTCATGCGAATATTGATCCGAAACTTGTTGTCTATTGTATTCTATCGATTTTTCCTCGCTGGAGACTAACGATAATTTGTTGTATATTATCTTAGTCATAACATTCTTTATCGGGCTAGTTGAGCTCACCCTTTTCCTTGTTGTTCCATTTTTCTTCTCGTGGAGGCGAGAATGTAGCGAGTACTAGTCGGGGTATGGAATGAAGGTTCTAGAGAGAGTTGTTTAGTAGTCCTCACCATTATTGTAAAATAATGTATCAATAAATGTGATGAGGATTTATTTGAGTATAAATATTGTCTAGAAGATAATATTTGTATTTAAACTCACAGTTTTATTGTTGTGATAATAAAGTTGTAGTTGTTTCTGTACCATGTATTTGGCGACTCAGAATGGGTTGGATGGAATGGACCTATTTTGGGGTCGTCACATAAGTCAAAAGAAAAATCAGTTGTTCCTCCTGATTCTGATGAAGTTACTAAAGTTTGTAGTTACTCCAATTTTCAGTTAAGGCGTCTTACAGATGCCATCCATATGAGACTTGACCCAGCCATACGAAGAATCGAATAAAGCTTCTTCTCACCCGCAGGAGAAAATTTAGTCAAGATCTTGAAGATGAAGGTGATTGTGATCCCTATGGCACGATCACCTTCAGGATGCTCAAGATCCCTTTTCTTGAGTCCTGTAGTAATCAATCAAGGTGTGTTGATGTTATCAGCCGCCTTCATAGCCTCGATCCACCATCACCTGCTCTACGTGACCTCGGTCGACCAAAGACTGCCTTTTAAAGATAGTCAAGCAAAGATCTTCTTGACTTAAATCAAGAAATTAATAAACTTAAGAAAGAAATTTTTAACTTAAAATTAGATATTTCCAACTTAAGAAAAGAGATTGATGATAAAAAATCAGATCTTCAAGTTCATGATTCCTCTTACAGTGATGAAAGTCACGATGAACCGTAATCATCAAAAGCAAAGATTCCGATCTCTTTATTCAAGGTCTCTCCTTAAAAGAATTAAAGATATTACTATTCAAAATGGTCTATCTCTATTAATTTAGTTATCGATAAAACTTTCTCCTGTACACTCCTGCTTTTGGTTGATACTTAGTGCATCTTGAATCGTATTCAAGAGGGTATTATCCCAACAAGATATTATAAGAAAACTAGTGAAAAACTAAATTCAAATTTAACTAGAGTCAAATGGAACTAAAATATAAATTACCTAATGTGTAAGACCCCAACTTATTATTAATGAAATTTAATTTTCTCTATTTATTATTTTGAAATAGTAAGGGTTGATGTGATTAATGTGGATAGTTAGGGGTAAAATACGCAAATACTTGAAAATAAGCAAGTGGTTATAAAATATTCATTGTTGTCGAGGAATATTCGTTTGTCGTGGAATATTCGTGATCTTTTTCGGGAATATTCGCATGCGACTGCCGCCAGCCCAATGTGGGCCCCATAACTGTGAAGCGATTGGATGAAGAAAATGACAAATATAAGTGGTTTAAAAATAACTACAGTAGTTATTCTGAAGTTATCTTCGTTAAAATACCCGGTGGTTAAAACACGAGAAAGACATACCAGTATTGCACCAATTATTGATTCTTACGTGAAGGCACTACTCAATAATGGTTACGATGAATTCATCGCTCAAAGATTTTATTGAGTTAATAATTGCTACGTTGATATTTTATATTGCTTCTTTTTAATAATTGTCATTACACAAGATTTTCATTATCGAAGCAATAATTCATATTATCTGAATAATATTATTAGATAACATTATTGGCAATGTCTAGAATGTTCTGTCTAAGGAGAGGTTTGGTCACCTAATTGCGCGCCAGTAAGAAGAAATTCTTATTGGAAAGCCCTCTTTTCCGAAACCTGCTGGTTGTCAATATTGTGATTCTGTAATATTATTTGTGAATAATTAATTATTGATTTATATGATAAGGATAATATTGATTTTATGTGGATATAGATGGAGAAAATTTTTAATGTGACAATTGTTGAAAATTAATATTTTATCTTTTTCTGATAAAATAATTCATATAAATATATTATTTTAATAATATATTAACGGTGATATTTTTATAATGAATGTGGGATATATGAGTATATGAGGAGGAAGAGTATTTTTGTGGCATTAAATGTTTAACACATATTTTGTGTGTTGGTGGACACAATTATTGATTTAAATTTGATTATAGCACAGTAAAATCGCCTGGTTTGTGGATTTTAATCAATTTCTATTTGGAATTTGGAAAACTTTCTTCTCGCAAAGTTGTAGAGAATTGAATTTCCTATAAAACTCGCGACATTTGAATTTTCTGATGAAAGGGCTATTTATTATGAATTATTGAAGTTCAAGTTCAAAATAATTGATTTTTGGAAGTTTAAAATATTTAAAATTAGAAAAACGTTTTTTCTTACTTTTTCTAGAATGTGGCATGTGTTTGATGGCTGAAATCAGATTCTAGGCATGTGTAGGAAATTTATTATTAATTTATTAAATTTTCTGCTTTGGTGTTCTAAGCAATTTCCTATAAATAGGGTGCTTAGGTTAGAATTGAAAATCACACCGTAAATCAAGTTTTCTCTATATATTATCGAGCGTATTCTTATGAGTATTTTGAGTATACTTTGAGTATTGCTATACGGTGCAAGTCCAAGTCATAGCCTATATTCGGTGTTTCAGCTAGAAGTACTGATCTTTCGAGGTAAGGGATGTTATTTTCTTCTCAAATGATATTATTTCTTCAATATCATTATGCTGAAATATTGGTTGGAACTTGTTATCAAATTTTGAACTTTTTCATGTCGGGGTTACTATTCATGAGTTACTAGTCACGAGTTACTATTCATGAGTTACTATTCACGAGTTACTATTCATGAGTACTATTCATGAAGCGTGAAGATGTTTTTTGTGGAATTTCTATCTTTTGGTGTCAGAGTTACTATTCACGTATACGGCACTATTCATCAAAAATGAAATTTCTTCTTTTCGTCCAAAATATCTATTCTGGATACTAGCTTTGATTGTATCCATGTTTTGATCATTCTTGAATTTTACATCACTATGATTATTTTTGAGGTATTGTTGGACATGGATAAAACAAAGTACTAATCTTAATCCTTAATCCTTGTCATTTTGTTTCACTTTGGATTCGCTTTCTTTAAAAATATTTTCATCATCCTCGGTCTTAAATGATGATATTATTGAATATCTTTGGCTCAGAGTGCAAAGATGAATGATTTCTGAAGAATATCTTTGGGTCAGAGTGCAAAGATGAACAGTGTTTAGATGAACATGACCAATCGATGAATATCTTTGGCTCAGAAAGCAAAAAGATGAATATTTGATTCCGATGTATATTGATTGATGTTACAGGATAAAAGATAGACGATGAACTTTTAAATTCATACATAGAAGATAGTAGTTTGCATTCTCTACTTAACTCTTCTAATGAATTATTATTTCATTGCGAATATTGATTTAAAATTTGTTGTCTATCAGATTCTATTAGATTTTTCCTGTTGAAGACTAACGGTAATTTGTTGTATATTATCTTAGTCATAATATTCTTTATTGAGCTAGTTGAGCTCACCCTTTTCCTTTTTGTTCCATTTTTCTCGTGAGGCGAGAATATAACGATGCACGTAGCCTGGTATGGAATGAAGGTTCTAGAGAGTTGTTTAGTAGTCCTCACCATTTTTATAAAATAATGTATCAATAAATGTGATGAGAATTTATTTGAGTATAGATATTGTCTAGAAGATAATATTTGTATTTAAACTCACAGTTTTACTATTGTAATAATAAAGTTGTAGTTGTTTCTGTACCATGTATTGACAACTCAGAATGGGTGATGTATACCTATTTTGGGGGCGTCACATAATGTACATATTTGTCAAGACAGTATGTGTTTTAAGACCTCATTTGTCTTAGTTCGCAATCTTACTGACAAAATCATTTTGGGTTTACCATTTATCTATTTATTATACCCATTTAAAACTAGTAATAAAGGTTTAAGTTGCGAGCATTTAGGAAAGAGAATTACATTTAAATTCCTAATTAAATCAAAAGAAAGAGATTTAAAATTTATTCAAGAAGAATCAATTTCTAAATCATTGAATCTGTTAAATTGTAAAGTTACCCACCTAAATTTCCTTAAAGAAGAAGTTAGGTATCAACAAATTGAAGAACAACTTAAAAAGTAACAGAGTTCAAGTAAAATAAAAATTAAAAGATTATTTGACAAAAAATTTATGTTCGATTTTCCCAATGCTTTTTGGCATAGGAAGAAGCACAGTTAGATTACCCTATGCTAAGGAATTTAGAGAACATTTAATTCCCACCAAAGCTAGGCCTATTCAAATGAGTCATGAACAGATGGAGTTATGTAAAAGTGAAATTAATGATCTTCTTAGTAAGGGTTTAATTAGACATAGCAAGTCACCATTGTCTTGCCCAACCTTTCTATGTTAATAACGGTTGGTGAGAAAGAAAGAGGTGTCCCTCGCTTAGTCATTAATTATAAACCATTAAACAAAGTACTAGAATGGATTAGGTACCCTTTTGCCCAACAAGGACTTTTATTAAGAAAGCATGAACCATTTTGGGAATATATATATATATATATATATATATATATATATATATATATATATATATATATATATGGGAGTATATGCTTTACACTCTAAATTAACCTCACTCTCTTTTACAAATTTAAACAAATAAAGACAATAAGTAGCGAGGATCGATCCCACGTAGAGTGATTTGTTTTATATTTATCTAATGATTTCTAATGAAAAGGGAATTTTGAATTAATTAATTAAATTAACAAGAATAAACTAATAAGAATAAACAATGAATAAAAAGCTTCAGTTCTTCAGTTCAGTATCACTTTTTTACAATAATAAATTAATCAAGTGTAACATTATTTACCCTTAAATGAAACTAATAGCCCTAGGTAACAACAAGCTCTGCTACCCGAAACTCTCCTTAGATTGTCACTCAATGAAACAAACTCTTCACAAGATTCTAACAATTATATAACCTAGAATAAGCTCTCTAGATTTAATATAACAGCAGCATTAAGAACTTGGGAATCAGACTATTCCAAGCAACAAACACATAAGCTCGGATTGTTTAACTTGTCTTCTGATAATCATAGCAATACTCAAAAGCTTATCCACAATCAGGTATTACTAATTACTACTTGTGATTAGAAACAATATCAATTACACGTAATATTATTCCTTGATCTAGCATATGATATTTGTTAACCAACTCAATCCTGCAGAAATCAAATCAGTTAAGCCAAATAGCATTCAGAAATTAAATCAGATTATCAAGAATGAATTTCATGTAAGAAGGAATAAATAATGAATACTCAATTAACTATTAATTATAAATAAGGTTCAACATCCCTTAGACCTGAATAAAAATAACTTAGCTCATGTCTTCAATCCTCCAATGTTGTAGATGAGAGAATGTAGTAGATGATTAAATGAATAAAACCCTGACTATCATCCTCTATTTATAGTTCTAGACAAAGTCCTAAATCCTATGGGAAGTAGAAATCCAAATCCTAAGAGGAATTACAAATCACGAGTTACTATTCATGAGTTACTATTCACGAGTTACTATTCACGAGTACTATTCATGAAGCGTGAAGATGTTTTTTGTGGAATTTCTATCTTTTGGTGTCTGAGTTACTATTCACGTATCTGACACTATTCACGATATGGCACTATTCAATTTAAAAATGAAATTTCTTCTTTTTAGTCAAAATATCTATTCGGATACTAGCTTTGATTGTATCCATGTTTTGATCATTCTTGAATTTTACATCACTATGATTATTTTTGAGGTATTGTTGGACATGGATAAAACAAAGTACGAATCTTAATCCTTAATCCTTGTCATTTTGTTTCAATTGGATTCGTTTCTTTAAAAATATTTTTCATCATCCTCGATCTTAAATGATGATATTATTGAATATCTTTGGCTTTTAGTGCAAAGATGAATGATTTCTGAAGAATATCTTTGGTACATGTAGTGCAAAGATGAACAGTGTTTAGATGAACACGACCAATCGATGAATATCTTTGGCACAGTAGTGCAAAGATGAATATTTGATTCCGATGTATATTGATTGATGTTACTGAGGATAAAAGATGAGCGATGAACTTTTAAATTCATACATAGAAGATAGTAGTTTGCATTCTCTACTTAACTCTTCTAATGAATTATTATTTCATTGCGAATATTGATTTAAAATTTGTTGTCTATTGTCATTCTATTAGATTTTTCCCTCGTGAAGACTAACGGTAATTTGTTGTATATTATCTTAGTCATAATATTCTTTCTTGAGCTAGTTGAGCTCACCCTTTTCCTTTTTGTTCCATTTTTCTCGGGAGGCGAGAATATAAGCGAAATACGAGCCTGGGTATGGAATGAAGATTCTAGAGATTGTTGTTTAGTAGTCCTCACCATTTTTGTAAAATAATGTATCAATAAATATGATGAGGATTTATTTGAGTATAGATATTATCAGAAGATAATATTTGTATTTAAACTCACGCTTTCTTGTTGTAATAATAAAGTTGTAGTTGTTTACGCATACCATGTATTGACAACTCGAATGGGTGATGTATACCTATTTTGGGGGTGTCACGGTTGGTATCGAGCTTAGGATATGATCTCTGGCGGAGATCGGGGAATAGAACTAGGAGGGAGAGACGAGTAAATCCTTCGTTTAGTGTGTCCTACCTAAGCTTATTTTTTTAGTTGGTCAAGATATATCTGGATATTATGTGATATATTGATTTCCTTAATTAACCCTTGTTTTATGACGGTATTTAAGAATGTCGATGAGAATATTAACAATGGAAATGAGACCGTGAGACGCTCAGTACTCACCAACGAGGAGAATATACAATGGCTAGCAATGTTCCTCTGTGAACAACACCACCGAAAGCGGATGATGAGCGAGGGATGTTTAGAAGTTTTTGCGCTTCATGCAAAATCGACGAGGAGACTCATATTCAAAATAAAGGAGGAAATGATAAGCAATTCACGGGTTGTCACACGCCCAAACAGTTCAAAGAGTTGGGACCACCGAATTTAAGGGAAAACCGGATCCGATCATGGCGGAAACATGGGTCAAGCAAATTACCAAGATATTCGATGTCTTGGGATGCACGGAGAACGAAGGTTCCATTCGCCACCTTTATGTTCCGTGTGGCGAAAGCAGACCATCTGGTGGGAGTGCATGAAGCGTACCACTCCATCCATTTCGCAGACTCAAAGATGTCTTGGGAAACGCGTTTGAGAACTATTTAATGACAAATACTTTCACGAAAGTGTTCGTCATATGAAGGAAGTGGAGTTCATCGATTAGAGCAAAACAACATGATTGTGTCTCAAAGATGCGAGGCAAAGTTTGCGAGTTATCGAGTTTTCACCTCATTTGGTGGAGAATGAGGAACGTATGACGCGGATGTTTACGAGGTTTTGAAACCCGATACGTCGATATCTCATTTCTCATAAACTTTCTACTATTCAGATGTTGTAAAATGAGGGCTCAATTATTAGAAATGAGATAACGAGTACGGTCAACCGAGGGACCACAACCGAGGATCGTACTCAGAGATTGCGATCAACAATGAATAATGATAACCAAATGGAGAAAAGAAACAGACGGACAAAAAATGGTAACCACTCTGGTGGTAATCATGGCCATGAAAATAGAAGAAGCGAATCGGAGGAGATTTTAAAAGAGGAGATTTAACAATGACCATGTGAAGACGATGCGGTCTTAAGCGAATCGGTTCTAAGGAGGAGAACGACCACCGGTCATATCTTACAAATGCTAAAAAGAGGACATATCGATCAAACCGCCCTGCCAGCAGCTCAAGGTATGCTATAATTGTGGAAAGGAAGGACATATCGCTCGAGATTATGCGATGAATGAAACCTAGTTCAATGAGGGACGATGACTCAAAAGATCGTCCCGAAAAAGTCAAAGTCAACGATTAGGGAAGAAGCGTTTGTTGTGATCGGTCAAAATGCGAGGAACCCAAACGAAGTGATCACGGGTAAGCTATTTATAAATTCTTGCGAACTTTATACCTTACTTGATACTTAAGGTCTTACCCATTCATTTATCTCTCCCATATGTGCTCAACGTTTAAACTTGACTGGAGAAATTAGACTTTGACTATCTGTGGAAACTCCGTTAGGAAAAACTTTCATCACATCCACTTTGCTTATAAATCTTGTTTGATTCAAGTTGGCACCATCACCTTACTGTTGACCTTATCTCTTTAAAGATACTTGCTTTTGATGTGATTTTAGGGATTGATTGGTTAACTACTCATCATGCCAAAATTGATTGTTTTAAATAAGGTTGTTAGTTTTCATATTCCTAACCAACCTTGTTATGCAATTCAAGCAACTAAACCATTAAAATCAATCACTATCATATCTAATCATAAAGCTATTCGTTTATTGAAAAGCGGATGTCAAGCTTTCTTAGCCCATGTTATGGATTTGAATAAAGACACGTCAAATTTGAATAATATTCCCCGTTGTTATTGACTTTCCCGACGTATTTCAGAAGAACTTCCTTGCCTCTACCCCGTAACGTGAAGTTGAATTCTTTATTGATCTTGAACCCGGTACAAAGCCCATTTCTAAAACCCCATATCGAATGGCTCTATTGAACTTCAGAGTTAAAGGTCCAACTACGAGAATTGTTGGACATCGGTTTCATTCGTCCCAGTACATCTCCTCGGGTGCTCTGCTTTATTAAAGAAGAAGAAAGATGGGAGTATGCGACTTTGTATTGACTATCTGGAATTGAACCATGTCACCATCAAGAATAGGTATCCTCTACCTCGTATTGATGACTTGTTTGACCCGATTAAAGGGGCACAATTCTTTTCAAAAATCTATCTTCGATTCGGATATCATCAAATTGAAGATTAGAATCGAGGATATTCCAAAGCGCCTTGAGAACTTCGGTATGGGCATTATGAATTCTTAGTCATGTCTTTTGGACTAACTAATGCTCTCGCGACTTTCATGGATATGATGAACCGAGTATTCAAGGAATATTTGGATCAATTTGTTGTTGTCTTTATTGATGACATCCTCATATATTCCAAAAGCCGTGAAGATCATGAGCACCATTTGAAGCTGGTACTCCAAAGGCTTCGTGAAAACCAACTATATGCCAAATTGAAGAAATGCGAGTTCTGGCATGAGGAAGTAGCATTTCTTGGGCACGTGGTGTCAAAACATGGAGTATCTGTTGATCCGACGAAGATTGAAGCAATCTGAAGTTAGAGAGCAATCAAGTCGGTGATCAAGTCGTAGTTTTTGGGCTTAGCTTGTTATTATCGGAGTTTCGTGGAAGGGTTTTCTCGAATCGCTACTCCATTAACTCGGTAACTTCGGAAGGATACAAAATTCGTTTGGAGCGAAGAATGCGAGAAGAGTTTCCAAGAGCTTAAGAGAGACTTATTTCGGCACTGTTCTAACAATACCATCTGGTTCGGATGGATTTGTTATCTATAGCGATGCTTCGTGCAAAGGGTTAGGATGTGTTCTCATGCAACGTGGAAAAGTCATAGCTTTATGCCTCGCGACAACTTAAAGAGTATGAGAGGAATTATCCTACTCATGATCTAGAGTTAGCGTGATCATTTTCAAGGCTTAAAGATATGGAGGCACTATCTATATGGGGAGAAAGTGGAGATATATTCGACCATAAAAGCCTTAAATATTTCTTCACTCAAAAAGAACTTCAACGTCTTGCGTGACGTTGGCTCGAGCTATTGAAAGACTACGACCACACTATTCAATACCATCCTGGAAAAGCGAACGTGGTAGTAGGTGCTGCGTTGAGTAGAAGATTATTTGCGAGAACGCAAGTGCGATGATGTCAAGTATACGACAGAGCCAACTTTAATAGAAAAAGTTAAGGTTGCTTCGAGCCACCAATTCCGGAAATGATGCGTATTAAGAAGAAGAAAGTACAAGAAGGAGCTATTAGGGCGAGAATTGATGAAGAAGGAATACTTGAGTCCACTCTAGTCTTTGTGTTCCTAACGACTGATTTGAAGTACAAGATTATGATGGAGGCACACAAATACACCATTTGCAATCCATCTTGGAAGTACTAAAATGTATCGTGATCTTCGACATACATTTTGGTGGAATAATATGAAGAGAGATTGCAAGTTTATCTCAATGTGTTTAACTTGTCAACGTGTAAAGGCGGAGCATATGGTACCTAAGGGTCCGTTGCAACCACTTGAGATTCGAAATGGAAATGGGAACACATTACCATGGATTTAGATTCTGGGTCTTCCTACGGTTTCTCGGGTATCAATGCTATTTGGGTTATTGTTGATAGATTAACCAAGTCTCGCTCATTTCTTGCCGACACGGAGACTTATTCCTTGAACGTCTTGCTAGTATATGCGTGAATGAGATTGTGAGTTGCATGGCATGCCAAGATCCATAGTTTGGATCGTGACCCAAGATTCACTTCAAGATTTTGGGTTAGCTTGCAAAAAGCTATGGGCACGGAATTACGATTGATTCGGCATACCATCCTCAAACCAGACGGACAATCGAAAAGGACTATTCAAACTCTTGAAGATTTATTAAGACTCGTGTCCTGACTTCAAGGCGGTTGGGATAAGTATTTACCATTGGTGGAATTCTCCTACAACAACAGCTTATCGAGCAAGTATAGGTGTAGCTCCATTTGAAGCATTATATGGGCCGAAAGTGTCGCTTCTCGATATGTTGGGACGAGGTGGGTGAAGCAACATTGTTGGGACCCGAGTTGAGTGCGATATGACTATGGAAAAGATCCAAATGATTCGACAACGATACAAACCAAGCACAAGATCGACAAATGAGTTATGCGGATCTTCATCGAAAGGACGTGGAATTTAGTGTAGGGGATCATGTATTATTGCGAGTTGCTCCATGGAAGGGAGTTACAAGATTTGGGAAGAGAGGAAAGCTCAATCCACGATTTATTGGTCCATTTCAAATTCTTGACCGAGTAGGAAATGTAGCCTATAGACTTGCGTTACCTCCAAGTATGTCTCGTGTTCATAATGTGTTTCACATATCATATTTCAGTAAATATGTGAAAGACCGAACCACGTTATAGAATTAGAAACGAGACGAAAATAGCAGAGACTTAACGTATGAGGAGGTACCGTCAAAGATCTTGGATAGGAAGGAGCATGTCCCCACGCAAGAAAGGTCATACCACAAGTTAAAGTTTTGTGGAGGAATCATGCTTATAGAGGAAATGACACGGGAATTGGAAACGGAAATGAAAGCGAGGTATCCTCACCTTTTGAAACACACAGTACGTCGTCAATTTCGAGGACGAAATTTCATAAGGAGGGGAGGTTGTAAGACCCCAACTTATTATTAATGAAATTTAATTTTCTATTTATTATTTTGAAATAGTAAGGGTTGATGTGATTAATGTGGATAGTTAGGGGTAAAATACGAAAATACTTCAAAATAAGCAAGTGGTTATAAAATATTCATTGTTGTTTGAATATTCGTTTGGTCGTGGAATATTAAATCTTTGTCGGGGAATATTCGTATGCGACGCAGTAGCGACCATGTGTGGGCCCCATAACTTGAAAGCGATTGGATGAAGAAAATGACAAATATAAGTGGTTTAAAAATAATTGGCGTGAGTTATTACAGATTATCTTGTTAAAATACCCTATGGTTAAAACACACAAGAGCACACCAGTATTGCACCAATTATTGATTCTTACGTGAAGAAGCCACTACTCAATAATGGTTACTGATAATTCTTGCTCAATATTTTATTGAGTTAATAATTCTTGCGTTGATATTTTATATTACTCTTGTTTCAATAATTGTCATTACACAATATTTTCATTATCGAAAAATAATTCATATTATCTGAATAATATTATTAGATAACATTATTGGCAATGTCTAGAATGTTACTGCCTAAGGAGAGGTTTGGTCACCTAATTGCTTGGCAGAAGAAGAAAAATTCTTATTGGAAAGCCCCTTTCTGAGAACCGCACGTTGTCAATATTGTGATTACGTAATATTATTTGTGAATAATTAATTATTGATTTATATGATAAGGAAAATATTAATTTTATGTGGATATAGATGGAGAAAATTTTAATGTGACAATTGTTGAAAATTAATATTTTATCTTTTTCGATAAAATAATTCATATAAATATATTATTTTAATAATATATTAACGGTGATATTTTTATAATGAATGTGGGATATATGAGTATATGAGGAGGAAGAGTATTTTTGTGGCATTAAATGTTTAACACATATTTTGTGTGTTGGTGGACACAATTATTAATAGAAATTTGATTATAAACAGTAAAATCGCTTGGTTTGTGGATTTCTTGGTCAATTTCTATTTGGAATTTGGAAAAACTTTCTTCCGCAAAGTTGTAGAAATTGAATTTCCTATAAAAACTCGCGACATTTGAATTTTCTGATGAAAGGGCTATTTATTATGAATTATTGAAGTTCAAGTCTCAAAAATAATTGATTTTTGGAAGTTTAAAATATTTAAAATTAGAAAAACGTTTTTTCTTACTTTTTCTAGAATGTGGCATGTGTTTGATGGCTGAAATCAGATTCTAGGCATGTGTAGGAAATTTATTATTAATTTATTAAATTTTCGCTTTGGTGTTCTAAGCAATTTCCTATAAATAGGGTCTTGGGTTAGAATTGAAAATCACAAAGAAGTCAAGTTTTCTCTATATTATCGAAATATTCTTGTGAGTATTTTGAGTATACTTTGAGTATTGCTATACGGTGCAAGTTCAAGTCATAGCCTATATTCTGTTTTAAATTTAAAATCTTGATCTTTCGAGAGGTAAGGGATGTTATTTTCTTCTCAAATGATATTATTTCTTCAATATCATTATCTTTGAAATATTCGTTGGAACTTTTTATCAAATTTGGAACTTTTTCATGTGTTCTGGGGTTACTATTCATGAGTTTTTAGTCACGAGTTACTATTCATGAGTTACTATTCACGATTCTTATTCACGAGTACTATTCATGAAGCGTGAAGATGTTTTTTGTGGAATTTCTATCTTTTGGTGTCGGAGTTACTATTCACGTATACGGCACTATTCACGTATATGGCACTATTCACCGAAAAATGAAATTTCTTCTTTTCGTCCAAAATATCTATTCTGGATACTAGCTTTGATTGTATCCATGTTTTGATCATTCTTGAATTTTACATCACTATGATTATTTTTGAGGTATTGTTGGACATGGATAAAACAAAGTACGAATCTTAATCCTTAATCCTTGTCATTTTGTTTCAATTTGGATTCGTTTCTTTAAAATATTTTCATCATCCTCGGTCTTAAATGATGATATTATTGAATATCTTTGGCTTTGTAGTGCAAAAGATGAATGATTTCTGAAGAATATCTTTGGGTCAGAAGGCAAAGATGAACAGTGTTTAGATGAACATGACCAATCGATGAATATCTTTGGCTCAGTAGTGCAAAGATGAATATTTGATTCCGGATGTATATTGATTGATGTTACGAGGGATAAAAGATGAGCGATGAACTTTTAAATTCATACATAGAGATAGTAGTTTGCATTCTCTACTTAACTCTTCTAATGAATTATTATTTCATTGCGAATATTGATTTAAAATTTGTTGTCTATTGTATTCTATTAGATTTTTCCTGTTGAAGACTAACGGTAATTTGTTGTATATTATCTTAGTCATAATATTCTTTATTGAGCTAGTTGAGCTCACCCTTTTCCTTTTTGTTCCATTTTTCTCGGGGAGGCGAGAATATAACGAGTGCGAGCCTGGGTATGGAATGAAGGTTCTAGAGAGAGTTGTTTAGTAGTCCTCACCATTTTTATAAAATAATGTATCAATAAATGTGATGAGGATTTATTTGAGTATAGATATTGTCTAGAAAATAATATTTGTATTTAAACTCACGCTTTCTTTGTTGTAATAATAAAGTTGTAGTTGTTTCTGTACCATGTATTGACAACTCAGAATGGGTGATGTATACCTATTTTGGGGGCGTCACATAATGTACATATTTGTCAAGACAGTATGTGTTTTAAGACCTCATTTGTCTTAGTTCGCAATCTTACTGACAAAATCATTTTGGGTTTACCATTTATCTATTTATTATACCCATTTAAAACTAGTAATAAAGGTTTAAGTTGCGAGCATTTAGGAAAGAGAATTACATTTAAATTCCTAATTAAATCAAAAGAAAGAGCTTTAAAATTTATTCAAGAAGAATCAATTTCTAAATCATTGAATCTGTTAAATTGTAAAGTTACCCACCTAAATTTCCTTAAAGAAGAAGTTAGGTATCAACAAATTGAAGAACAACTTAAGAGTAACAGAGTTCAAGTAAAAATAAAAGAATTAAAAGATTATTTGACAAAAAATTTATGTTCTGATTTTCCCAATGCTTTTTGGCATAGGAAGAATCACACGGTTAGATTACCCTATGCTAAGGAATTTAGAGAACATTTAATTCCCACCAAAGCTAGGCCTATTCAAATGAGTCATGAACAGATGGAGTTATGTAAAAGTGAAATTAATGATCTTCTTAGTAAGGGTTTAATTAGACATATAGAAGTCACCATTGTCTTGCCCACCTTTATGTTAATAACGAAGTCGAGAGAAAGAAAGAGGTGTCCCTCGCTTAGTCATTAATTATAAACCATTAAACAAAGTACTAGAATGGATTAGGTACCCTTTTGCCCAACAAGGACTTTTATTAAGAGCATGAACCATTTTGGGAATATATATATATATATATATATATATATATATATATATATATATATATATATATATATATATAGTAGTCAGTATGTTTACACTCCTAAATTAACCTCCTCTCTCACTTTACAAATTTAAACAATTAAAGACAATAAGAAGCAAGGATCGATCCCATAGAGAGTGATTTGTTTTATATTTATCTAATGATTTCTAATGAAAAGGGAATTTTGAATTAATTAATTAAATTAACAAGAATAAACTAATAAGAATAAACAATGAATAAAAAGCTTGATTCTTGATTCAAAAGATCACTTTTTACAATAATAAATTAATCAAGTTTAACATTATTTACCCTTAAATGAAACTAATAGCCCTAGGTAGCAACAAGCTCTGCTACCCGAAACTCTCCTTAGATTGTCACTCAATGAAACAAACTCTTCACAAGATTCTAACAATTATATAACCTAGAATAAGCTCTCTAGATTTAATATAACAGCAGCATTAAGAACTTGGGAATTAGACTATTCCAAGCAACAAACACATAAGCTCGGATTGTTTAACTTGTCTTCTGATAATCATAGCAATACTCAAAAGCTTATCCACAATCAGGTATTACTAATTACTACTTGTGATTAGAAACAATATCAATTACACGTAATATTATTCCTTGATCTAGCATATGATATTTGTTAACCAACTCAATCTTGCAGAAATAAAATCAGTTAAGCCAAATAGCATTCAGAAATTAAATCAGATTATCAAGAATGAATTTCATGTAAGAAGGAATAAATAATGAATACTCAATTAACTATTAATTATAAATAAGGTTCAACATCCCTTAGACCTGAATAAAAATAACTTAGCTCATGTCTTCAATCCTCCAATGTTGTAGATGAGAGAATGTAGTAGATGATTCAATGAATAAAACCCTGACTATCATCCTCTATTTATAGTTCTAGACAAAGTCCTAAATCCTATGGGAAGTAGAAATCCAAATCCTAAGAGGAATTACAAATCATAACTAGTTTCCATAAAGAAATAGAATCTAATTTGGAAATAAATCTTAGTATAAAGTAAATCCTAAAGAAAATAGAAATAATAATCCCATTTCATGTTGAAATCTGCCAAAATATGCATTTAGAAACTTTCCAAAAATTCAAGATTTTCCTATTTGCGCGCTCAAATTCGTTGGGCCGAATTTTCATTTTCTGTTGCGACGTCCTTTGGTAAAATGAGCATAACTTTTGATCTAGGAGACGTTACGGGACCTGATACCTATCAAATCGAAGCTGTCGACGAGATCTACTGTGACGCCCCCAAAATAGGTATACATCACCTATTCTGAGTTGTCAATACATGGTACAGAAACAACTACAACTTTATTATTACAACAGTAAAACTGTGAGTTTGAATACAAATATTATCTTCTGTAGACAATATCTATACTCAAATAAATTCTCATCACATTTATTGATACATTATTTTACAAAATGGTGAGGACTACTAAACAATCCTTTCTAAAACCTTCATTCCATACCCCACTCGTACTCGCTTATATTCTCGCCTCCACGAGAAAAAATGGAACAAAAGGAAAAGGGTGAGCTCAACTAGCTTCAAGTAAAGAATATTATGACTAAGATAATATACAACAAATTATCGTTAGTCTTCAACAGGGGAAAAATATAATAGAATACAATAGACAACAAATTTTAAATCAATATTCGCAATGAAATAATAATTCATTAGAAGAGTTAAGTAGAGAATGCAAACTACTATCTTCTACATGAATTTAAAAGTTCATCGTCTATCTTTTATCCCCGTAACATCAATCAATATACATCTCGAATCAAATATTCATCTTTTGACTACAGTGCCAAAGATATTCATCGATTAATTCATGTTCATTTAAACACTGCTCATCTTTGCACTACGGGCCAAAGATATTCTTCGAAATCATTCATCTTTGCACTACTGCCAAAAAGATATTCTTAAGAAATCATTCATCTTTGCACTACAGTGCCAAAGATATTCCATAATATCATCATTTAAGATCGAGGATGATGAAAATATTTTTTTTTAAAGAAACGAATCCAAAGAAACAAAATGACAAGGATTAAGGATTAAGGATTCGTACTTGGTTTTATCCACGTCCAAAATACCTCAAAAAAAATTATAGTGGTGTAAAATTCAAGAATGATCAAAACAAGGATACAATCGAGTTAGATCCGCATAGATGTTTTGACGAAAAGAAGAAATTTTATTTTTCTATGAATAGTACCGTATATCGTGAATAAAGGTCAGATATCGTGAATAGTCCGATATCGTGAATAGTAACTCAAACACCAAAAGATAGAAATTCCACAAAAACATCTTCACGCCTTCATGAATAGTACTTTAAGTGAATAGTGACTCGTGAATAAGAACTCATGAATAGTAACTCGTGAATAAGTAACTCATGAATAGTAACTCATGAATAGTAACCCCAGCATGAAAAAAGTTCCAAATTTGATAAAAACTTCAGATCAACATTTCGACATAATGATATTGAAGAAATAATATCATTCGAAAAAAAAAATATCCACTTACCTCGAAAGATCGATCTTAATTGAAACACCGATATAGGTTATGACTTGGACTTGCACCGTATAGCAATACTCAAAGTATACTCAAAATACTCACAAGAATACGCTTCGATAATATAGAGAGAAAACTTTAGTTTACGGTGTGATTTTCAATTCTAACCTAAGCACCTTATTTATAGGAAAATGCTTAAAACACCAAAGCGAGAAAATTTAATAAAATATATTATTAATAAATTTCCTACACCTCTTTAGAAATCAGATCCCAACATTTTCCACATGCCAACCTTCTAGAAAGAAATGATAAAAAACGTTTTTAAATAAAATAAATAATTAAAACTTACAAAAATCAATTATTTGAACTTGAACTTCAATAATTCATAATAAATAGCCCTTTCATCAGAAAATTCGAATCTCATGCGAGTTTTATAGGAAATTCAATTCTCTACAACTTTACAGAAGAAAGTTTTTCCAAATTCCAAATAGAAATTGACCGAAATCCACAAGCAGACGATTTTCACATATAATCAAATTTCATCGATAAATGGGGTCCACCAACATGTTTAACATGTTTTAAACATTTATTGCAACAAAAATACTCTTCCTCCTCGTATACTCATATATCTCACATTCGTTGTAAAATATCACTTAGCTTAATATATTATTAAAATAATATATTTAAATGAATTATTTTATCGAAAAAGATAAAATATTAATTTTCAACAATTGTCATTTTAAAATTTTCTCCATCTATATCCACATAAAATCAATATTTTCCTCATCATATAAATCAATAATTAATTATTCACAAATAATATTACGTAATCACAATATATTACAACCGCATAGCGGTTCCGAAGAAGAGGGGCTTTCCAATAAAATTTCTTCTTCTTGTGCGCATGATAGGTGACCAAACCTCTCCTTAGAGCGAACTTTCTAGACATTGCCAATAATGTTATCTAATAATATTATTCGGATAATATGAATTATTGCTTCGATAATGAAAATACTTTGTGTAATGACAATTATTGAAACAACAACAATATAAAATATCAACGCAAAGAATTATTAACTCAATAAAATCTTGAGCGATAATTCATCGTAACCATTATTGAGTAGTGCCTTCTTACGTAAGAATCAATAATTGGTGCAATACCGCAGCTACTGCTCAACAACAATGCGTATTAGTGTGTTTTAACCAATCGGGTATTCCAACAATATTAATTGGTAACAACTACTGCCGTTATTTAAAAACAACTTATATTTGTCGCTTTTCTTCATCCAATCGCTTTCAAGTTATGGGGCCCACATATGTCGCTACTTGTCAGCATGAATATTCCCAACAATGACGAATATTCCACGACCAAACGAATATTCCCGACAACAATGAATATTTTATAACCACTTGCTTATTTTGAAATATTTGCGTATTTAACCCTTAACTATCCACATTAATCAAATCAACCCTTATTATTTCAAAATAATAAATAAAGGAAATTCCTTTTTATTTAAAATTTTCGGGGTCTTACATCTACAACTTTCATTCTTTGAGAATCGACAGAATCTTTCAGCATCAAGGTCGAAATCTGGCTCCAAGTGACTACTGTGTAAATTGCAATTTCCAAACTTTGAGGTTCAACGTCCGTTTTGTAAAAAGAGCATAACATTTTCATATGAACTCCGATTGAGATCATTCAAGATGATCCGAAAAGCTAAGGAAGAGCTCTACAATAAAATCCAAGTCTCAAGCCAAGACCATGTGTAAGACCCCAACTTATTATTAATGAAATTTAATTTTCTCTATTGATTATTTTGAAATAGTAAGGGTTGATTTGATTAATGTGGATAGTTAGGGGTAAAATACGCAAATACTTCAAAATAAGCAAGTGGTTATAAAATATTCATTATCGTTTGGAATATTCGTTTGGTCGTGGAATATTCAGATCGCTTTGGGAATATTCGTATCGATTTACCGCAATGTGCATGTGTGGGTCCCATAACTGGAAAGTTTATCGACGAAGAAAACGACAAATATAAGTGGTTTAAAAATAATCTACAGGTTGTTACCAAGTATCACTGTTAAAATACCCTATGGTTAAAACACAAAGAATACACCAGATCGCACCAATTATTGATTCTTACGTAGAAGGCACTACTCAATAATGGTTACAGAATTACCGCTCAAGATTTTATCGAAGTTAATAATTGTCATACATGATATTTTATATCATTGTTGTTTCAATAATTGTCATTACACAAGATTTTTCATTATCGAAGCAATAATTCATATTATCTCAATAATATTATTAGATAACATTATTGGCAATGTCTAGAAAGTTCTCGCCTAAGGAGAGGTTTGGTCACCTAATCATACCACCAAGAAGAAGAAATTCTTATCGAAAGCCCCTTTTCCCTGAACCGCCTCATGTCAATAATGTGATTCTCAGAATATTATTTATGAATAATTAATTATTGGTTTATATGATGAGGAAAATATTGATTTTATGAGGATATAGATGGAGAAAATTTTAATGTGACAATTGTTGAAAATTAATATTTTATCTTTTTCTCGATAAAATAATTCATTTAAATATATTATTTTAATAATATATTAACGATGATATTTTTACAATGAATGTGGGATATATGAGTATATGAGGAGGAAGAGTATTTTTGTGGCATTAAATGTTTAACACATGTTTTGTGTGTCAGGACACAATTATCGATCAAATTTGATTATAAATTATAAAATCGCCTGCTTATGGATTTTGGTCAATTTCTATTTGGAAATTGGAAAACTTTCTTCTGCAAAGTTGTAGAGAATTGAATTTCCTATAAAAACTCATGAGATTCAATTTTCTGATGAAAGAGCTATTTATTATGAATTATCAAGTTCAAGTTCAAATAATTAATTTTGGGAGTTTTAGTTAATTATTTTGAGAAAAACGTTTTTTGCAACTAAGTTGGCCTCACATGTGATTCAAATGGGCTGAGATCAGTTGTTCAAGGTGGGCTAAAAAAATGTGAAAAATATATTAATATTATATTCAATTTTCTTTTCGTGTTCTAAGCATTTTCCTATAAATAGGTGCTTAGGTTAGAATTGAAAACACACCGATAATCAAGTTTCTCTCTTTCTCTCTCGATATATTGAGTGTATTCTTGTGAGTATACTTTGAGTATTGTTAGATACGGCAAGTTCCCTTCAAAGACTACAATCTTAGATTCCAAATTAAGTACTAATCTTTCGAGGTAAGGATATTATTTTTTTCAGTAATGATATTATTTCTTCAATATCATTATGTTGAAATCGGGTGATTGATTTGAAGTTTTTATCAAATTTGGAACTTTTGGTGCTCTGAGTTACTATTATTCACGATACTTTACAAGACTATTCACGATACTACTTACTATTCACTTATCACGAAGATTTATTCATCTAAAAATGAAAAATTTTCTTTTCGTTCAAAATATCTATTCTCGGATACTAGCTTTGATCAGATCCATGTTTTGATCATTCTCAATTTTACACCACTATGATTATTTTTGAGGTATTTTTGACATGGATAAAACAAAGTACTAATCCTTAATCCTTAATCCTCACTATTTTGTTTCACCGATTCGCTTTTTTAAAATATTTTCATCATCCTCGCCTTAAATGATGATATTATTGAATATCTTTGGCAGAGCAAGGCAAAGATGAATGATTTCTCAAGAATATCTTCGGTCAGAAAGTACAAAGATGAACAGTGTTTAGATGAAAATACGACTTAATCGATGAATATCTTTGGCCTCAGAAGGTAAAAGATGAATATTTGATTCTAGATGTATATCGATTGATGTTACAGTGGATAAAAGATAGATTTATGAACTTTTAAATTCATACATGTAAGATAGTAGTTTGCATTCTCTACTTAACTCTTCTAATGAATTATTATTTCACCATGTAATATTGATTTAAAATTTGTCATCTATCAGATTCTATTAGATTTTTCCCTGTTGAAGACTAACGGTAATTTGTTGATATTATCTTAGTCATAATATTCTTTATCGGGCTAGTTGAGCTCACCCTTTCCTTTTTTGTTCCATTTTTCTTCTCTCGTGAGGCGAGAATATAAATGAGTACTTAGCCTGGGTAAATGGAATGAAGGTTTTAGAAAGGATTGTTTAGTAGTCCTCACCATTTTTGTAAAACAATGTATCAATAAATGTGATGAGGATTTATTTGAGTATAGATATTGTCTGTAAGATAATATTTGTATTCAAACTCACGCTTTTATCGTTGTAATAATAAAGTTGTAGTTGCTTTACGCATCACGATTGACAACTCGTAAATAGGTGATGTATACCTATTTTGGGGTGTCACAATTGGTATCGTAGCTAGGATATGATCTCCATGAGATCGGGAATAGAACTAGGAGGGGAGAGAGTAAATCCTTCGCTAGTGTGTCCTACCTAAGCTTATTTTTTTAGTTGGTCAAGATATAAGGATATTATGTGATATATTGATTTCCTTAATTAACCCTTGTTTTATGACAAGATTTGAGAATGTCGAATCGAAAATATTAACAATGGAAATGAGACCGTGGAGACGCTCAGACTCACCAACGAGGAGAACGTGCAACAAAACCGGCAAATGTTCCTCCCGTGAACAACACCACCACCGAAAGCGTGATGATGAACGAGGGGATGTTTAGAAGCTTTTTGCAATTCATGCAAAATCGATTTAGGGAGACTCGTGTTCAAAATACGGAGGAAATGATAGTAATTCACGGGTTGTCACAAACAAGCGCTTCAAAGAGTCAGGACCACCAGAATTTAAGGGAAAGCCGATCCGATCATGGCGGAAACATGGGTCAAACAAATTACCAAGATATTCATGTCTTGGGATGCACGGAGGAACAGAGGTTCCATTCGCCACCTTTATGTTCCGTGGCGAGGCGCTATTCAGTGGAGTCTGAAGCGCACTCCATCCAAATTCGTGACTCAAGATGTCTCGGGAAACGCTTTCAGAACTATTTAATGACAAATACTTTCCCGAAAGTGTTCATTATATGAAGGAAGTGGAGTTCATCGATTAGAAAGCAAACAACACGACGGTGTCTCAAAGATGAGGCAAAGTTTGCAGAGTTATCCAAAGTCAGACCTCATTTGGTGGAGAATGAGGAACGATGACGCGGATGTTTCTTAGAGGTTTGAAACCCAAGATACGTCCAAGATCTCATTTCTCATAAACTTCTCTCTATTCAGATGTTGTAAATAGGGCTCAATTATTAGAGCGAGATAACGAGTACTATGAACCGAGGACCACAACCAGATCGTATCGTAGATAGCAGCACAATGTAATAATGATAACCAATGGAGAAAGAAACAGACGGACAAAAAATGGTAACCACTCTAGTGGTAATCATGGCCATGAAAATAAGAAGTTTAGTCGAGGAGATTTTAAAAGAGGAGATTTAACAATGACCATGTGAAGACGACAAAGGCTTGGCAAGAATCGATTCTAAGGAGGAGAATCGACCACCCATTATATGTTACAAATGCGAAAAAGGATATATCACCAAACCGCCCACAACAGCTTCAAGGTATGCTATAATTGTGGAAAGGAAGGACATATCGCCGAGATCAGACAAAGAGCGAAACCTAGTTCAATGGGGACGGTGACTCAAAAGATCGTCCCGTAAAAAGTCAAAGTCAACGATTTCGGAAGAGCGTTTTGTCAGGATCGGGTCATAATGCGAGGAACCCAAACGAGGTGATCACGGTAAGCTATTTATAAATTCTCACAAGTTTATACCTTACTTGATACCGGTATACCCATTCATTTATCTCCCGCATGTGCTCAACGCTTAAACTCGACCGAGAAATTAGACTTTGACCTATCTCGTGAAAACTCCGCTTAGAGAAACTTTCATCACATCCACTGCTTATAAATCTTGTTTGATTCAAGTCGGCACCATTACCTTACCCGTCAATTTTATCTCTTTAAAGATACTTGTTTTGATGTGATGTTGTGGATTGATTGGTTAACTACTCATCATGCCAAAATTGATTGTTTTCGTAAGGTCATTAGTTTTCATATTCCTAACCAACCTGTTGTACGAATTCAAGAAACTAAACCATTAAAATCAATCACCGCTATATCTAATCATAAAGCTATTCGCTTATTGAAAAACGGATGTCAAGCTTTCTTAGCCCATGTTATGGATTTGAATAAAGACACGCCAAATTTGAATAATATTCCCGTTGTTATCGACTTTCCCGACGATTTCAAGAACTTCCTTGCCTACCCCTAGTAACGTGAAGTTGAATTTTATTGATCTTGAACCCGGTACAAAGCCCATTTCTAAAACCCCATATCGAATGGCTCCTATTGAACTTCAGAGTTAAAGGTCCAACTACAGAATTGTTGGACATCGGTTTCATTCGGCCCCAAGACATCTCCTTGGGGTGCTCCTGCTTTATTTGTAAAGAAGAAAGACGGGAGTATGCGACTTTGTATTGACTATCGGAATCAACCATGTCACCATCAAGAATAGGTATCCTCTACCTCGTATTGATGACTTGTTTGACCAATTGCAAGGGGCACAATTCTTTTCAAAATCGATCTTCGCTCGATATCATCACCAAGATTAGAATCGAGGATATTCCAAAGACCGCCTTTAAACTCCCAGATGGGCATTATGAATTCTTAGTCATGTCTTTCTTGATCGACTAATGCTCCTGCGCTTTCATGGATATGATGAACCGAGTATTCAAGGAATATTGGATCGGCTTTGTTGTTGTCTTTATTGATGACATCCTTATATATTCCAAAAGTCGTGAAGATCATGAGCACCATTTGAAGTCGGTACTCCAAAGGCTTCGTGAAAACAAACTATATGCCAAATTGAAGAAATGCGAGTTCGCTTGAGGAAGTAGCATTCCTTGGGCACGCAGTGTCAAAACATGGAGTATCTCGCTGATCCGGCCAAGATCAAGCAATACAAAGTTAGAGCAACCAAAGTTTGCGACTAAAGCACGTAGCTTTTTGGGCTTAAATTGTTATTATCGGAGATTCATGGAAGGTTTTCTAATCGCTACTCCATTAACTCAAATTAACTCCTAAGGATACAAAATTCGCTTGGAGCGAAGAATGCGAGAAGAGTTTCCAAGAGCTTAAGAGGAGACTTATTTCTAAGACTGTTCTAACAATACCATCCGTTCGGATGGATTTGTTATCTACAAATGATGCTTCGTGCAAAGGGTTAGGATGTGTTCTCATGCAACGGGGAAAGTCATAGCTTATGCCTCGCGACAACTTAAAGAGTATGAGAGGAATTATCCTACTCATGATCTAGAGTCAAGCAAAGCAATGCTTTCATGCTAAAGATATGGAGGCACTATCTATACGGGGAGAAAGTGGAGATATATTCGCACCATAAAAGCCTTAAATATTTCTTCACTCAAAAAGAACTCAACACGCAAGCAATGACATTGGCTCGAGCTATTGAAAGACTACGACCACACTATTCAATACCATCCCGGAAATGTGAACGTGGTAAATGAAAGCGCTTGAGTAGAAGATCATATGCAGAACGAAAAGCGATGATGTCAAGTATACGACAGAGCCAACTTTAATAGAAAAAGTTAAGGTCGCTTCAAGCCACCGAATCCGGAAAATGATGCTTATGAAGAAGAAAGTACAAGAAGGAGCTATTCCTAAGCGAGAATCGATGAAGAAGGAATACTTGAGTCCACTCTAGACTTTGTGTTCCTAACGACTGATTTGAAGTACAAGATTATGATGGAGGCACTCAATACACCATTTGCAATCCATCCTCGAAGTACTAAAATGTATCGTGATCTTCGACATACATTTTGGTGGAACAATACGAAGAGAGAGATTGCAAAGTTTATCTCAATGTGTTTAACTTGTCAACGGTAAAGGCGAGAGCATCTAGTACCTAAGGGTCCGTTGAACCACTTGAGATTCCGAAATGGAAGTGGGAACACATTACCATGGATTTCACATACGGGTCTTCCTACGGCTTTCTCGGGGCATCAATGCTATTTGGGTTATTGTTGATAGATTAACCAAGTCTCGCTTTCATTTCTTGCCGACACGGAGACTTATTCACTTGAACGCCTTGCTAGTATGTGACGTGAATGAGATTGTGAGGTCAGTATGGCATGCCTGTATCCATAGTTTCGGATCGTGACCCAAGATTCACTTCAAGATTTTGGGTTAGCTTGCAAAAAGCTATGGGCACGGATTTACGATTTATTCTGGCTTCTATATACCATCCTCAAACCAGACGGACAATCGAAAAGGACTATTCAAACTCTTGAAGATTTATTAAGACTCGTGTCCTGAGACTTCAAGGGCGCTGGGATAAGTATTTACCATCAGGTGGAATTCTCCTACAACAACAAAGCTATCGTGCAAATATAGTGTGTAGCTCCATTTGAAGCATTATATGGACGAAAGTGTCGCTTCCTCCAGATGTTGGGACGAGGTGGGTAAAGCAACACCGTTGGGACCCGAGTTGATACGTATGACTACGGAAAAGATCCAAATGATTCGACAACGATACAAACCAGGCACAAAATCGACAAAAAGAGTTATGCGGATCTTCATCGAAAGGACGTGGAATTTAGTGTGGGGGATCATGTATTATCATGAGTTGCTCCATGGAAGGGAGTTACAAGATTTGGGAAGAGAGGAAAGCTCAATCCACGATTTATCGTCCATTTCAAATTCTCGACCGAGTAGGAAATGTAGCCTATAGACTCGCGTTACCTCCAAGTATGTCTCGTGTTCATAATGTGTTTCATATATCCGCATTTCAGAATATGTGAAAGACCCAACCACGTTATAGAGTTAGAATCCGGACGAGATAAATTCCAAGACTTAACGATGAGGAGGTACCGTCAAGATTTTGATAGAAAGAGCATGTCCTACGCTAAGAAAGGTCATACCACAAGTTAAAGTTTTGTGGAAGAATCATGCTATAAAGGAAATGACCTCGAATTGGAAACGGAAATGAAAGCGAGGTATCCTCACCTTTTCAAACACTGTATACGTCGCCAATTTCGAGGACGAAATTTCATAAGGAGGGAGGTCAGAAGACCCCAACTTATTATTAATGAAATTTAATTTTCTCTTTTGATTATTTTGAAATAGTAAGGGGTTGATTTGATTAATGTGGATAGTTAGGGTAAAATACGCAAATACTTCAAAATAAGCAAGTGGTTATAAAATATTCATTGTTGTTGTCGGGAATATTCGTTTGGTCGTGGAATATTCAGATTGTTGGGAATATTCGTATTTACGGCAAGCAATGTGTGGGCCCCCTAAACTAAAAGCGATCGATGAAGAAAACGACAAATATAAGTGGTTTAAAAATAATTCAGTGTGTTTATTATCATTAATCTTCGTTAAAATACCCTATGGTTAAAACACAAGAAGACACCAGATTGCACACCAATTATTGATTCTTACGTAAGAAGGCACTACTCAATAATGGTTACAAGAATTATCGCTCAAAGATTTTATCGAGTTAATAATTGTTGCGTTGATATTTTATATCATCATTGTTTCAATAATTGTCATTACACAAGATTTTTCATTATCGAAGCAATAATTCATATTATCCTAATAATATTATTAGATAACATTATTGGCAATGTCTAGAAAGTTCTTATTTAAGGAGAGGTTTGGTCACCTAATCATGCCAAGTAGAAGAAATTCTTATCGAAAGCCCCCTTTTCCGAGAACCACCGTCATCAATATTGTGATTCTCAGAATATTATTTATGAATAATTAATTATTGGTTTTATATGATGAGGAAAATATTGATTTTATGAGGATATAGATGGAGAAAATTTTTAATGTGACAATTGTTGAAAATTAATATTTTATCTTTTTCCGATAAAATAATTCATTTAAATATATTATTTTAATAATATATTAACGATGATATTTTTACAATGAATGTGGGATATATGAGTATATGAGGAGGAAGAGTATTTTGTGGCATTAAATGTTTAACACATGTTTTGTGTGTTGGTGGACATAATTATCGATCAAATTTGATTATACCGTAAAAATCGCCTTCTGCTTGTGATTTTGGTCAATTTCTATTTGGAAATTGGAAAACTTTCTTCTGCAAAGTTGTAGAAATTGAATTTCCTATAAAAACTCGCGAGATTCGAATTTTCTGATGAAAGAGCTATTTATTATGAATTATTGAAGTTCAAGTTCAAATAATTAATTTTGGGAGTTTTAGTTAATTATTTTGAGAAAACGTTTTTTGCAACTAAGTTGGCCTCACATGTGATTCAAATGGGCTGAGATCAGTTGTCTAAGGTGGGCTAAAGAAAATGTGAAAATATATATTAATATTATATTCAATTTTCTGCTTTGGTGTTCTAAGCATTTCCTATAAATAGGTGCTTAGGTTAGAATTGAAAACACACCGTGATACTCAAGTTTCTCTCTCTTCTCTCTCGATATATTGAGCGTATTCTTTTGAGTATACTTTGAGTATTGTTAGATCGGGCAAGTTCCTTCAAAGACTACACCCATTATTCCAATTTCCAATTTAAGTACTTAATCTTTCGAGGTAAGGGATATTATTTTTTGTAATGATATTATTTCTTCAATATCATTATGTTGAAATATTGATCTGAAGTTTTTATCAAATTTGGAACTTTTGGTGTCTGAGTTACTATTCACGATACTATTCACGTATTCACTTATCACGATATCATCATTATTCATCAAAAATGAAAAATTTTCTTTTCGTCCAAAATATCTATTCGGATACTAGCTTTGATTGTATCCATGTTTTGATCATTCTTGAATTTTACACCACTATGATTATTTTTGAGGTATTTTTGGACATGGATAAAACAAAGTACTTAATCCTTAATCCTTAATCCTTGTCATTTTGTTTCAATCGGATTCGCTTTCTTTAAAATATTTTCATCATCCTCGGAGTAAAATGATGATATTATTGAATATCTTTGGCACGTAGTGCAAAGATGAATGATTTCAAGAATATCTTTGGTCAGTAGTACAAAGATGAACAGTGTTTAGATGAACACGACCAATGATGAATATCTTTGCTCAGAGTGCAAAGATGAATATTTGATTCTAGATGTATATTGATTGATGTTACAGGATAAAAGATAGATTTATGAACTTTTAAATTCATACATAGAAGATAGTAGTTTGCATTCTCTACTTAACTCTTCTAATGAATTATTATTTCATTGCGAATATTGATTTAAAATTTGTTGTCTATTATCAGATTCTATTAGATTTTTCCTGTTGAAGACTAACGATAATTTGTTGTATATTATCTTAGTCATAATATTCTTTATCGGGCTAGTTGAGCTCACCCTTTTCCTTTTGTTCCATTTTTCTTCTCGTGAGGCGAGAATATAACGATACGAGTCCTGGGTATGGAATGAAGGTTTTAGAAAGATCGATTGTTTAGTAGTCCTCACCATTTTTGTAAAATAATGTATCAATAAATGTGATGAGGATTTATTTGAGTATAGATATTGTCTAGAAGATAATATTTGTATTCAAACTCACGCTTTCTTGTTGTAATAATAAAGTTGTAGTTGTTTTACGTACATCATGATTGACAACTCGAATAGGTGATGTATACCTATTTTGGGGGCGCCACACCATGCATCCAACTTAATGCTAAAAATCCCGCATTTTCCTTTTTCCTCATTTCAGCTCCAAATCTTCCTGAAATCATTAAACACATTACTAAGCTCATATACACATGAAACATGGAATAAAACTAAACATAAAGGAATCAAAATAAATGAATAATATGCACTCATCATATAGCGAGGATCAGTCGTACCTCTTATCTTACTTTCTCTGTCTTTACCCTTTAGGCGACGGTTTGAGATCATATGACTAAATACATACTTTTAGCGACGGATAACATATAGCATCGCTAAAAGTATAATTTACTGACGGTTGTATGAATAATCGCAACCGAATTCTGCTAAAGGGGGTAAGCACGGGTGAGTAAGATAAGGGTATTAACGATCATCGTTCTTATATATATATATATATATATATATATATATATATCGACATATTAATTACATACTATCAATATGATAACTTAACTAAACGTTCAATTAGCGTAATATAATATGTTGTAGATCAGCCTAATTAAAATAATCATGAACGACTCACAACACTAGTACAAGAATATATTTTTTCAGCCAAAATTGATAAAATTAAGTAAGATTAATGTTGCAGAAGCAATCACGCTTATGTTACAATATTAGAATGAGAATGAGAATGGAATGAGCATTTTATTTGGTCAAAACATGAAGTTACATGATTTAATTTGATCAGTAGAGATTTTTTTTAAAAAAAATTTATCGATTAAAATTGATGATATATCAATCTTTACTCAAGCATTCCTTAATTTAAACATATGAATAAACATTTTTTTTGAAATTCTCATTACCAATTAAACATAAGAATAAGCATTTAAAAAGGATTGCCCATTCCATTCTCCCAAACTAAACGGCCAAAACATTTTTATGTATTTGATATACTAGAATGTGTAAAGCTAGCTATATATCTAGGAGGAGATCTTAGTTATAATAGTGTTGGTTGTGTTGTCTTGTTGTTGTAGTTGGTCGATATATGAAATGGCTGAAATAATGTATTTAAGTGAAATATTCATATATAATGTGGATCCGGTTACGATGAAGTTGACACTAACTTCACTAGTCTAGTAAGTTCATATAATTTTTTTTGGCATCAGCTATAAAAAATATTATATTAACTAATGCAATAAAAATGTATAGAACTTATAAATGCAATATATTCTATAACTCACACTACAAAAAAAGGATCATTCCCGACGGGAGTGATCGACATGACAGCATAGTCGTCGTGAGTAACATCATTAAGCGGACGTCACGAGGCCAGGTTATCGCCAATTTGCAAAACTCACGACAACTTGACAAAAAAGCCGAAAAGAGTTCAAAACCAAGACCGGCCGTCCGAACGACACATGAAACACACAAATAGCACCGCGTAGGTATTTAACACGCGTTAGAACTTACGGGACTCGATTCCGACGCACGGGCCAGCTATCGCCTTGATTTGTAAAATGCCACCAACAAAGGCAAAAAGCCAAAAAGAGAGTTCAAAACCGCACCGTACCGTCCGAACTAACGACACGTAAACACACATAGCACCGCGTGGGTATTTGACACGTTAGAACTTACGGGACTCGATTAGACGTCGAAAAGCCGAAAGTTATCGCCCAATTTGAAAAACTCGCCAACACTTAGGCAAAAAGCCGAAAATAGTTCAAAACCCGCACCGGCCGTCCGAATGACACGCAAACACACAAATAGCACCGCGTAGGTATTTAACACGCGTTAGAACTTACAGGACTCGATTCTGACGTACGGAAGCCGAGCTATCGCCAAGTTTGTAAAACTGGCCACCACTTAGGCAAAAAGCCGAAAAAGAGTTCAAAACCCGCACCGACCGTCCGAACGACACGTAAACACACACATAGCACCGCGTAGGTATTTGACACGCGATAGAACTTACGGGACTCGATTCCGACGTACGGAAGCCGAGCTATCACCCAGTTTGCAAAACTCGTCAATACTTAGTCAAAATGCCGAAAAAGAGTTCAAAACCAGCACCGGCCGTCCGAACGACACGCAAACACACACATAGCACCGCGTAGGTATATGACACGCGTTAGAACTTACGGGACTCGATTCCGACGTACGGAAGCCGAGTTATCGCCCAGTTTTCATTACTGACCAACACTTAGGCAAAAAGCCGAAAAAAGTTCAAAACCCGCACCGGCCGTCCGAACGACACGCAAACATACACATAGCACCGCATAAGTATTTGACATGCGTTAGAACTTACGGGACTCGATTCCGACGTACGGAAGTCGAGCTATCGCCCAGTTTGCAAAACTGGCCAACACTTAGGCAAAAAGCCGAAAAAGAGTTCAAAACTGCCGCCGTCGTCCGAACGACACGCAAAAAACACACACATAGCACCGCGTAGGTATTTGACACGCGTTAGAACTTACGGGACTCGATTCCGACGTACGGAAGCCGAGTTATCGCCTAGTTTGCAAAACTCGCCAACACTTAGGCAAAAAGCCAAAAAAGAGTTCAAAACCCGCATCGGCCGTCCGAACGACACGCAAACACACACATAGCACCGCGTAGGTATTTGACACGTTAGAACTTACGGGACTCGATTTCGACATACTGAGTCGAGTTATCGCCCGATTTTCATTCTTGACTAACACTTGGGCAAAAAAGCGAAAAAGAGTTCAAAACCGCACCGTGTCATCCGAACGACATAAACACATAGCACCCGTGGAGTATTTGACAACGTTAGAACTTACGAAACTCGATTCCGACGTACGAAAGCCGAGCTATCGCCGAGTTTGCAAAACTGAACATGAATAAGAACACAAAAAAAAACTAACTTAAATATACTCTATTTTCGAATTCATTATTAATATATTTTAATATTGTAGGGCCTTGTTGATGAGACTTGGTGGTGGAGGTCATGCACAAAGCGATGCCCGCGGTGGAGATGGTGATGATCGTCGGGTAGTTGATGAGACTATTGAGGTGGGGCCGTGATCGGGGCCGGAGGTGGGGCCGTGACGATGGTGATCACGATTCCCGATCTTGGGTTGTAGTACCCATTATGTTTATATTTTGACTTTCATATATGTATATTTATACTGACTTTTGAGTTATACAGATTTAGAGTTTATAATCTAGTTAGGTTGATGGTATATGTATCTAACTATATTTTGATTGTTTATGATTACATTGATGGTTGATATAGCAAAAGTTATTATTGTTATTGATATGCGTTCGTAAAGAATTCTTTATAATTTTTCTTTAGTTTATAACAGGTATAATTATATATATGTAAATGAACAGGAGTGTTTTGCAATTTTTTTTAAAAATTTTTTTTTCTAAAAAAGCTCATTGGCGACGGGCATGGATCATTGGCCACGGCGATGCCGTCGGCAATGTGTTTTTGTAATTTTCTGGGAAAAAAACTTACTGACGGGCTATTCGTCGCCACTACCGTCGCTTGATACATCATTAGATGGTGGTCGGTCCGTCAATAATAATTGCTCAGTCGAATGACTGTATTACTAGACTCATGAAATGACGGAGCCGAGGCGGCGACGACCATCTGACGATATGGACGACGACGTAATGACCTTTTTTTTTTGTAGTGTCATATATGCAATAAAAAATTATAAAACTTATTACGGTGAAATTGGTGTCAACAATTTATCCTAACCGAATCCATATAATACTGAGTATGTCCAGAAAATCTGCAGGGAGCTTGTGACGCCCCCAAAATTAAGTATACGTCACCCATCTTGGGTCGCCACTTACATGGTACATAAATTCAAATACAACTTACTAATATAAGCATGTAGGTATGCAATCGACATAAACCGTGAGTTTGAATACAAATATTGTCTACTAGATATTATACAAACTCAAAAGGAGTCCTCATTACAACTATTATCACACTATTTCACAGAATAGTGAGGACTACTAATGCTATCCTCTGGACCATTACTCCGTTCCCCAACTCGTCCCAAATTTATGTTCTCATTTCACGAATAGAAACGGTGAAAGAAAGGGTGAACTCAACTAGCCCAAGAAGAAATATTATGACTAAGATAATGCGAATAAATTATCATTAGCCTTCAACAATGTTAAACCGATAAAATACAATAGACAAACCAGTTTAATCTGCAATGAATATCTGATCCATTAAAAGAGTCAAGTAGAAAATAAAGTCTACTATCTTTTAGGTTTTAAAAGGTTTTCATAAATTTTTATCACTAAGACTCGGTTTAATGAATAAACCACAATATCTAATCATCCTCGCATACCACGGTCAAGGATTTTCATCAAATTATCAATGGTCAAATGACTATCTGAATCACCCACGTCATAATCATACCAAAAAACTATCCATCAACGCATTACGCCCAACGAGGACTTTTTGTCACATCATTTATATCAAGCCATGATTATACCGAATGAACCTCGGTCATAATCATACTAAGTTCATCTATGTCGTAAGCCAAAGATAACTTTCAACATAATATAAACATGAGGATGATGACAATGATATAAGAATTCAATAAAACAAGTTCAAGAATTAATTTATCTAGGAATTATTAACATCCAAATTGTCAACAAGAATCTTGTTTTGTAGAGTAAAATTCAAGAATGATCGGAAGAATATTTCCATGAAAAGATCTTTGGATGAAACGCAAATATCATGGATATTCTACTAATTTCATGGAGTATAGAAGTCAAAGTTTTAACCAACCGAGTATAATAAAGAATGGAGTAACAAAAGAAATCACCATGCATGCGGTTGCCGCATAGACAAAGTTATTCCAACGAGAATAATAATAACGGAACCAGTCGTGAAATGAAATTCACAAGCAGGATGATCCAACAGAATAATAAATCTTTGAATAATAAACAATGGAACCAGGTCCGGTAAAAAACACAGATGGGATATTCCAATGTAATAATAAATGCGGAATAATAAACAATGGAACCCGAATTAAGGTGTAAAACACACGAGCATGTGATATTCCAACGAATAATAATAAAGAATGGAATAACGAAGAAGATCACCAAGTATAGGGGATTCCATTATACAGTTATTCCAATGTAATAAATAAGAATGGAATAATATAAGGATTTCACCAAGTATAGGGTATCTGGCAGTATCTGAGGTTATGTATAGGGTATACCACTTTTACAAGTTATTCCAATGTAATAATAATGAATGGAATAACAAAAGTTCTCTTCATGAATAAGAAAGAATAACACCCCTTTACGGTACAACAAATAATACCCCTTACCGTAAAAGACACCTTTGGATATCAAAGTAGTGAAGTACCGAATACTCTTTTCTTCTTTCTCTATAGATTTTCTCTCTATAGCTTCTCTCTATAATTTCTCTCTAGAGTTTCAAAGTGAATTCGTAAGAAAATAATGAAGGAATGAGCTTATTTATAGAAAAATAGAATGCATAGTAATTAATCCATGAACGGTCCGTATTGATTTACTTTAATCGTGACGGTCCATATTTAAAGCAAAATCTTTTAAATAAAATATCATATATTCTATTTATATAAAAACATTTTACTATGCAAACACTATGCAACACTATGCAAAAACACTATCTGCAACACTATGCATAATAAAATATAATATATTCTATTTATAGAATAACTTTAATAAAGTATTCTCATTTTATATAAAAAAGATGTTTCGCTTTTATTACGTTAATAATACGAATAAAACAAAACGTCATTATCGCTTATAATAATTCATATTATTAATCGGTCAATAATGGAATCAAACCGGTGACTTCTCACATAAGCATCAATAATCAATACTGGTGTCTACTATTATGGAACCACACGTATTCATCATACTTTTTACTACCGAGTAGTTCAACAATGTCAACCAGTAAAACTTCCGCCGTTATTTCAATTAAATATTTTTGTCGTTTTCAATCCGATAATACGTTATTCGTGGGTCCACCAATGATTGAGTTATTGTACGAATATTCCTCGCTAAACCGAATATTCCCACAATTAATCGAATATAATATAACCACTGCATACTTTGCAAAATTTATAAATACTACCCACAACTATAATATTATCTCAAATTCACACCATAATATTAAAAATTATTTCGACAAAATTTAAATCTTTATTGATAAAATCTGGGGTCTCACAATCTCCCTCCTTATGGAATTTTGCCCTCGAAATTAGGGGTGCGACTGACGATATGATAAAGAGATGAGGATACCTTGAATACCTTTATCGTTGAAAACATTAAATTCATTTTTGCAATCCTACCAAAGATATTCATTAACAATTCATCTTTGCACTACAAAGCAAAAGATATACAAATCAGAAAACCAATAATCTTTGAGACTCAACAAATAGTATCACGACCACGAATTATCCATGCACTAATCGCCAAGGATATTCGTGTTTTCAATCTGATCATGATTATACTTAGAATAATCCTTGGTCATAATCATACCAAGTCTATCAATACACTACTGACGAAAGATGACTTTTACCACATCCATGAATTAATATTTCATTGCTAAGACTCAAATCAATAATTAATCCATATCATCGAATCATCCCCGCACTACGTGCCAAGGATATTCATTAAGTATCACGACCACGAATTATCCATGCACTTACTACCAAAAGATAATCGTGTATTCATTAAGATATCACGACCACAAATTATCCATGCACTACTACTACTAAAGATAATCGTGTATTCATTAAGTATCACGACCACAAATTATCCATGCACTACTACCAAAGATAATCGTGTATTCATTAGTATCACGACCACAAATTATCCATGCACTACGGCCAAAGATAATCGTGTATTCATTAGTATCACGACCACAAATTATCCATGCACTACTGACAAAAGATAATCGTGTATTCATTAGTATCACGACCACAAATTATCCATGCACTACTACCCAAAGATAATCGTGTATTCATTAGTATCACGACCATAAATTATCCATGCACTACTGACGAAAGATAATCGTGTATTCATTAGTATCACGACCACAAATTATCCATGCACTACTACGAAAAGATAATCGTGTATTCATTAGTATCACGACCACAAATTATCCATGCATTACGGCCAAAGATAATCGTGTTTTCAATTACGGTTATGATTATACCGAAACAATCCTCATCATAATCATACCAAGTCCATCTATGCACTACTGAGCCACGATGACTTTCAACATAATATAAACATGAGGATAATGATATAAAGAATCAATCAAATGAGATAAATGATAAATATTAAACATTTATAATATAATTTATCCAGGATTCAAGAATATCCTCATGTTATCAATCACTTAATAATCTCATAATCTAATATCATTAATATTATAACAATATTTTAATCACTTCTTAAATTTATAAACAATTTATCTCAATTGTTTACGCTTTACCATATAATGCATTTAATCATTCAAAAATGCCATACTCATAAGATATCATCACCAATTATCAATTCCCTCATAAAAAATATGCATATACTCTATATAGGATTCTCTAGCCATAAAATCCTATTTTCAACTTTGTTACTTCACATAACATATTTAACTCATATGTTCAGTAATTAAACTATTTTTATGAAAAATACCAAATCAGTCCCAAAAATATTTTTTCTGGGATTTAGCATAATATAGTCCCATAATGAACATATATTTTTCTCGGAATTTTTAAAATTCAATTACTATTTTTCAAAAATTAATTTCTAATTAATTCCTTAAGAAATTAGCTACCTCAAGGATAACTCCAAAAATTCCCAAATCTTGGCAGAATCTTAAACATATTAACGTGAGCTTCCAGTTTAAATTTCATGGTCATCGGAGTTATAGAACTCCGGTTATAACGTTTTTCGTCAGAAAAACCTAAATATTGAAATAGTCATAACTTGCTCATTTTAAGTCAGAATGAGCTCATTTTTGGACAGGAGGTACTTTATACCATATACTTTCATGTCCTAAAAGGCCAGAATTTTTCTCAAAATTTAAGTGGCCGAAACAGCCCCTCTAAAATCATGGCAGCAGCTTTTTTGGTTTTTGCAGCTTTGCACTCCTTTGCTAAAATCAGTCCACACAAAAATCTACAACACCTTTTTCATTGATTCCACTTGGATTAGTTAGATAACTCATAGATCTAACTCTAGGACTTGACCACACTCAAAAATTCAAAATATAATAGGAGATATGGTCAATTGAATTTCATATTATGTTTTTCACCAAAATCTGATTTTCAACTCTTTGTGATTTCTAAGAAACTTTCATGTTTTCACATACTAACCAACATAACTCATCATAACACTTACTAATACCACGTATACCCATTATTTTCATTAGTCCAATGCTTTTATTATAACTTTCATCATAAATCACGTAAACTGTTCATTTTAGTTGAAGAAATATTTGAGGGTTTAAGAAATGGGTTTTATCTCAATTCAATACAAAATTCGATTTCACGCCTAGGTAGGCTAGGAAATTTTCAAGAATACGTCAAGAAATTTATTAATGATAGAAATATCATTCAAAACTACTACTCTTATCCAAGACTTGGATAATCGTTACATTGATACCAATTGTGACTTTCATCCCAACTTTGGATAAAGACGTCACAATGACACCTTACATAAAATGTATAGTCAAAAACTGTTTTAGAAATTAGAATCTTTGGGAAGTGCTCAAGAAACCTTCGTACATGGGAGGCCATGCTTCTAGGTTATGATAGATATCATATGGCCACGAATTATCCTTGGTTTACCCAATGACCCCAAAGAAAAATGAGAAGATTACTATCATATTCTTCCCAATGGTGAGTCTACTCTTGATTTATCATTATCTCCACTGTCTCAAATTGAGAATTATACTTTAAACAAACACCAAGATCATATAGGTAGTGCTCAGAAATATACTCAAAGAAGTGGATGAGCACAACCACATCTTATGATGACACGAGGTTGTATGTCATTAGACATCTTGTATGATAGTGGCAAAACACTCTTCCAACGTTGGGTTCGCCTCACCCTAGTTGATTCACCAAATATAACTACTAAATGATGACCACCGTTCTATTCCACATTATTGCCTTCTCGACTAGCTACACTCTTATTACACAAAGGAATTGTGAAGCAAAAGGATTAATTAATATATCAAATATTATCCTATACTCGTGACCGACCAATTAAATACCAAATAAATTTAGGTAGGTCATACTAGCGAAGGAATTCCCCGCCTCCCTCTAGTTCTTATCTCACATCTCGGTAGGGATCATATCCTAAGCTCGATACCAACCGTGGCGCCCCAAAATTAGGTATACGCCACCCATCTTGGGTCGCCACTTACATGGTACATAAATTCAAATACAACTTACTAATATAACTCGTAGGTATGCAATACGACATAAATCGTGAGTTTGAATACAAATATTGTCTACTAGATATTATACAAACTCAAAAGGAGTCCTCATTACAACTATTATCACACTATTTCACGTAATAGTGAGGGACTACTAATGCTATCCTCTCGACCATTACTCTGTTCCCCCGACTAAATCAAATTTATGTTCTCATTTCCGAAGAAAACGGTGGAAAGAAAGGGTGAGCTCAACTAGCCCAAAGAAGAAATATTATGACTAAGATAATGCGAATAAATTATCATTAGCCTTGAATGATGTTAAGCGATAAAATACAATAGACAACCGGTTTAAGCTATGAATGAATATCTGATCCATTAAAAGAGTCAAGTAGAAAATAAAGTCTACTATCTTTTAGGTTTTAAAAGGTTTTCATAAATTTTATCACTAAGACTCAGTTTAATGAATAAACCACAATATCTAATCATCCATATGCATTACTTGAGGATTTTCATCAAATTATCAATGGTCATGTGTAGACCCCTAATTTTATGAAATAAAAGTATTCAATTTTTTCTTATAATTACTATTCAAGAAATGGTTAAATTGATAAAAGTTAAAGTTAAGGGTGATATATGAATTTTTTCAAAATACACAAGTGGTTATAAAATATTCATTGTTGTTTGGGAATATTCGTTTGTCGTGGAATATTCTTTCCGTAAGGGGAATATTCGTACATTTACGCAAGCGACCCATTTAGGGCCCCATAATGTAATAACCGCCGGATGAAGAAAAACGACAAAATTAAGTTTTTATAAATAACGGCGTAATCGTCATCACTGCTAACACTGTTGGAATACCCGGTTGGTAAAGTAAAGTAATACGCGTTATTGCACAGTAGCACACGGTATTGCACAGTATTTTTTTTAATTATTGATTCTTACGTGAGAATGCACTACTCAATAATTGTTACAGTAATTACTGTTCAATATTTTATTTTATTGATTCAATAATTCTTTGCGTTGATATTTTATATTATTGTTGTTTCAATAATTGTCACCGCATGATATTTCCCATTATCGGATCAATAATTCATATTATTTGAATAATATTATTAGATAGCATTATTGGCAATGTCTAGAAAGTTCTCATCAAGGAGAGGTTTGGTCACCTAATTGCTTGCCGCCAAGAAGGAGAAATTCTTATTGAAAGCCCCTCTTCCTGAACTAGGTTGTCATTATTGTGATTCTCGTAATATTATTTGTGAATAATTAGTTATTGATTTATATGATAAGAAAATATTTATTTGATGTGGATATAAATGATGGATTTATTTATGTATTTATAAGTGAAGGAATTAATGATGAGGTGTTTTATCAAGATTTGTCGAAATGGAGAACAAAATATGGGATTTTCGAAAAATTAGTTTATTACTTGATTTTGTAAAATCCATAACTCTTTATGTATAATGAGTTAAGAGATGAGCCATATATCAAAAAGAAAGCCCTAGAAGTAAGCTAACTGTAGAAATTTGAATCACCCAAAATTCTTTGTAGATATTTCGTGGTGAAATTTTGAATGAAATCGTCCGGAAGGACTAATAGTCCGAAAAATCGGTGTTCTTCAAATATATTAAATGAGTTATAAATTTTGATCCGACCGTTGGATCGTTGTAATTTTGGATATGTTATACATATATAAGTTGAGTATATGTCCACAAATTTTGAACCGTTAAAAATGAACGTATGATTTGTTATGAATTTTAAGAGGTAATCGATTCTAAATTAGGTTTTGGTGGAAAATTCTAGAATTGAGTGGGCCCCACTCTTGGTTGTTGGGGAAGATGGCTGATTTTTGGTGGGTGGAATAGTAGCGTGTAAAGCCAGCCATCGGTGTTGCTGTCAAGTCTTCTTCTTGCTGCTAACATTTTCCTATAAATAGAGGGCTAAGTTAGAATTGAAAATCACACCAGAAATAAGTTTTCTCTCTTTCTCTCTCTAGATTATTGAGTGTATTTTGTAAGTATTTAGATACTTTGTGAGTTTACATTTCATCGTTGCAAGTTTCCTTCAACAATCATATCGATATCCAATGTAAGTCTTCTTTCTTTTTGAGGTAAGGGATGGTAAGAGATTGTAAGGGATATTATTTTTTTTTTTTTTTTTTTTTGTAATGATATTATTTCTTCAATATCATTATCTTTGAAATGTTGATCCGAAGTTTTATCAAATTTGGAACTTTTTCATGCTCCAGGAGTTACTATTCATGGGTTACTATTCACGAAGTTACTATTCATGAGTTACTATTCACGAGTTACTATTCACGAGTACTATTCAAAGCTGAAGCGTGAAGATGTTTTTTGTGGAATTTCTATCTTTTGGTGTTTGAGTTACTATTCACGATACGGCACTATTCACGATACTGACACTATTCACGAATCTGCAAGATTATTCACCTAAAAAATGAAAATTTTTCTTTTCGCCTAAAATATCTATTCTGGATACTAGCTTTGATTGTATCCATGTTTTGATCATTCTTGAATTTTACACCACTATGATTATTTTGAGGTATTTTGGATGTATAGATTAGGAGTTATGGATTTTATGAGAAAAGACTATTTTAAAAGTAACTATTTATAACTCCTTGCGGTTAACTCCAAAATTGATGAAATTTTTATTGAGAGTACTTCTATATAATATCAGTGTACTCTGTGAATTTCGGAATTTTTGGATAAAAGTACAATTTATGATAAATGTTTAAATATTCTATGGTTTTGGCCATATGAAAAATAGTAAATGAATTTTTAAAATTTCGAGAAAAATATATGTTCAATATGGGACTATTTTATGCTAAATCCCGAGAAAAGAAATATTTTTAAATCGATTTGATATTTTTCATGAAAATGTTCTAGTTATGAGCAAATGAATTAAATATGTTATGTGAAGTAAGATAATTAGAAAATATGATTTTATGGTTTGAGAATCATATATGAGGTATATCAGATTTTTGATGAGGGTTTTAGTTATTGGTGATGAAATTTTATGAGTTTGGCATTTTATGATGATTAAATGCATTAATTAGTAAAGTGTAAACAATTTAATTAAATTGTTTATAAGTTTGAGAAATGATTAAAATATTATTATAATCTTAATAATATTAGATTATGAGATTTCTAAGTGATTTATAACATTTGGATTAAGGTGTTATAAATATGGATATGAATTTTATTATGAAACTTTATCTTTTAAATGTAATAGGTTACTACGCACGATACTTTTTGACTATGTACGAATCTGGGTACTATTCATAACAAATTGGTTTCTTCTCCGACCAAATTATCGTTGATTTATGAATCTTACTCTTGAAATTAAAACCATGTTTTGATTATATTATTTTATATAACATTCTTATAACCCTAATGATGATATTTCTTTTGACTTGAGTGTAAAGATGGGTAGATTATTGGTATGATCGTGACCATAGGTTCTCTTTGGCCAATGGTGCAAAAGTTGAATTGTTGGTTGGTATGATCGCTGACCATTGAATTTATAATTGAATATTTTTAGCTTAAGTGCAAAGGTGAATTGATCAACATGGTTATAATTATTGTTATATAACTTCCGAAATGATTATGTATTTCTTTGATATATGAATATCTTTGGCTCAGTAATGCAAAGATGACCATTGTTGAATATCTTTAAGCACGTAGTCAGTAAAAAGATGAATTATTGATGAATATCTTTGGCTCGTAATGCAAAGATGACACATTGTTGTTGAATATCTTTGCTTTCCAGAAAAGTGCAAAGATGAATTATTGATGAATATCTTTTGCTCAGTAATGCAAAGATGACTGTTGTTGAATATCTTTAGCTTTGTAGTGCAAAGATGAATTATTGATGAATATCTTTGGCTCGTAATGCAAAGATGACTGTTGTTGAATATCTTTTGCTTTGTAGTGCAAAAGATGAATTATTGATGAATATCTTTTGCTCAGAATGCAAAGATGACTGTTGTTGAATATCTTTAGCTTTGTAGTGCAAAGATGAATTATTGATGAATATCTTTGGCTCGTAATGCAAAGATGACACATTGTTGAATATCTTTAGCTTTGTAGTGTAAAGATGAATCTGTTGATGAATATCTTTGGCGTAGTGCGAAGATGAATTTATTAGTATGATTATGAATGAGAATCTGTGATTTGGTATAACCATGATATTTGATGTTTCGTAAAAGACAGTGATGAAAATTATCTTCGTCCCGGATAAGAAGAGGAATTTAGAATCACAATTATGATTATGAGTTATTCATATGATTGTGGAAAGGAACTGTTGATTGATGTTACTGGGGATAAAATATTGTTGGTGGACTTTTAACGTGGAGAAGACAATAGACTTTATAGTCTATTTGACTCTTTAATGGATTGCTTCGTTCACCGCAACTATGGTTGAAAAGTTTTATCATCTACCATATGTTCTAAATCTCGATTCATTACCGATGAAGACTATTGATAATTTATTTATCTTTAGTCATAATATTCTTTATCGAAGCTAGTTGTGCTTCACCCTTTTGTTTCACAATTCCTTTCGTGTAATAAAAGTGTAGTTGGGTTGGGTTGGGGATAACAAGGGAATAGAATCTGGTGGTCTATAGTTGTTGAGGTTCTCCTAAAAGAGTATGAAAATAATTTTATTGAGGGCTTTAGTGTGTTGTATTTTATACATCATTTAATAGTTATTTTCGGTGAATTAAATAGGGTGAGGCGAACCCAACTTTGGAAGGGTGTTTTGTCACTATCATACAAGATGTCTAATGACATACAAACTCGTGTTATCATAAGACATGGTTGTGCTCATCCACTTGTTGAGTATATTTACAAGCACTACCTATATAATCTTGGTGTTTGTTTGGAGTATAATACCAAATTAGAGACAGTGGAGATAATGATATGTCAAGAGAAGACTCGCCATTGGGAAGAATATGATAGTAATCTTCTTGTTTTTCTTTGGGGTCTATTGGGTCAACCAAGGATAATTTCAGGCCATATGATATCTACCATAACCTAAAAGCATGGTCTCCCATGTATACGAAGGTTTCTTGAGCACTTCCCAAAGATTCTAATTTCTAAAACAGCTTTTTGACTATTCCTTTATGTAAGGTGTCATTGTGACGTCTACAGCTTGGTATATATTTGTATCCAAACTCACAAAGATATGTGTTGTTGTATTTTGCCACGACAATTGTTGTAATAAAGTTGTAGTTATTTTTCGTACCATATATTTGGCGACTCGAAATGGGTTGGATGGAATGGACCTTTTTGGGGTTGTTACATCATGACTATACCCGAATCACCCCCGATCATAATCATACCAAAAACTATCCATCAACGCATTACAGAATATGAGGACTTTTTTGTCACATCATTTATATCAAGCCATGATTATACCGAATGAACCTCAGTCATAATCATACTAAGTTCATCTATGTACGTAAGCCAAAGATAACTTTCAACATAATATAAACATGAGGATGATGACAATGATATAAGAATTCAATAAAACAAGTTCAAGAATTAATTTATCTAGGAATTATTAACGTCCAAATTGTCAACAAGATCTTTGTTTTGTAGAGTAAAATTCAAGAATGATCGGAAGAATATTTCCATGAAAGATCTTTGGATGAAACGCAAATATCAAGGATATTCTACTAATTTCATGGAGTATAGAAGTCAAAGTTTTAACTAACCGAGTATAATAAAGAATGGAATAACAAAAGAAATCACCACGCATGCGATGCCCAGCGAGCGAGTTATTCCAATGCAGAATAATAATAACGGAACCAGTCGGATGAAATTTACAATCGCGGGATGATCCAATGAATAATAAATGCTTTGAATAATAAACAATGGAACCCGGTCCATGTAAAACACATGCATACGATATTCCAAATGAATAATAAATGCGGAATAATAAACAATGGAACCGGTCCTGTAAAATACATGCATGTGATATTCCAACGAATAATAAAGAATGGAATAACGAAAGAAGATCACCAAGTATAGGGGATTCAGCATATACATTTTATTCCAAATGAATAAATAAGAATGGAATAATATAAGGATTTTACCAAGTATAGGGTATCATGCGTATCAAAGTATTATGTATAGGTATACCACTTTTACAAGTTATTCCAATGGAATAATAATGAATGGAATAACAAAAGTTCTTTTCATGAATAAGAAAGAATAACACCCACTTACGGGTACAACAAATAATACCCACTTACCGTAAAAAGACATTTGGATATCAAAGTAAAGTGAAGTACCGAATACTCTTTCTTCTTTACTCTCTATAGATTTTCTCTCTATAGCTTCTCTCTATAATTTCTCTCTCTAGAGTTTCAAGAATTCGTAAGAAAATAATGAAGGAATGAGCTTATTTATAGAAAAATAGAATGCATAGTAATTAATCCATGAATTCAGTCAGATTGATTTACTTTAATCGACGGTCCATATTTAAAAGCAAAATCTTTTAAATAAAATATCATATATTCTATTTATATAAAAACATTTTACTATGCAAACACTATGCAACACTATGCAAAAACACTATGCAACACTATGCATAATAAAATATAATATATTCTATTTATGAATAACTTTAATAAAGTATTACATTTTATATAAAAAGATGTTTCGCTTTTTTATTACGTTAATAATATGAATAAAACAAAACGTCATTATCGCTATAATAATTCATATTATTAATCGACAATAATGGAATCAAATCGAGTGACTTCTCCAAGCAAGCATCGATAATCAATCAATACCGTGCTACTATGCAACCACACGTATTCTTTCGTACTTTTACTACCGAGTAGTAGTTCAACAAGATCAACAGTAAAACTTCCGCCGTTATTTCAATTAAATATTTTTGTCGTTTTCTCGAATCCGACAATAATTACGTTATTAAGGTCCACCAATGATTGAGTAGTTGTCTGAATATTCCTCGCTAAACCGAATATTCCCCACCAATCGAATATAATATAACCACTTGCATACTTTTGCAAAATTTATAAATACTACCCACAACTATAATATTATCTCAAATTCACACCATAATATTAAAAAATTATTTCGACAAAATTTAAATCTTTATTGATAAAATCTGGGGTCTCACAGAGCAAGCTAGCTAGCTAGCTATGGGTAAAATGAAACATAATTAATCTATTCCTTCTATGAGCAAAGAATTATCAGTCTTTGAGTTTAATTAACTATTAATTTCTATTACTTATGAATCTTCAAGATCACTAGTATAACATCAAACATGTATAGATCTAATACTTGACAGTTGTTATACTTTAAATTGCCATCTATTTCAACCAAGGAATAAGGATCATCAAATTAATTACTAATAGATGTACAAGATGGTAAGATTGCAAATTAAGATTAAGTTTATCTACAACCCAGTAATTAATTTAAGATATATAGAAGCTAGAAAACCCTGATCGAAGATCAAGCATACCTGATTAGATCATGATCATTGATAGATCTAGCTAAACTTCTTTATATATATATATATATATATATATATATATATATATATATATATATGGTCATCGATCTGGTTGAAATATTAACCGATCAAGATATCAATAGATCAAGCGAATTAATACAAATGATATAGCATAGGTTCTCAAAGGAGACAAGGGTATGAATCATCTGATCTGATCTGATCTGATCTGATCTGATCATCTCACAATAACAAATATATATGCAAATTTAATACAGTTAGATCCATTAAATTCTCACCGGACAGTATACATATCCAAGCAAACTAATAACAAAAAAAACCCACACATATGCATAGAGAGAGATTTACATATGCAGATGAAAAGGTGCGTACGTAGCTAATTAATAGCACATAGACATGTAAGTATGTATCGATAAACATAATAATGATGTCTTAATTATTTTGTTGACATCTAAATTAAAAAAGCAAGATCTAGCCTCTAGGTATTACCTTATTTTAAGGAGGATGGGAAAGGAAAAGGAAAGACATAGTAACAGAGCAATTTTCAAGGCCATATTTTGATATTTATAAATTAAAAAAAAAACAAATAAAGTAAAATAATTTAGCAACAGGCAGCAAATTAAAAGATCGGACCAATATGCTTGATTCCCCAGAACAATTTTGACTTAATTTCCAGTGAAGCTGGCTAGCTGGCTAGTTTTGCTGAAAAGAATGAGAGAGAAATTAATATATAGCCACCAACGTACGTGGATCTATTAAATTTCTCAACACCTGATCGATCGAGAGCCCTTGATATATATATATATGGATGAATTGTCATGAATGGAATGGAATGGAATGGATATCTCTGCTCGATCTTTTTCTTCTTGGTGTGTGTGTGTGTGTATATATATATATATATATATATATATATATATATGTTATTAATGGGTGCAGAAAAGTGATCTCTGGTTTGAGGTACCTTGTGGAATAATAATAGTAATGATGGCTGTGAAGAAAATAATAAGGTGGTGGGTGGTGAAGCAACCAGGTATCATGATTATCACTTGCTAGCTCTTTGCTTCTGCCTTTGAAACACAATAATTTCAGTGCACTAGTCTAGTACGTACTACTCGATCTCTCTCTTCTCTCTCTCTCTCGTCAGAGAGTTTCTTGGTTCTCTGAGGAGAGAGAGAGAAGATTTAATGGAAAGTATTATTACTAGCTACGCCATCATCAAACTCAAGACTCCTTCACAAGAGAATATATATATATATATATATATATATATATATATATATATGATAGTTTAGTGACGAAGATTTCTCTCTCTCTCTTTAATTTTTTAATTTCTCCTTTTATTTTACAAATTCATATAGGTTCGAGTTACTCCTTCGTAAGAAGTCAAAATTTCACACACGACTATAGAAGAGTAAAGGTTTGTGTGGGTGGACTTGTGAAGAATGGTAAGGGCAGCACAATTTGTGATTTGATTTTTTAAAGATCCAAATTAAAGAAGATTAATACACAAACTCATTTATCAACTAATACTAGGTAGGCAGGGTGCGTGGGTGCGTGGGTGGGTGGGGGGGGGGGGGAGGGGATTTACCGACTAATAGTAACCCCTTCCGAGGAAGAGAATTTTGATAATTTTGGGAGCCTTTGATAAAATTAAATGAAAAATTTTGAAAATTTATAAGAGAATGAGTTGAATATAGTAGAAGTTTTGAATGTGGAATGAGATGAGGTGTTTGATAATTATATGTTTAAAACATCTAATTCAATACGTTTATTTTCTTATTTTAATCTTTTGGGTTGTTATATATGAACAAATTTATTATGTAATTATAAATAAATAATGTTATTTAAAAAAATTAAATATAAATTTTTGAACAATCTTTGATAGAGTATACTATTAGTAATATAATTAAAATCGGGAATAAAATACTAAAAATATTAATAACATTCTACCAATTCATAAAATTAATCAAAACAAAAGACTACAACAACATTCATCAAATTGGTTATTGACTTGTTAAAGAAAAATAAAAACTAATTTGTATATAACAAAATTTGTTTACAAATATAGTATAATAAGATGAATATTGAATGTAATTTATAATTGTCAATGAGAATAATGTAAGTAAATATATCATTCGGCACTACTTCTTACTTACCTATTAAGACATAATTTTTTTACGAATCATTTACACATTTAGATGCATTTAAAGTTTAAAATTATAAAATAAATTGTCCGAATAACTTGTTAAGTCAGATTTAGACTCATTCATCTTAAGTTCCAGATCAATAAGAGTTTCAGTTATAAAAAAATTAACCTCTAAGTACATACATATTATACATGGAATATATATATATATATATATATATATATATATATATATATATATATGATAATAATGTGGAGTATTTTGATTCATAGATTCAAAATCGAAAGTCTACGACTCGTCTCAGAGTCTCTTTTTGAACCACTGCGCCAACTGATTGGGTTACGTGAAATATATTAAGATATAATTTTTCTTAAAATATTTTTTTCCTTAATATTTACAATTAATTTTGATATTTAAATGTTAAAAATTATAATTAAAAGAATATGTCTAAATATGTTTTATATTCCTCTCAATGTTCAATTAAAAATAAATAAATAAATAACTCTTTTTTTATTACAAGAGATGTTTGTGAGTTTTTTTATAGAAGAATAAAAGGGATTTTGAGGTAAAGTTAATTTTATTTTTGGTTCAAAATTTCCCCCCAAAAGTGGGAGAATTTATAGGGATGAGAAAGTTAAATATTCTATATTACCTAAGTAACCTTTCAAAATAAATCATGCCATTTATTAAATTAATATATAAGGGTAATATAATAATAATATAATTTAAAAATAAAAATATTTTCACTTCATTTCCATTTTTCTAAACTCACAAACAAAAAAATATATAATTAAAATCTTCTCTTTCTTTTCTAAAACGCACAAACATAACAAAGAAAAATTATAATTTATTCTCATTATTTCTCTTATATTTTTCCGTCCGATTTCATCCCTCCAAACTCAGACGACTGAAACAGTAAACGATAATCATAATCAGATCAACCCCACTTGAAGTACATTTTTATTTCTTTAAAAATCGAAAATAAAATAAAATAGAAAGAGAATTAATGCACAAGAAAATTGGTCAATAGTAAAATAGTGTCTGCAGTCTCTATCTACTTTTTCTCTAGTTTTCTGGTCATGCTGTCTAAAAAAAAAGAAGAAGAAGCCAGGGATGATGCACCTGGATTTTAGTGGCTTCACTTGGCCCGAGAAAAATTCCCGGCCTCACCAACTTTTTGGTATGCTCTTAATTTGGATGTACATGTAATAATAATTTAGCTAACAGCAAGCCCGCCACAAGTGACAACAAAGATTACAACCAGCAACTCAAGTTGAGGAATCCCATAGGCCGGGTTCTTTACATAGTATACAACAAATAAAAAATAATTATAAAAAAAATGTATCAATTAAATAATTATAAAAAAATTATATATATTATAAGAATAGTACAATTCACATTAATAAAGAAAACCTAAAATCGAGACGACAAATAATCTACTTAATAATTAATAATTCAAATTCAAATATTTGGATCTAACAACAAAAAATAAATTCAAATTCAAAATAATAATTTAAATTTAAATATTCAAATTCAAATCTTCATCTCCTCACATACACTTTGAAAATAATAGTTCACTTACTACACACCGCAGCTTACACCGCCATAGTCCGCCGCTACACACATGCTTGAATCTCTCCGTCATTGTCCAAAACGCCAATGAGAATAAGAAAAAGAATCGCCCAACAAAAAATTTAAAAATAAATAGATGTAACTATTAATGTTTTGAATTTTTTTTTATAATTATTTTGTTACTCATAAATAATAAAATGGTTACCTTTATATGAATAGTTGGCTACCAACTGCATCACATTCAAACGAAATTGGTAACTTAATAAAATTGAATTAGTTACCTTTGCATCACATTCAAACGAAATTGGTAACTTAATAAAATTGAATTGGTTACCTTGGTACAAGGTTGGCTACCAACCGCATTTATTATAAAAAAAGCTGCATGTGTGTGGATGTGAATTAATTACTTTGGTATGAAGGTTTTGTTACTCGATCCGAAGGTTTGGTAACCAATCGTATCTTAAGAAAAATTTAAAGTGTGGAGATTGATTGGTTATTTTGATATAGACAGATTAATTAGCTTTCTTGGTATGAAGGTTTGGTTCTCACTTTCTTGCTAGTCCTCTGCTTGAGCTTCCATAGTAAATTATGGCCTCGCTTACGGTTACCAATCATGCGATTAACGGCATTATTGCCACCACCACCAACAACCTTAATAATATCGACCAATCAATGGAAGTAAACGAGCTATAAGTGCACCAAATCCCAACCGTAAAAACTATTCCGTCATATCCCGTTGAGGATCGCATTTTTGAAACGAATTCAAGAATAAGCACCATCGATCGCTTCACTAATGGGACAAACTCGTTCTCTCAAGTAAATGTCGTTCACTCGCTGCCGCTTCCAATGACGTCGATCGTATTTTCATCGTTCGTGAGGCCCTCGACCCAAACATCTTAGATACCGTCGATTCCTGTTGGACCATCCTCGGCCATGACTCTCTCCTCCTGCTCCAATACTGTTCAAATGAAGTACGTGTATTAACCCGACCTACGTTAAGGCCATACATGTATTTCACATTCATATATATATATATATATATATATATATATATATATATATAGAAATAATACGTTGAATTAAGAATAAGGGTGCAATTGTTATAGATGAGGAGAAAGAGAAGAAGTCATGGGTATAACTAATCCCTAAATTAAGAAATTCTAATTGAATATTAATTCCCTAAATTAAGGAATCCTAATTGTACTAATATTATAAATAAATATGGAAGTGTATTAGTTGTGTAAAAGTTTTATGAGAGCATTATTGTTGTAATTTTTTTAAAAATGTAATAGAATATATAATTCACTCTTTCCTAAAAATGCATTTAAGAACATCCGGTAAATAAATATAGTCTCGGTTGATACCTAAGCTAACCCAAAAATACCCTTACCTCCTAAAAAAAACATCAATGAACGTTGTAGAAATAATTACTGCTGTCGTATGAAGCAGTCACTTGATACAAGTACAGAATGAGTAGCAGCTCAATGCATGCATCCAATCTTTTACTGCTACAAAAACACAGTTGCATCATGAAATTCCATTCTTACAACTTCAATATGCCCCCGGTACCAAACAAAAATCTTCAATTCCCTTAATTGGTTAGTTTTCTGATTATATACATTTCATTGTTGTACATCATTCTGTCGAATGTTAAAAAGTATATCATACATTTCAAGTATATGTACTCTAAAGTTGCACAAGTTGAATACTTATTTACAGTAGTTACATTGTCTATATGATTGTTTCTCACAAACAATGGGAGGAAGTACTTCGAAACAATGGGAGCAAGTACTTCGGCAATGTAAACAGATTTAAAAATGATACACAGTTATATTGAACCCCTTCACATCCACCACCACAACGAATATCTGAGAAATGGGATCGGACCGGACGGTATTCACATAATGAATGCCATTTTGTTCCTGTAGATCCATGTTTGTGAAAATGTGGCCAACAAATTAGAAATATAATCATGTTTATTCATTCTCATGGAGAAAATCATACATTATTGTAAATGATATGTGCTTATTGGTACTTACACTTCGGCATCCAGATATTGATCCACTGTCAGAGGCTTTGGACCGCCAAACCAATTGATAAGAAATATATTTTCAATATCTAGTTTGAAGATCTGGAAATTGTGATCCTTGGGCCAGTCTATCAACCATCAAAAGGAAGATATATCACATGGTACTATTAATAAATAAAATAAAATAACTGGGAGATGACAATAGGTTGAAAAGTTCCAACTTATGTCAATTGCAAAAGAGAAAAGGACTGCTATTAATATATGATATCTGCAAATTACCTTTCATCTCCGGATGCTTCAAGAACAAGGCAGTTCGAGCATATTCAGTTTCACTAGATTTATCATCAAGTACCTTCAACTGATTATCACCTCATCAAAATTAGGAGATATATAAAAAGACTCAATGGCTCAAAATCTAAGATAAAAGGTTTATTTCAATTATCAGGGAATGAGACAAATATTTTATAGACACAGAATCTGCACTGCCTAGATATGTAATTTATAAAGTTTTCATCGACGTTGTCTCACATATTTGTTGATGAAGTCTGAATCATCTAATTTGACAACTTACTAATAGGATTTTTATAGAGTTGGACCCTACTCTTAAATTCATCATAAGCTTACATAGTTCAAGCTAAATCCCTACTAAAATTCCCTCCAAATCCAAAAATTAGCAAAAGGTGTTACCAAACAGATATGTTGCATATTGATCCTACAATCAGAAATGTCCCCCTCTCATCACAAAATAAAAATCCACTTCTTCCCACTTTTTAATCAGTGAAGAGTTATTGTTCTTTTAACTAAAAATCAGTGATAAAAAAGGAGTTCCAAGAATGCATACATTGATTCGAGAAAGATATATAGGTAAACTAGAAACAAAAGTGGAAGTTTCAGAAAGCTACAAATAATCAGGCCAACCTATAAACATATATTTGTTGACTCAAGAGAAAATATATATATATATATATATATATATATATATATATATATATATATATATAAATTGGGCAACATTACCTTTCCTGTGAGAGTAATTTTTGCACAACTGGGGTTTTCAGAATCTTTCTTGCCACAAGTTCCAATATTATATTCACTTATTGTGAAGGAAGATCTCTGGTCTTTCAATGCATAACTTGCAGTTGGATCAAGGGTTGTTAAGTAGAAGTATGGGACGCCACTGCCTTTGTCAGGTTGCCCATCACTAAAAGAAACTACATTTCTGCACGGTATTCCATTTAGTGAGATTTAATATCAGGGACCACAAGGGGATAACATTTTCTGTTAACTAGCTAAACAAGAACAAGAGAAACAAGATGCACAGTAATATGTCTTAGGTGAATTTGGCGAATACTCATCGAGTAGACCATCTAATATAATCTCTCCTCTAAATATTTGTAATTAAATTATGCATAGCTTCAGACTATTCGAGGTTAGATACATCACACCACCTCCTGTCCCTTCCCACCCCAAACATAAAAAACAAAGAAGAATCCCCAGGTTGAAGGAAAAGAATGGAAAACCACAAAGCAGACATCCACTCTCATCATTGTTAACTTTGAGCCTCTATTCCATTAAATATCAATTCCTGTACTCTTGGTGTAATGGTTGCACAGTAAATATATTTGCCATCTGATCACAATTAAGGCAAGATATAATAGTCAATGGATTTAACTCAACATAATCACAATTTCATCCTAATTGAATTTTTTATTCAGTTTCATATCAAAACTGTGCAGATGACGTGTAAGGCTTAGTTGCATCACATACACAACTTATTATGGCATTCTTCTGCTCTCACTATATATAATAGACCAAGCCAATGAAGCAGAAAATTCCAGAAACTGTTGAAGCATATATAACTTGAACAAGCAATATTGAAAAAAGAACTCAAGAAATTAGGTCAAGACATACCCAAAAGGTGCTCCTCCCAGATCCTTTGCGATGGTACTGCAAAAGGAAAAACACCAAATTAGCTTGGAGAATATTAAAGCTTTTCTGTATATGTCTTGCAGCAAATTCAAGAATTACCACAGTATTTCACAAGATGTCATAAATTTGTGAAGCACAAAAGCAGTGTACTGCAAGCAATAAGTGGAGTAAAGCCCCTTATGCCTTGTGAGATAATCATATATATGGAAAAAGTGGAGTAAAAAGAACATGATGTCTTCCAATCAAAATTTATGGATGTTCTCATTCTATTGTGGATACAACTTACAAGTGAATCGAAGTTCTGTTTTCTTCATTTTTTGTGAAATTATTCTTGTTTAAAGGTACAGTTGACTCAATCCAGTCACAGCACACAGATGTATACTCCGTTTTTTAGAAATCCTATTTTTCACTATAACATTTAATATTTGATATCTCTATATCCCAATGGTACCTATGTGTTGACAATACCTGATAAATGGCATGATAGAGGTAATAGGAACATTCACTCACTAAGAAACTTATTCTACTAGGCTGCTTTAGCCTTCTAAAACGAGAAGTAGTCAAACTGTTAAATCAGCAATTAGTCTAACAAGACCAATTTATTTTAACACGCATTTCTTGAAACATCGAATCTATCGTACGTTGAACTGAACCAAACATACCATATTCATGAATAATTGGAAGCTCTAAACATTTTTTTTAACATCATGATTTGCAGAAATACAATCAGTTACAACAAAAGGGTAAAAGAATTTGATTTGACTTAATCAGTTAGTAAAATACATGCCCAGACACAGACACAGACACAGACACAAACACACACACACACACACACAGAGAGAGAGAGAGAGAGAGAGAGTCATACACACAGGTGTGTGTGTGTGTGTGTGTGTATTTATATATCACTAATCACTCTATGAAAATTAGATCTATCTCTCAAAGTCAACAATCAAACTTATTCTTTGGGGTGTCTGTATAAATAGATGACAGGGATTGGATATTAACATCACAGAATAAATCAACATAAACATTTAAAATTGTAGAGAGAGAGAGAGATGAAGCATACTTGAGGACTCCCCAGGAACTGTAAGAGACCAACCATCGAGCAAAAGGGGCAGCATCAGCAGGGCGGGGTCGAGAGATAGAAAGTAAAGGGCGAGCTCCTTGTACGGAATCTTGAAGGAACCCCCAAAACATGATTAGGTTGACTACATTTACAATCGACAGTCCTTTGATTTTCATTATCATATTTCTATGAATACAATAGGAGGAGGAGGAGGAGGAGGAGGAGGAGAGGAGATGAAAACGAATTGAATTGTGCAAGACTCAAATCTAATATTTATAATTAAAAAAATCTCCCTCTCCCGCATTTTCTTTTCTTTTCCCTTTTCCATTTTCTTTTGTTACGATTACGGAACTATTCGGTTTTTATTTTTTTTTACCAAAAAATACCTACAAAAGATAAGGGAAAAAACTTTTTTTTTATTTTCTTTTTTCCCTTAATAAATAAATTAAAAAAGGAATACTATTTTCGCATGTACTGAATTCGATCTCAAACTACTCACCAACTTAAAAAATATTTTAAATAATATGTTATCCATATTTTTATGATTAATTATGATACAAAATATTTAATATCACATTATTAAAGATCATTAGTTAAATATTGGAATATAATTAACTCTAAATTTGTCAAATTTTTATTTTTATTTCTAATTTCCAAATCATACGTACGGGGTACAATATTTTATTGTCAAAATATTATAATAAAATGAATATAACAACAACTCAATATATAATTTAATTATAACTCCATTCCATTCATCGTACTTTACGTATAAAACATCTCTATTCCAAACCAAAATCAAATTATATATTCTTGGCAAAATATGAAGAAATTAAGCATATATAGATAAAGTCGATATATTAATTAATTAAGGATTGGGGGGAGGACCGGTACTTTATGTACCGGTCATTAGTACTGTATTAATTGTGAATCATTGGATAGATGATTAAGATTAAATTCTCATTATCTCACTCCAATTATTTATCCAATCAAATTCACCCCCATCAAACCCACAACCACAAAACCAGTAAACTCCATCGGATTTTCTCTCTTCTTTTCATATACTTCCCATGGATGCTGCTGTGCTTGAAACAGTAACAATCCCTCGGGCTTCCAGTCCTCTGACGGCGGCCTCCTTTCCTCCAATCGTTAGTTCTTCCGTTTTTGCGCTGTCCGGTGGCCGGAGTTCAGTTAAGTTGCCGAAATCTAGAGGACTTAGGATCCAGTCGGCTCGATTTAGTGGATCGGTGAGTTTGAGTGCTTTTATTTTTATATGATTCTAGATAGCCTAACATTAGGTCATTTATGATTTGGGTGTGGAGAAGGTGTTGCCTGTTTTTTTATTATTATTTAAGTTGATGATTTTTGGGTTGATGAGATTCTATCGGGATTCCATTTTACCTGTACCTCCTTATTGATTTAAATTTTGTTTAATTGATCTAAATTGTTTTGGCTGCTTTACTAATTATAGACAATGTTGCGCAGTGTTACAATACAATACCATTTTTAGTTTCATATGATTTTAGTTTGTTTTTAGTTAACAAATTTAGGGTCATTATTAGAAATCAATAGTACTGTAATCAAAGATCAAAGATTGCTAAGGTTCCAAAATGTAGTCAACTATATGTCAAAATCATGTTCATTGTTCAAAGCAATTATATGCACAAGCCCATGAGGCTCCTAGTTTTACCTGGGATAATAATGAGTTCTTTGATCATATGTTGATCTGTTCTTAACTTGTGATATAATTTTGTTCTAAATTCATCAGTATCTGCTTCTCGGTAATTCAAAATTGTACTTCTGTTTACCTTTTGAAAACAATATTTTGAGTTGCTACTCGTCTTTTATGCCATTATAAGGCAATATTATTGTATTATTGCCGCTGCTTTTATGCTTTTGTTGCTGAATTTCAATTTAGTTTTGATATATCATATATGATTCAACAAACCTGACGACTACTTACTATTTTTGTGTTTTTGAAAGGATGAAGCTCCCGTCTGGTGCTAAAAAAATTGTGCCTAGTGGTTGTCGTGCTATGATTGGTCAGGTAGCTGGAGGTGGAAGAACTGAGAAGCCTCTATTCAATTGTATAATATACAACTTCATATTCACCTAAACAATAATAAATGGATGATCATAGTTTGATTATCTTGTTTCCATTAGAAGAGAAACAATTTGACACTCAGGAAAAAAACACACAGCTAAAGTTTTTATTATCAAAATAACAGTAAAAATAAGACCCAAGAGAGATTATATCAAACAAAGCATAAAGAAATTTTTTGACAAGCTGATTTAACCCAAAACTAGAAAACGAGATCACAGCCATAGTTGTAATTAAATACACTGCTCAAAACCTAATTTGATCAACATTCAAATAATAATAATAAATTTTAAAAAAAAAGAAAGAAAAGAAAAAAGAGAGGAACAAATACCAATTCTGGATGTGGGTATGCAAGAAATCGGAATGCAAAGGCCAAATTTCTGAGGGAAATCGGAAAATCCCAAAGGCCTCGATTGAATTGAAATGGCAGGGAAGCAGGTTTTGTTGGCTGGTAATGATGGAGACACACGAAGGAGAGTGAGTTGCTACCCATCAGTCTGTACTACCCATCAACTCTTACACTTCGCCTCTACAGACATCATTTGTAATATTACTACCACGATTACAATCAATAATCCCCTAATATAATCATACCAAGTCCATCTACGCACTATATAAACCATGAGATGACTTTCAATAAAATATAAACATGAGGATGATGACAATGATATAAGAATTCAATAAAACAAGTTCAAGAATTATTTTATCCAGAAACTAATAACGCCCAAATTGTCAACATGATCTTTGCTTTTATAGAGTAAAATTCAAGAATGTTCGGAAGAATATTTCCACGAAAAGATATCTTGGATGAAGTCACAAATATCAAGGATATTCCACTAATTTCATGGAGTATAGAAGTTAAAACTTTAACCAACCGAGTATAATAAGGAATGGAATAACAAAAGAAATCACCGACATACGCGATGTAATCGCATGTGTAGGTTATTCCAATAGAATAATAAATAACAGAATCAGTCCGCGTAAACGCATTGCATGGATATTTCAATGAATAATAAAGATTTTAATCGGTCCGGCGTAAAACGCATTGCATGAGGATATTCCAAATGTAATAATAAAGATTTTACCCAGTCCGTGGCGTAGAACGCATGAGCATGTGATGTTCCAATAGAATAATAAAGACTAATCGGTCCCATGAGAATGCATGCATGATGATATTCCAATGTAATAATAAAGATTTTAACCAGTCCCATAGAACCTTATGATGCATGTGATGTTCCAATGCGAATGATAAAGAATGGAACAACGTAAGAATTTTACCAAGTATAGGGTAGCCAGCGTATCTGAAGTTATTCCAATGTAATAATAAGAATGGAATAATGTAAGTTCTCTTCATAGATAAGAAAGAAATAATACTCCCTACCTTGGAAAAACCGGATCTTCAAAATATAGTGAGTATGATTTCTTCTTCTTTCTCTCTATAATAATCGCTCTAAAGCTTTTGTGAATTGGTGAGAAATGAAGGAAGAATGAGCTTCTATTTATAGGAAAATATAGTTTCAATAATCGCACGCTTTGGGGCTCAAAAATTACGATAGACAATACCTCCAACTTTTCTTTCATTTTAATTTAGTCCCCGCAAGTATCATCGATCTTGCACTAACTCCCCTAATAGTAAATAATGTGAATCAATAGTTCAATCATGTGAATCAATAGTATAATCATGTGAAAAATACGAATTACAAAGATATAGACTCTCCATCTATACCTTAATTTTTAACTTAGTCATGCAAGTATTATCAATCTTGCACTAACTCCCCTAATAGTAAATAATGTGATTCAATAGTACACATATGTGAACAAATAGTTATATAAGCATGTGAATTAGTAGCAATTAATTACTCATTTATTCTAGAAATTACTCGATTTATCAATATAACCCCTATACATCAATTATCATCTAATAAATGTCGATTTTCACTAACACAAACAATTCCAACATAATGAAACTATTTTTATCAAAAATATAAATTTTGAAATTTCAAAGTTTGACTTTTCCCTAAAAAGTCAACTCGTCGACTTTTTCACCAAATAGTGAATCCCTTTAAAATTTTGTGTTTATAGACTATTTTACTAATTTCGTCGTTTTGACTCAAATATCACGTCCGCGTCTCCAAATTCAACTCCGAACAACATTCATCATTAATATTATAACTCACAATATTTATCAACCGTGTCGCTTCTTGGGAAAGAGGGGCTTTCCAATAAGGATTTCTCCTATCATGCCAAGATTAGGTGACCAAACCTATCCTCGATGTAACTTCTAGACATTGTAAATATTGCAGTTTATAATATGAATAACTTTGTCGTCTCAAGTATTAATTTAATAAAAAACATTTTATGCAGATGATACTGACCATAATTGAATCCATAATATGATAGATATGATACAGCAATTACTGTAGCAATAATTGAGTATAACTGAGTGACTTCTCACGTAAGCATCAATAATCAATATCGTGTGCTACTATGCAACCACGCGTAGTACTGTACTTTTAACACCGGGTGTTTCAACAATTAATGGTAAAACTTCTGCCATTATTTTCATAAAGTATTTTTTGTCATTTTCTCAATCCGACAATAATTCCGTTGTGGGGGTCCACCAATGATTGTGTCGTTGTACGAATATTCTCTGTTAAAACGAATATTCCCCGACCAATCGAATATTATATAACAACTTGCGTACTTTGCAAAATTTGTAAATATTACCCACAACTATAACATTATATCAAATCCACACCATAATATTCAAAAATATATTTCGAGAATATTTAAACTTTATTCAAAAAGTTGGGGTCTTACAACCTCCCCTTCTTATGAAATTTCGTCCTCGAAATTAGGGTGCGTACCTGGTATGTCGAAGAGGTGAGGATACCTTGATTTCATTTCAGATTCTAATTCCCAAGTCATTTCCTCAACATCGTGGTTTCTCCACAAAACTTTGACTTGAGGTATAACCTTGGAGCGTAGAATATGTTCCTTCTTATCCTAGATTTTAACAGGAACCTCTTCATACGTTAAATCTTCCTCTATTTCGTCCGATTCTAATTCAATAATTTGGTTCGGGTCTTTCACATATTTACGTAACATGGATACGTGAAAAACGTTATGAACACGAGATATACTTGGCGGTAACGCAAGTCTATAAGCCACAGTTTCTACTCGATCGGGGATTAAAAATGGGTCAATGAATCGAGGATTGAGCTTTCCTCTTTTTCCAAATCTTGTAACTCCTTTCCATGGAGCAACACGTAACAACACACGATCTCCAATATCGAATTCTACGTCCTTTCGATGAAGATCAGCATAACTCTTTTGTCGATCTTGTGAGGTTTTTATACGTTGTCGGATCATTTGAACCTTTTCCGTAGTCATACGTACCAACTCTGGTCCCAACAACGTTGCTTCACCCACCTCATCCCAGCATATTGGAGAACGACACTTTCTTCCATGCAACGCCTCGAATGGAGCCATGCCAATACTTGCTTGATAACTGTTGTTGTAGGAAAACTCAACCAATGGTAAGAACTTGTCCCAACTTCCCTTGAAGTCAAGGACACAGAGTCTTAATAGATCTTCAAGAGTTTAAATCGTCCTCTCTGACTGCCCGTCCGTCTGAGGATGATATGCCGAGCTAAATCATAAATCCGTGCTCATAGCTTTTTGCAAACTAACCCAAAATCTTGAAGTAAATCTTGGGTCTTGATCAGAAACTATGGATACTGGCATACCATGCAATCTTACAACCTCGTTTATGTACATACGAGCAAGACGTTCAAGTGTATAAGTTTCTCAGATATCGGTAAGAAATGAGCAGACTTGGTCAATCTATCAACAATGACCCAAATCGCATCTATGCCTTGAGAAACTTTGGGAAGACCGGTAACGAAATCCATGGTAATGTGCTCCCACTTCTATTCTGGAATTTCAAGTGGTTGCAATGTACCTTTTGGTACTTGATGTGACGCCCCCAAAATTAGGTATACGTCACCCATCTTGGGTCGCCACTTACATGGTACATAAATTCAAATACAACTTATTAACCTAACTGTCGTGTACAATACGATATAAACTGTGAGTTTGAATACAAATATTGTCTACTAGATATTATACAAACTCAAAAGGAGTCCTCATTACAACTATTATCACACTATTTCACGTAATAGTGAGGACTACTAATGCTATCCTCGGACCATTACTCCGCTCCCCGACTCGTCCCAAATTATGTTCTCATTTCAAGAAGAGACGGTGAAAGAAAAGGGTGAGCTCAACTAGCCCAAAGAAGAAATATTATGACTAAGATAATGCGTAATAAATTATCATTAGCCTTCAACAAAGGTTAAACCGATAAAATACAATAGACAACCAGCTTTAATCTGCAATGAATATGCAATCCATTAAAAGAGTCAAGTAGAGAATAAAATCTACTATCTTTTAGGTTTTAAAAGGTTTTCATCAATTTTTTTATCGGCGAGACTCAAATTTTAATAAATAAACCACCACATCTAATCATCCCCGTACTCACGGCCAAGGATTTTCATCAAATTATCAATGGTCATGACTATACCGAATCACCCCTCGGGTCATAATCATACCAAAACTATCCATCAACGCATTACAGTGCCACCGAGGACTTTTATCACATCATTTATAACAAGCCATGATTATACCGAATGATCCTCGGTTATAATCATACTAAGTTCATCTATGCACGTAAGCCAAAGATAACATAATATATCATGAGGATGATGACAATGACATAATAATTCAATAAAACAAGTTCAAGAATTATTTTATCCAGAATTAAGTAACGTCCAAATTGTCAACAAGATACTTGCTTTGTAAAGTAAAAATTCAAGAATGATCGGAAGAATATTTCCATGAAAGATATCTTTGGATGAAACGCAAATATCAAGGATATTCTACTAATTTCATGGAGTATAGAAGTCAAAGTTTTAACCAATCCGGTATAATAAAGAATGGAATAACAAAAGAAATCACCACGCATGCGGTGCTTGTGATGACAAAAGTTATTCCAATGTAATAATAATAACTTAACCAAAGTCGTGAAATTCACAATCGGCCGGATGATCCAACGAGTATAATAAATGTTTGAATAATAAACAATGGAACCCGTGTCCTGTGTAAAACACATGCACGTGATATTCCAAATGAAATAATAAATGCGAATAATAAACAATGGAACCAGTGTCCTGTAAACACACGACATGGATATTCCAACAAAATAATAAAGAATGGAATAATGTAAGAAGATCACCAAGTATAGGGGATTCCACAGATCACAAAAGTTATTCCAATGTAATAAATAAGAATGGAATAACATAAGGATTTCACCAAGTATAGGGTATCACGCAGATATACAAAGTTATGTATAGGGTATACCACTTTTACAAAGTTATTCCAATGTAATAATAATGAATGGAATAACAAAGTTCTCTTCATGAATAAGAAAAAGAATAACACCCTTTACGTACACAATAAATAATACCCTTACCTTAGAAGAACCGAATATTGGCAAAGTGAAGTAGCAGAATACTTTTCTTCTTTCTCTCTATAGATTTTCTCTCTATAGCTTCTCTATAATTTCTCTCTCTGTAGTTTCAAAGTGAATTCAAAGAAAATAATGAAGGAATGAGCTTCATTTATAGGAAAATAGAATGCATAGTAATTAATCCATGAATCTATCTGATTGATTTACTTTAATCTGACGGTCCATATTTAAAGCAAAATCTTTTAAATAAAATATAATATATTCTATTTATATAAAAACATTTTACTATGCAAACACTATGCAACACTATGCATGCAAAACACTATGCAACACTATGCATAATAAAATATAATATATTCTATTTATAGAATAACTTTAATAAAGTATTCATTTTATATAAAAAGATGTTTCGCTTTTATTACGTTAATAATACGAATAAAACAAAACGTCATTATCACTATAATAATTCATATTATTAATCGACAATAATGGAATCAAACCGAAAGTGAATTCTCACATAAGCATCAATAATCAATACCGCGCTACTATGCAACCACACGTATTCATCGTACTTTTTTACTACCGAGTAGTTCAACAATGATCAATGGTAAAACTTCCGTCGTTATTTCAATAAAAATATTTTTGTCGTTTTCTCGATTCGACAATAATTTTAATAGGGGTCACTAATGATTGAGTCGTTGTTCAATATTCCCCGCTAAACCGGAATATTCCCCGACCAATCGAATATAATATAACCACTTGCATACTTTGCAAAATTTATAAATACTACCCACAACTATAATATTATCTCAAATTCACACCATAATATTAAAAATTATTTCGACAAAATTTAAATCTTTATTGATAAAATCTGGGTCTCACACTGACGATGTTCCGCCTTGACTCGTTGACAAGTTAAACACCTTGAGATAAACTCGCTATCTCTCTCTTCATATTACCTGAACCAAAATGTATGTCAAGATCACGATACATTTTGGTACTCCCAGAGATGGATTGCAAACGGTGTGTTGTGGCGCTTCCATCATGATTTTATACTTTAAATTAGGTCGTCGTTAGAACACAAAGTCCGGAGTTGACTCAAGTATTCCTTCCTCATCGATTCTTGCTTCCTAAGATAGCACCTTCTTGCACTTTCTTCTTCATACGCATTAGCTCCAGTCCATAGCTTGAAAGCGAGCAGCTTTTAACTTTATCGATTAAAGTCGATTCTACTTGTATATTCGCCATCATCATACGGGTCCTCGGAGTTTTTAACTCTATCTCCATCCTTTGCAAGTCACACAAAAAATGGGCTTTTGTGTTGTGAATATTGCACTCGCACCGCGATATGATCTTCTACTCAACGCGTCGGCTACCACGCTTAAACTTTTCGGGATGATATTGGATGGTATGATCATAATCTTTCATCAGCCTCAAGCCAACGTTGTTGTCGCATTTTGAGTTCCTTTTGAGTGAAGAAATATTTGAGGCTTTTATGATCCGTAAAGATCTCCACTTTCTCTTCATACAAGTAATGCCTCCAAATTTTAAGTCACGAAAACAATAAATGCTAACTCTAGATCATGAGCGGATAATTCCTCTCATATTCTTTGAGTTGTCTTGAGGCATAGGCTATGACTTTCCCATGTTGCATGAGAACACATCCTAACCCTTTGCCCAAGCATCACCAGAGATGACAAATCCTCCGAACCAGATGGTATTGTCGGAGCGTAACAAAATTGAAATGAGTCTCCTTTCGAGTTCTTGAAAACTCTTCTCACATTTTTGCTCCAAACCGAACTTTTGTATCTTCCGAAGTCAATTTGAGTTAATGGAGTAGCGATTCGAGAAAATCCTTCCACGAATCTCCGATAATAACCAAATAAAACCGAGAAAGCTACGTGCTTTCTTCATCGATTTGGGTTGCTCCCATTTGTGAATAGCTTCAATCTTCACGGGTCAACGGATATTCCATGACTTGATACTAAGTGCCCAAGGAATGCTACTTCCACAAGACGAACTCGCATTTCTTTAACTTGCATAAAGCTTATATTCACGAAGCTTTTGGAGTATCGACCTCAAGTGTTGCTCATGATCTTCACGGCTTTTGGAATAAATAAGGATGTCATCAATAAAGACGACCACAAAATGCTCCAAATATTCCTTGAATACTCGGTTCATCATATCCATGAAGGCAGCAGGAGCATTAGTCAATCCAAAAGACATGACTAAGAATTCATAATGCCCGTCATCGAGTTCTCGAAGGTAGTCTTTGAATATCCTCGCTTTAACCTTCACCGATGATATCCGTAATCGAAGATCGATCTTTGAAAAAAATTGTGCTTCTTGTAACTGATCAAACAGGTCATCAATACGTGGCAATGGGTACCTATTTTTGATGGTGACATGATTCAACTCCCGATAATCAATACAAAGTCGCATACTCCCATCTTTCTTCTTCACGAATAGAACAGGAGCACCCCAAGGAGACGTACTAGGACGAATGAAACCAATGTCTAACAATTCCTGCAATTGGGTCTTTAACTCCTGGAGTTCAATAGGAGCCATTCGATATGGGGCTTTGGAAATGGGTTTTGTATCGGGTTCAAGGTCGATACAAAATTCAACTTCACGCTTTGGGGTTAGGCCAGGAAGTTCTTCAGGGAATATGTCAGGAAATTTATTAACAATAGAAATATCCTTCAAATTTGACGTATTTTTGTTTAAATCCGTGACATGAGCTAAGAAAGCTTGACATCCATTTTTTAATAAACGAATAGCTTTATGGCTTGAGATGACCGTGATTGATTTTAATGGTTTGGTCGCTTGAATTCGCATAATAGGTTTATTAGGAATATGAAAGCTAACAACCTTACGAAAATAATCAATTTTAGCATGATGAGTAGTTAACCAATCAATCCCTAGAATCACGTTAAATGCAAGTATTTTTAAGGAGATAAGATTGACAGGTAACGTGCGGTTACCGATTTGAATCAAACAAGACTTATAAACAGTGGATGTAATGAAGGTTTCTCCTAATGGAGTTTCAACAGATAAGTCAAAGTCTAATTTCTCCGGAGTCAAATTTAATCGTTGAGCGCAAGTAGGAGAAATAAAAGAATGGGTAGAACCGGTATCAAATAAGGTATAGACGTCGCTAGAGTTTATGATAAGCTTACCCGTGATGACCTCGTTCGGGTTCTTCTCTTTCTGAGAGGTCACAACAAACGCTCTCCTTGCACTACTGGCTTTGACTTTTACGAGTACGGCCTTTGGTGCCTCCATCCTAGTTGAACTTGTCTTCTGTGAACACAAAATCGGGCTAGTGACCTTCTCTTCCACAATTATAACACGCTTTGATGGCATCGCGCTTTGACCGATATGTCCTCCCTCCGCATTTGAAGCATATGATAGGTGGTCGTTTCTCCTTCCTTAACCACGGTTCTTTGGTCTTGACGCTCTTTCCATCATTGTTGAATCTCCTTTTTTTGAAATGTCCATTTTTTGTCGTTTCGCCATGATTACCACCGAAGTGGTTACCATTTCGCATTTTAATTCCTCCACGCTTGTTGTCACCGCTTTCATGATCAAGTTACCATCGATATTTTCATGTCACGCCGCTTTCCCTTGGTTGCGTTGACTGCTATCAAGCTCCAATAATCGAGCCCTATTTACAACATCCGAGTACAAACACGCTTTATGAGAAATAAGATATCGACGTATCTCCTGCTTTCAAACCTCTTAAAATATTCGTGTCATTCGCCTCCTTATTATCGACCAAATGGGATGCAAACCGGGATAACTCTGCAAATTTAGCCTCGTATTGCGACACGGTCATATTGTTTTGTTCCAACTTGATAAACTCCACCTCTTTCATGTGACGAATACTTTTGGGAAAATATTTGTCGTTGAATAGCTCTTGGAACTTCTCCCAATACATCTTGAGAGCGTCCAGTTTGTATGCTTTTACTGATTCCCACCAAGACCGCCCTTCTTTCTGCAACACGAAGGTGGCGAAGGGAACCTTTTGCTCCTCGGAGCATCCCAAGACATCAAATATCTTGGTGATCTGCTTTATCCATGCTTCCGCCTTAAGTAGTTTAGGCTCTCCAATAAACTCGGGTGGTCCCAGCTCCTTGAACTGTTTAGCGGTGACCGTCCGAGAGTTTCCTGTGTTTACACCTGTATTTTGAACAGGAGCCACGCTTGCCTGATGTTGCATGAATTGCATGAAGCCTCGGAACATTCCATCATTTATCATTTGGTTAGTGTTGTTGTTTGCATGAGGATTGTCGCCTTCCTGATGCACGTTGTCCTCGTTATTGATCCGTGGAGACTCAACGGTCTCCACGCTCTCCATTGATGTTCTCAACATTCTCGGATGCCATTTTCAAACACCGCCACAAAAACAAGGGTTAATTGACATGCAACATATTATCACTATACTCAATCGACCAATCAAATACCAAATAAACTTAGATAAGTCATACTAAAAGAAGGAATTCCCCAGTATCTCCCTCCTAGTTCTAGTCTCACATCTTAGCCAGGATCATATCCCTAAGCTTTGATACCAACCGTGACGCCCCAAAATTAGGTGTACGCCACCCATCTTAGGTCGCCACTTACATGGTACAAAAATTCAAATACAACTTAATAATACAACTATCGTAGTACAATTCAACAAAACATAAACCGTGAGTTTGAATACAAATATTGTATACTAGAGATTATACAAACTCAAAAGGAGTCCTTATTACAATTATTATTACACTATTTCACGTAATAGTGAGGACTACTAATGTTATCATCCGTCCTTCACCCGCTCCCCGACTAGTCCCTCGCCACGCTCTCATTCTCTTGAAGAGAACAATAAAAGTAAAAGGGTGAGCTCAACTAGCCCAAAGAGGGAAATATTATGACTAAGATAATGCGAATATATTATCGTTAGCCTTCAACAACAAAGTTAAACCGATACAATATAACAACCATCAAGTTTAACTACAAATGAACAAACAATCCATTAAAAGAGTCAAGAGAGAATAAAATCTACTATCTTTTATGATTTAGAAGGTTTTTCATCACTTTTATCACTGGACTCACTTTTAATAAATAATCCACATCATCTAATCACCCCCGCACTACTACCAAGGATATTCTTTAGTATCACGACCACAATTATCCATGACTACTACGCCAAGAATATTTGTGGTATTCATTAATGGTCATGATCATGCCAACAACTCGTCCATCAATGCACTACGGGCCAATGAGGAATTTTACCACATCATTTATAACATTACTACCATGATTACAATCAATAATCCTCGGTCATAATCATACCAAGTCCATCTATGCACTATAGGCCACGAGATAACTTTCAACAAAATATAAACATGAGGATGATGATAATGATATAAGAATTCAATAAAACAAGTTCAAGAATTATTTTATCCAGAACTAATAACGTCCAAATTGTCAACATGATACTTTGCTTTGTAAAGTAAAATTCAAGAATGCTCGTAAGAATATTTCCATGAAAAGATATCGGATGAAGCGCTTGAAATATCAAGGATATTCCACTAATTTCATGGAGTATAGAAGTTAAAACTTTAACCAACCGAGTATAATAAGGAATGGAATAACAAAAGAAATCACCAGCATGCGATAGATCGCAGACAGCAAAAGTTATTCCAATGTATAATAAATAATCGGAATCAAGTCCAACAGAAACGCATGCATGTGATATTTCAAATGTAATAATAAAGATGAATCGTCCAACAGTAAAACGCATGCATGTGATATTCCAATAGAATAATAAAGATTTAACCAACAGTCCCAGAGAACGCATGCATGTGATGTTCCAATGTAATAATAAAGACGGAATCAGTCCCACAGTAGAATGCATGCATGTGATATTCCAACATAATAATAAAGATTTTAACCAGTCCCACAGAGAACGCATGCATGTGATGTTCCAATGTAATGATATAGAATGGAACAACGTAAGAATTTCACCAAGTATAGGGTAGCTCACAGATACAAAGTTATTCCAATGTAATAATAAGAATGGAATAACAGAAGTTCTCTTCATAGATAAGAAAGAAATAATACTTCCTACCTTGGAAAAACTGGATAATGAAATAGTGAGTAGCAGATTTCTCTTCTTCTTTCTCTCTATAATTTCTCTCTATAATAATCGCTCTAAAGCTTTTGTGAATTGGTGAGAAATGAAGAAAGAATGAGCTTCTATTTATAGGAAAATATAGTTTCTATAATTGCACGTTTTGGGGCTCGAAAATTACAGTACAATACCTTCAACTTTTCTTTCATTTTTAATTTAGTCCTGCAAGTATCATCGATCTTACACCAACTCCCCTAATAGTAAATAATGTGAATCAATAGTTTAATCATGTGAATCAATAGTATAATCATGTGAAAAAAATATGAATTACAGTATAGTACCTCCATCTATACCTTAATTTTTAACGTAGTCATGCAAGTATTATCAATCTTGCACCAACTCCCCTAATAGTAAATAATGTGATTCAATAGTACACATATGTGAACAAATAGTTATATAAGCATATGAATTAGTAGCAATTAATTGCTCATTTATCCGATAAATTACCTGATTTATCAATATAACCCCTAGACATCAATTATCATCGGAATAAATGTCAATTTTCACTAACACAAATAATTCCAACATAATGAAACTATTTTTATCAAAAATATAAATTTTGAAATTTTGAAGTTTGACTTTTCTCAAAAAAGTCAACTGTTGACTTTTTGACCAAATAGTGAATCCCGAAAAATTTTGTGTTTATAGACTATTTTTACTAATTTCTTCGTTCCGGACTCAAATATCACGTCTGCTGCTCCAAATTCAACTCCTAACAACATTCATCATTAATATTATAACTCACAATATTTATCAACCAATGTCGCTCCTGAGAGAGGGGGCTTTTCAATAAGGATTTCTCCCTATTGGCACGCAATTAGGTGACCAAACCTATCCTTGACAAAACTTCTAGACATTGTAAATATTGCAGTTTATAATATGAATAACTTTGTCCTCTCAAGTATTAATTTAATAAAAAAACATTTTATGCAGATGATACTGACCATAATTGAATCCATAATATGATAGATATGATGCAGCAATTATTGTAACAATAATTGAGTATAACTGAGTGACTTCTCACGTAAGCATCAATAATCAATACCGTAGTGCTACTACGCAACCACGCCAGATTATCAGATTTTTTTAACACCGGTGTTTCAACAGCTAATCAGTAAAACTTCCGTCGTTATTTTCATAAAGTATTTTTTGTCGCTTTCTCAATCCAACAATAATTCCGCTGTGTGGGGGTCCACCAATGATTGTGTCGTTGCATTTAATATTCTCTCGTTAAAACGAATATTCCCCACCAATCGAATATTATATAACAACTTCATGTACTTTTGCAAAATTTATAAATATTACCCACAACTATAACATTATATCAAATCTACACCATAATATTCAAAAATATATTTTGAGAAAATTTAATCTTTATTCAAAAAGTTGGGGTCTTACATGATTCGTATTAATTGGAAGATGATTCGTCAATATAAGACTTGGGTGTGTTGAATTTATTAATTGGGAGATGAGAGATAGAATCCTAATTGAATACTAATACCCTAAATTAAAGAATACTAATTGTACTAGTATTATAAATAAATATGAAAGTGTATTAGTTGTGTAAAACTTTTATGAGGGCATTATTGTTGTAATTATTTTTATAAATGTAATAGAATATGTAATTCACCCTAATTCCTTTTAGAATGAAAAAGTTTCAGGGCGTAATTAAACAAAGGAGGTTTAAATATTTTCATAATGAGTAAAATACACTAACACCTCCTGTAGATAATCATAATAACACTCATCATTTTTCTAGTTTTTCAAGTAACAGTCAGTACTCCTCTAGTCTACAATATGTAATATTCACTATCCCTAGTATGGTTGACCAACTAATATTTAAAAATATTTTTAATATAATGTCTAATACACCCTTCAAGTTATAATGTTTAATTTCTCCACTAAATATAAATTTGTATATCATAATTTTTACTTTACTTGATCTAATTAATTAAATTATGAAATTGTGCAATAAATAACATAAAAGTCAAAAAATAATAAATATTCATTTTATCAGAAAATAAAGTCATACAGCTTTTTACTAATTAAATTTCTCAAATATTAAAATTTACGTGATATATATTCAAATATATTTTTTGTAATTAAAAAGTATAATGTTAATACCCATAAAATTACAAATTAACGCAATAAAATAATAATATTTTTTCAAATATTAAAATTCACGAAAACAAACTTATTAGTACAATTAATTTAAATCTAATCTTATTACTCATATAAAAAAAAAGTATTAAAAATTATTTATTAATTATTTTCTCATATATTAAAAAGTAAACATAAGTCACACTTCAACATAATTATTTACAAAAAATGACAAATGTTGTTACACAAATATATATATATATATATATATATATATTAAAAGAATTTTTTTACAAGATAGAGGTAGTAATAAATATAATTATATTTTTTTTATTTAACATTGCATAAAAACAACGCCAATCGATACTAAAAAAATGTAATCAAAAGCATAAACATCCCAATTTTTATATATATACTCAATAAAAGTTAACATATAAAAATTATAATATGAAACTAAAATTCAAATAATATTTTTTGTTGTTAAGCACCAAAAACTAAACTATCAATATACTCAATCACTTTAATTAGAATAGCTTCATTAATAATTTAATTTAATTTTTTTAATATTTGTATCACTTATTTAAAATATGTGTTAATTAAACTAAATTAGTTTTTTATAAGTTACCAACAATTTAAATGAGATAGTTTTAATAACAAATAAAACTATAATTATAATGTATTGTATTAAAAAAAGGATAATTAAAACACACACACACACACACACACACACATATATATATATATATATATATATATATATATATATATATATATATATATCTAGTAATTAAAATTTGACAAAATACAAGGGTAAATATGTAACTTTATCTATTTAATCAACTCTAAAAACTCATAAGGAAGATCTTAACTGTTATTTAAAAAACTAGAAAAAAGATGAGTGTTATTATAATTATTTAAAGGGAGTGTCATTATATTTTACTCTTTCATAATTAAGAATTCTTCTTCACTTGATTGATGCAACTGTGTCTGTGTCCCTCCCTCCCTCCCTCCCTCCCCACCCCACCCCACCCCACCCCAAGAAGATTGAAAATGCACCACACCAATTAATTATTTAAGAAATTGCTTGCTTGTTGCCACACGTTAGTTAATCCATGACCCTGCCACTTTCTTATATAGGCCTCTTATTCTTTCTCTATAATTTTTAATTTTTGTGTATTTTTTTTTTGTCTAAAAGAGTGGAAACATTCATACACATTCCCTCCGTCCCTATGAATTTAAAATTTGACATTTTGAAATCAAATACGAGATATTTTTAAGTTTAAATTTGATATAATTAATTTTACTTTCGAATGAGTTAAATTTTGTAATTAGTAATATCTTTTATCTATAATTAAAAGAATTTGTGTTAATCTTAGATTCAAAACTATATATGATGATTTGATTTTAAAAGTCAAAATTAATTTTACATTTTAAAGCACAGTGTATAATAGCGTGTGTATATATATATATATATATATATATATATATATATATATATCATATTGCTGCGTAAATCAGCGTATATATTGGTCATCCTTTCCGTATAGTATTGGTACTTTGCACGTACAAATACTTCCAATTAAGTCACCATCAACAAAATAATATATGTATGAGAATCAACTATTTGCACTCAAATTTCTCTTCCACGCTTATTATTTATTAGGTTTTGCACTAGACCAAGTAAAAGTCGTATCTCTTTGGAGCAGTTGACAATATTCATGGAAACTTACTAACACCTACCCTCCAATATCATTTCAACACTTGAGGAAATCTATAAATATAGACATAACCATTTGAGCAAGTACTTCATATATATAACCAACAATAGCTAGCTAGCTACTTCATTCCTTCTAGCTTATATATATAATTATAGGCCATACCATATATATATGGCACCTAAACTTTTTCAGCTCTTGTCATGCATTTTCCTCCTCTTCCTACTGCTTCCTCTCCTTTCTACCGCTCAGCCAAAAAAACCTAAGGCTACCAAAAAACCATCACCCTTTGATTTTTTGAATCATTTTCAAGGTTGTCACAAGGGTGATAAACTACAAGGCCTTCACGAGCTCAAACAATACCTAACCAAATTTGGTTACCTAAATTACCACTACTCCAATTCCAACGACGATGATGATTTTGATGATTTCCTCGAGGCCGCCCTCAAAACTTACCAACAAAATTATCACCTCAACGTGACCGGAACCCTAGATGCTGAAACCTTATCAAAAATGGTGACGCCACGTTGTGGAGTGCCCGATATCATTAATGGTACTAGTAGCATGACAGCAGCCAAGAAAAAAGACACCACCACCGTCGCCACGGCCCTAAACCTATCCATACAGTCTCCCATTATAGTTTTTTCCAAGGTTTCCCTAGATGGCCGGCCGGCAAAACTCATCTCACATATGGATTTGCATCGAACACGCATCCCGATGCAATACCGCCGTTTGTCAGTGCTTTCAACAGATGGGCTGCGGCTACTAATTATTTTACGTTCTCTCAAACAGAAGATTATGTAAATGCGGATATAAAGATTGGTTTTGGGAGTGGTGAGCATGGAGATGGGAATCCGTTTGACGGGCCGGGCGGAACCCTAGCCCATGCTTATGCTCCAACCGATGGAAGGTTTCATTGTGATGCGGATGAGGCGTGGTCCATTGGGGCGCTTCCGGGTTATTTTGATTTGGAGACGGTTGCTTTGCATGAAATAGGGCACCTTCTTGGATTAGGGCATAGTTCGGTTGAAGATGCAATTATGTATCCTTCTATTGCGGATGGAGTGGTTAAAGGTTTCCTGGGGATGATGTTGAAGGGATTAGGGTTCTGTATAATGTTTGAGTACGTAATGTTATAATTGGTTTGGGATCTTGGATTGGATTGGATTGGATTGGATTTTCAAGTGTGTGTCAAATATAAGGAAAGTGTGTGAGAGTGATTAATATATCTCTATGTTTGAAAATTACTACTACATCCTTCTCATAATAAGTGATTTTTTAACTTAAATTACACATACCAATATACAAGTTAAAATGACAAAAATACCCTTAATATATTTTCTTTGAAGTTGAAGAGTTAATGACTGTCATTTAATTGTAGTGATTGTAAGATGTAATAAATACCATTGAATGCATAAGGGCATATATGAGAAAATATTGTAAAAATTGTATTGGAGTTCTAACACATCACTTATTTTGAAAAAAAATATTAAGCCTAAAAAATCACTTATTGTGGGATGGAGGTAGTGGTAGTTTTGTGCCGGCTGGGCTGGGTTGTAAATAATCAATTGATAATTTGTTCATTAAAAAAATTAATATGTCATTTAATAATGTACAGGCAAGTTGTATTTTTTAAGAATTGATGAACAAACAAGTTGTATATTATTAATTATAATATAATGCTCGTGTTTATGTGTAGATTTAATATTTGGTTGTGTTTTCTTAATTTTTTATTTACAATATTTTTTGTGAGACACAACACATTTTTAATTGGGTTAAATATTTTTTTAGTCACTAACCTGACATCTTATTTACATTTTATCATTGAACTGAATTAATTATTTTACAGTCAACTCCTTAAACTATAAAATTTTTACAAAAAGTAAAAAAAGATGTCTAACTAGGTTAAATTTTTAACGGTGGAGGACGTGGCAATGTATATGTGGACAAATCAGAATAAATTAAAACAATGCTATTATCATATAAAAATAGTCGTCACATATACACACATGCATAATGTGGACCTCGCCTGACATGTGGAGCCCGTAATATGCATGTGTGTATGTGAAAATTATGTGACTCTTTTTTTATGTGATAGTAGTATTATTTAATAAATTAAAACAAAACAAACACACTTTATTCTAATTTAAATGTCTACTTATTATTAGGATATTCACCACCCACAAAATACAACTTACCCGTAAAAGATTATTCAACCAAAAATATATCCAGATTTTCTTCATCATGAATCGGAGAACGACGACGTTACACCACCGATCGATGCCATGCACGACTACACCATCACCCTTGCTAAAGCTTTTACCACCGTTAACGCCAAGATCCTTTCACGCGTCCCAATCACGTAAGACACGTCCAATCCTGCACAGTAAACACGACAACACCAAAAGCTTGACGACTTCGACCGTCGGGGGATAGCTCCGACGTGAGAGTCAGTACAGGCGATCACAAGGTTAACAATTGAGGAATAAAATATCTAGAGTCTTGAGAGAGAAAATGATCAGTTACCTTTTGATTGTGTGTGATCCTTGCCTCATATACTCTCGGTCCGATTTTTCGTGCCACCCACTCCTTACTGACACAATCTCCCCACTACCGGTGACTCACCTGCTACTCCATCACCTTTGTCCACCGCCGGCTAATACAGTCACATCCTCATTAATACCATGCAGACGATGACAGAGATAACAGTCAACTGTTATCTTATTCATCATTACCGGTCAAAATCCAAGCCAAAATATTATTTGTCTAATGGGACAGCCCAACGATCCGGCTAAGAAATATTATTTACCATGCCTAAGGTGTTTTTTAATTGCCTAAAGGAATTAACATCACACACTGAAATATTATTTACCTTTAGCCAAAATATTATTTACCATGCCTAAGGTGTTTATTAATTGATGAAGTATCAGATTTGAAGTAAAATGCTTAGTTTTTAGCTGATTAACATAAGTGTTCTCCGATCGTTGAATGAAAAGAGGAATCCAAACATAAGTTGCATGAAGATCATAAAATGGAAGTTGTACTCTACGATAAGATGGTTGTTTGACTCTACGATCGTAGTGAGAGCATGGGCAAAGTCACTCAACGAAAAGGGCACTCTACGTTCGTCGTTGAGTGAAATAAGGTTTTCAATTTTGGAATGTTAACGACATCTACCATTCCCGAAATCTGGATTTGAAAGTTATGCATTTAGGCCAGTTTTTAAGATTAATTAGAGGGCTTTCATATTTTTTTTGTAGATTTGATTTCTTTGTGGGGGCTTCGATGGTGCTTATAATTTGTTGTTGTTGATTGCCGGTAACAATGGCTTCTGGATGGTGGTGATTAGTGAATAGTGGCTTGATGTGTTTTCTTCAATACAAATACATGTGAGAAGGGAGAAAGAGAGATGGAGGCGGAGAAACAAGTATGGAAGTTAGGATCGATCTTGGTTGGAAGCTGGTGGAGATTATGGTTGGTTGAGGTGGTCTTCGGTGGAGTCTCAAATGGGGAAGAAAAAGGCTAATCCAAGTCTATTTTCCTAAACTTTAACGCGGTGACTAATCGACTTATAAGCCAAGCGACCGTGACTTCATAATTCATATACGTCTGTCTATAATAGTCTTCTTCCAAAGTCTGGTACTCCTATTAAATATGAATACCAAGAAATGGTAATAATTTCATATGATCATTTTTCACAAAAGAAATCCTAATTATCAATTATTTTTTTCCACAAAAAAGTTATCTTTTTATGAGTTGTAATGTAAATGACATAATTTTTTGGGGATAAACATGATATAATATCATGTATGCACACAAGTAAAACTAATACAACAAGATTTCATTATTTACGGAATTCAAGATAATATTCAATGTGATAAGCTCATAATTGTGCTAAAATAAAGATTTCATTTACACTTAATTGTCATTACCCAAATCAAATCATGTCCTAGTTTTAAAAAATCTACATAAGATGACATACATGATCAAACTTAAGGCACTCAACAGAGCTAAAAGCCAGTAATATTTGTCCAATCTTGCTTCCCCCATGTCATCAGAGAACCAGCCCTGCTTTCCTCCATTTGAACTAGTGAAATACTCAACCCAAGATATGAGCAGAGCACTTAAAAAGCTTCCTACCCCAAATACACTAGTATACAGAGCAATCCCCATTGTTCTCATACTTGCAGGAACTTCAGAGTAAAAAAACTCCTGCATCCCAACCACAGTAAAAATATCGGAAATTCCTAACAAAATGTATTGGGGCAGTAACCAAAATATGCTTAGTGCTATTGTTTCTGATTTATATTCCAATTTTCTACTAAGCTCAAGTCTCTTAGCCTCCACAATTGCTGCAATTATCATGGCTATGACCGATAAAAACATCCCGATTCCCATCCTCTGCATCACACTGATACCATTCTGGTTTCGTGTGACGAACCGGGCAAATGGGATAAAAAAGACGTCGTAAAAAGGCATCAAAAGAATGATGGAGACCGTTATCGCGCTCTGTAGTGTGGCTGGTGGGATCTTGAAGAGATTCCCAATGCTTCTCTTCATGGTCATGCCTTGCTTAGTGAAGAATGTTGGGGGCTGCTGGAATATTACTGCAAACATCAAAAGCATTGTCCAAATAGGCAGCAGATGTAGTATTACTTTCGCAATTTCAAGCATATAATTGTGATTCTTGGGGCCCTCAATCTCATCATCTTCATCTTGTTGACAAAGTGGTTTTTCTTGAAGCCTACATACATACACAACTTGACATTAGTCCTATATAAATTTTGGTTGTTCCAGCGCAGTTGATGTTTTCTTGTTCAACTAAAATGAAATGAAATGAAATTTTCTTGAAATTAGTACTTACTCTAGCTCAACCACATCAGAGTTGTCTTTTGACAAGGAAATACTGCTGCGCTTGCTCATACTGATCATTCTTGATGCAGTTGCTTTGACAGTTTGAAAAATATTAACAAGAAACTTAACATCAACACTCTTGGATTGCTTGTATGCATAAAATCGAGTCCCACAAGAAAAAAGCACTATTGATGCAACCATTGCAATGGTGGGGATAGCAAATCCCAATCCCCATCCTAACGTATCTTGTATATATGCCATTAGCGAAATTCCCAGAAGGCTGCCACTACATATGCCGAAGTACCACCACTGAAAGAACAAACTCATTGGCTCAGAATTATCGTCGACATCATTTTTTGTGCTTGGTAATTCGTCTTCGATTTCTAATTGATCAGCTCCGAAGGCTTGTAAAGATGGATTATACCCGCCTTGGCCTAGTGAAATCATGTATAGGGACCAAAAAAAAGAAACAGAGGAGCTGTTCTTGTTTGTTGGACGCCATGGCCATTCCAATGCCGTTGAAGTCAATGCCAAAAGCCCCTAAATTTAATCAAGAAAAATAAAACATATACTTTAATGATATAAATTAAGTCTGTTATACGGACATGCAGAGGTCTGATTTGTCACCTTCGATTTTTCTATTCTAGAAATCATACACTATTATTTTGGTTTCATGTTTATTATCGGAAAAACAAATTAAATTGTCGCGAAATGAAATAGAGTGAGAATAACATTAATACAACTATCATTTTGCATATTTGTTGTTTTTAGATTAAAGAAAAAGATTGAGGATTAATGTAAATTCACTTGTTCTTGGACTCATAATAATTAGATATTCCTTTCAAATAACTCTAAATTATAACAGCACAATGATATGCAAAATGTCAAAGATAAATAAATATTCTGTCAATAAGTGCTGGATATATATATATATATATATATATATATATATATATATATGACTTTAATTGGTTCCACCTTACATAGTAATGGAAAATCATCCTTCATAAAATCCTTAAAAATCATAGTAAATGACGAGGATCAATACGTACGTAGTGAAAACTTGCACTTTTTCATCAAGAAACTCATTGTATATATGTGCTAAAAGAAATCATCAAAAAAATCATTGTATATGCTAAAGAAATAGCAGAAAATGTGAATTAAATTAGTAAATGACATGGGTAATTATTTCGTCAAGAAACTCATTGTATATGCTAGAAAAAGGCAGAAAATGTATGTGAATTAAATTTCTAAATTAAAGAAGTAGAGAGAAAATAAACTGACCAGAGCATAGAGGGAAGAAGAGGCTAAAATGGTGGAATAACGATCCCAATAAGAGTCCACCAAGGGCGCCACCAAGAGAGGCAGCATGGAGGTAAAGCCACACCAACTATTCACCGTCCGGGCAGCCGACGAGTTGCTCATCTTCACAACATCCGTCAGATAAGTCACCAAATTCGATACTACTCCTTTGTATGCAAACCTCTCCATACCAGCTATCACTATACACATGGTACACATAGTTGAACAACTATATATTAAAATCAATAACCAACAAATTCAAAATCATGCATATAATTAAGTACTATATATATATGGTACGTCAATTGGAAGAAGAAAAATAAACTACTGGCCAGCTAGAATATTACCTATGAGAAGAATACATGGCTTGTTGAGTCCTCTTTTTCTCTGTCCTTCGGGCATGATCGATATATTGCAATCAAACTAAAGCCAGCTAGCTCTAAAATGATGAAGAAGAAGTAGAAGAGAAGAAGGAAAAAGATGTTGATTAACAAAGTGAAAGATAAATAAATAAGACTAAGGTGTTGCTTTCTATATATAATTATATAATATATATATAGGTAATATATATATATATATATATATATATATATATATATATATATATACACTCTCAAAGTTTCAGTCATTTGTACTATATATAAATGATGTACAGATATAGATAGCTCTGTAGCTCTATTTTTGAATCTTTTACTAAATTTGTTGCTGCCGAGACTAGTGGATGAGGAAGGAAGTTCCGTTTCAATGAAATAAAATTAAAGCAAAGTTATTTGTGGATTTTTGCGGGTATAATGGGACACTCGACTATCACTAAAACGACTTTTATAGATTGAATGTGTTGTTATTATTATATAAACAGAGAGATATAAAGGGGGAAAAAAAGGCAGTCCGCACTTTAAGTTGGATATCTCGTCACGGCGGTTTAAACAAGATAGATGAGAAAATATATACGTCGACATGCAAATATCATACGTTACAACTCTATACAATTTTATGCATGGTGTGCATGCCAAATTAATAGATACACAGAGGTTTACTTCAACTTTGATCTGTGGAAGAAAAGAAGAGGTTTTAATTTAAACTTCATATTCTATTATATACTAGCGTATTAGTGTAAGATAATCAAGTGAGAAAAAAAATTATAATCTTTTCTTTGAAGGCGGACGAACTATTATTTTTACAAATAGCTAAAATTACTAGTTCCAACGTGTGGTATATATTGTATATATGTGTGGGCCATGTTCAAAATTAGGGTTCACATGATCTAATTAAATTAAATGCACAATTAGGGTTCCATGACCTCATTAAATGTGCAATTTAGGGTTCGCATAATCTAATAGAATGAAGATGAAAAAGTCAGAAATAAATGTGCCAGACCGGAAAAAGCCTCCACGTGTCCCGAGGCGGAAGACTCGTGGAGGTGGCTCATTTTTGGGAATTGATTGAGGGATTGGATTGGTGGCTAGAAGGACAGGGCAATATGGGCATTACTTTAACGACCAAGGTATTTCTGAATTTCATTGAGAACATGTGTCTAGCATGTGATAACTTAAGTCCAGGGAACTCTATAAATACCCCTTCCATTCTAGGAAGGAGGAGGACTCTTTTGGTAGCTTAAGGCTTGGAGATTCCACCTAAAAGCACTAACAAGATTCGAACACTCTCTCAACTCGAAGAACTGAAGAAGGCTCTTAGAATCCCAATAACCCTAAACACGGTTTCCGGATTCTAGGGGTTCTGCCACGCGTCGTTGGAGTAATCGCCCACCTGTCGTTCTCCCCTCTACAATCAATCAATCAATTCCGTATTCTTCGTGGATTTCTCTCCTCCTCAGCCAACACGAAACCCTAACTCTAGCAAGGCGCGATTTCCTTGCCCACATTTATTTGGCGACTCTGCTGGGGAGGTGTAGAATTCGTGAAGGGTATGCCCACAACTCGAAGTGGGAGAACTACAAGGAGAGCTGTTTCACCAACAAAAAGCATTACCTCACCGAATCCAGTTCCAAGACAACTAACTCAAGCATTCCAAGGCGCAAACCTGGATTTTGACCAACCACTTGTTGAAAACGCTTCAGAAGGGAGTTCGACATCACCACATATGGCTAATCAACAACAAACCAACGCAGGAAGGCAAGGCGAGGATGCAGGTGGAGACCAGACGAATGTTGTGCAACTGGAGATGCTCAAGGCATCGAAGGAAGCACGAGAAGGGCAAGGGATGATGATGGCCATGATCTTTGAAATGCAAAGGAAGCAAGAGGAGATGGGAATTTCCGCCAAGAATTGATGCAGATTCCCACTTTTAAGGCCATGTTCCCAAGAAGTTCGCAGGGGAACAGTAGGAGTGGAAGACAACAACAATGGCAAAGAATAACAAAGAGAACCAGATTATACCGCCTCGACGGAAACTTAATCGGCTCCAATAATCAACTTGAGGCCCAAAGACAAAGGCGACGTGCATAACTTAGGTTGAAGCAAGCCAACCTCGCATAAACATCATCCCAACCGCTTCTCCCATCAATTTCACAAGTGCAAAATGCCAACCATTCCGCATAATGTCCAATGAAAGTGAGCCAAAGAATCGCCACCAAAGGCCAACTTTGCATGATGCAAGTGTGCATCAACCAATCTCTCTACCATACACACCGCCGATACAACAGTATATCTCAACACCCCAGAGAGTTCACACCACGAGCCAGTATATGATGAAGGATGATATGATCGATGTGATCAATCAACTTCAGAAAGGCACATCTCGACCCTCGGAGTTGGACTTTACTCCGCCTTACCCGGCACACATTCGGAGGCAACCTTACCCGATAGGGTATATCGAGCATCCCCCGCAATTTCCAAAATACAACGGGGAAAAAGAAAATGCCAGGGAACATATTGTCAGGTTTGTAGAGTCGATATCTCCGTGGCTGGGATATGATGAAGTGAACAACCACAACTTGTTGATGCGGGAATTCAACAAAACTTTGACAGATAGTGCCTTCAGTTGGTACTACAATTTGGAGAAGGGGTCAGTCCATGATTGGGATGACCTAAAATTACAATTTTTTAAGAAATTTTTCTATGTGTAGAAACAGGTAACCATTGTAGAACTCATACGGTTCAAACAGAAGCCGAATGAGGAGCTATCAGATTACGTTGACAGGTTCAGGGCCCAGGCACAGAAGTGTGCAGAGCCGATTGAAGAAAAGAACATGGTCAGCATTTGCAACAATGGTGCCTTAGATTCCTTCAAGCCCCACCTCATTACCAAGGCTTGTGATTCCTTCGCGACCCTCTCAGCTTTCGCACAAGACTTGGGAGGAATCATGACACTGCCCACTAGCCACGCGATTGCTTACATGGAGGGGTAGAGGATCAAGAATCGTGGCTTTGGTGACTTTCACCAAAACTACAAGGGGCAAGAGGGAGAAGCATGAGAAAAATTTTGATCGAAGCAAAGGAAGGCCTGGAGATAAATATGCAAGAAAGTCGGTCCCGGAGGCTATCACATGCAGTGAGAAAGCATTCAGGGGTCTATACGAGCAATGGATTGAACATGGGGTGGTGAAACCCCCAAGGCCTAGATTTGCAGTGACGGAGGAGATGAAGAGAAGGCCAGACTTCTGTGTATTCCACCAATACGCGGGACACTCAACTATGGATTGTTATAGCCTGCGTAGGATATTCCACGAGAAGCTGGCAAATGGGGAGATTGAACTAGGAAAGGAAAGCAGTGTTCATGACAAGCCACTGCCGAATCACAAGGGGAAAGAAACATGCAACACTATTATCCACAACACAATCCCAGAAGTAGAGATGATGGTGGAAGAAAAGGAGGAGTGTGACCCAGGCCTGCAGGTGACGGCGTTGATGAATGGGGCCAAATTCAGAATTTTTTTTGATCAGATAGGGTTGGCCAAGGAAGCAAGGATTGAGGCAACCAGGGCAATCATTAAGGCCGCCGAGACACAAGAGACTTGCATGGCCATAAGCAAAGGATTTGTGAAGACGATGGAGGAAGAAGCAAATAAGATATCTTTCTCTAAAGCTGATAGAGAGATAAGATACCAAGACAATGCATCATTGTGATGTGACAATGTAATCAATGGCATCGAAATACGTATAGCGTTCATTGACAATGGAACATCTGTAAATATTATGCCATACACCATGTTCAAACGGTTAGGCCTGCCAGAGAAGAAGATAGTGAAGGAACAAACAAACATTACAGGATTCGCTAACCAGAGCACAAGAACCCTGGGACACATCAAGGTAGACATGCAAGTTGGAAATATTCGAGGGCCTGTAATGTTCCATATATGTTGCAGAGGTAGATGCAGCATACCATGTCTTGCTAGGAAGGGTTTGGCAAAATGACTATGGAGTAGTACCCTCAGTCTTTCATCGATTACTGAAAAGCTATCCTCGAAAGGGAAAAAGTGAAGGTACCAAAGAACTCCTAATCCCTTTGGACCAGAGAAGGCACACATCACTGAAGAAACTTTCTTCAATGATGTCGCTGAAGAGGGAGAGAACCAGATCGTGAGGCCTGATTCCTTAAGACTAGCAAGTTGGAATGAAGTGCAGGAAGATAAGTTTGTACCTACAGAAAAAGTGAAGAAGAAGACCTCGGAACATGGAGAATGTTCCAAAAATATGAAGCCAGTAGTAGTGGACTTGGAGAAGGAAGGAAGAGAAGAGAAGAAAAGGCCAGCAGATCCTGAAGATGCCAGAAATATAATAAATGCCAAGCGGATAGCACAGTTTGAGGATGGCCAAAAGGCAAAATGAGAGAGGGTTGTAAATCCCGACGGAAAGGTAGTGTTTCGATTGTGACGGTGCAAGGGGGAAAAGCCCAAAGAAGCGTCAAAACCCAATAACCTTCGTGAGGTGTCCCCACTCCAAAGAATAATGAAGAAGAAAAAGTTGTACAACAGAAGGTAGAACCAGCTCCAGAATACTTTGAGGATAGGCCAAAACCTCAACAAAATGAATTAGAAGAAGTTGATTTGGCAACAGATAGAGGAACGCCAAGACCGACTTATGTCAACAGGGAGCTTGAGGCTAACCAGAAAGAGGAGCTCATACAACTATTGCGAGAGTATAGGGACGTCTTTGCTTGGAATTACGACGAGATGCCCGGAATTGACAAAGATCTTGTGGAGCACAATCTAAACATAAGCCCGGGAATGAAGCCAGTGAAGCAAGCACCTCGCAACTATGCACCCGAAGTCGAAACCCAAATAAAGGAAGAAATCAAAAAGTTACTGGAAGTAGGGTTCATCAAGCCGATCCAACATCCAACATGGCTTTCCAGCATCGTACAGGTAAAGAAATCAAATGGACAGCTACGAATATGTGTGGATTTCAGAGACTTGAACAAGGCATGCCCGAAAGACATGTATCCATTACCCAACATAGACATTTTGGTAGATGCAACGGTTAATCATGAGATGATGTCATTCATGGACGGGTTTGTGGGTTACAATCAGATAAAGATGTCCATAGAAGATGCAGAATTGACAGCCTTTCGTACCCCGTTTGGGAATTTTTACTATGTAGTAATGCCATTCGGGTTGAAGAATACGGGGGCAACTTATCAAAGGGCAATGCATGCCATATTTCATGACATGATTCATGATATAGTGGAGGACTATGTGGACGACATAGTGGTGAAATCCAAAAAGGCGACAACTCATGTGGAGGACTTGAGGAAAATGTTTGAGTGATGCCAAAGGTATAAGTTGAGGATGAATCCGAAGAAGTGCGCCTTTGGAATGACGGCTGAAAAATTCTTGGGCTTCTTGGTGCACAACAGAGGTTTAGAGGTGGACCCAAGCAAGGCAAAAGCGATTCATAGATGCCCCCCAAGAGACAAAAGCAACAAGAGCTTTCTGGGAAGGTCTCGTACATGAGAAGATTCATGCCAAGATTAGCAAGTCACGTAAACCTTTTCGTAAATTGCTAAAAGGAAAGGCACAATGGGACTGGGGGCAAGACCAACAACAGGCCTTAGAGAAAGTAAAAAGAATTTTGTCTTCAGCACAAACGATGGTAGTGCCACAAAGAGGAATGCCATAACAATTGTACATCACATCTACCAAGAAGTCTATAGGAGAATTGATCACGCAAGAGGTGGATGGAGAAGGGAAACCTGTGTATTAAATTAGCTGGATAATCAGAGGACCGGAAACCAGGTATTCACAAGTGGAGAGGCATTGCCTAGCGTTGGTGTTCATTGCGCAGAAAATGCGGCATTATTTTCTAGCACACGAAGTAAAGATTGCAACAAAAACTGATCCAATCAGATACCTATTGACTAGGCCAGCATTAGTAGGGAGACCTGCCAGATGGATGATGATTCTTTCAGAATACGACATCAAGTGTGTAACACCAAAGGCAATCCGATGTCAAGCCTCGCGCACTGCTTTAGCTTAATTTCCAAATGGAGAATATGAACCCCTTCCGAGGATCTTCCGGTGGAGAAGTAGAATCAATCGACTTGATGGATGAGGACCCGTAATGGTGGAGTTTGGCTTTTGATGGATCATCTGCGAGAAGGTAAAGGCGGAGCGGGGTGGTGTTGACCACCAAAGAAGGAAATGAAATATCCTTGTCATACAAATTGAACTTCCTCGCACAAATAATGAAGCGAAATCTGAAGCGTTCATACTAGGATTGTTGGCGCCTCAAGAGTTGGGAGCCAAATATCTTAAAGTAAAGGGAGATCCAAACCATATAATTATAAGAGATAAGAGGCCAATTCGAGTAAAGGAACCTATCTTGCCAGATCGAATCGAATAGCAGACAAAAGGTGATGGAAGCTTACAAGAAGGTGGTGATTGAATATGTACCAAGAGGACAAAATAAACAACTTTGATGCCTTGCTAACAGATAGCATCTCGAGTCTATGTCCAAGGGAAGATTTGGATGTGAAGGTAATGAAGAGAACCCACCCAACCACGGTGCTAGACTTGTTCCCCAAAGACATGATAGAGCGATTGGAGATACGACATCTCCCATCAATTGCAAAACAAAGGAAGGAACAATACCAATCGTGGAGCTACGTATACAACATCATCAAAGGTGTCTTGTATCACAAAGAAGTAGATGGTGTATTGACACGATGCTTGGGGAGGCAAGAAGCAAGTAAAGTCTTGCATCGGTGCGTGAAGAGAAGCAAGGGTTTTGCGACATAGGTGCAGATCGTGGGTTGCAACGCCAAGGATATTATTGGCACGAAATGAAGAAGGAAGCGGATGCCCTACAACGCCATGTCTGTGTTTCATGCCAAGAAAACCACAGGGAGGATGAATGCGCTTTCATTGATGACATAGCGGATCAAGAATTCCTTATGTGGACTTCTTACAAAGCGGGACTCTTCCAATAAAAGAAGGATGCAATTATAATAAAGAGGAAGTCGCAACGATTCTTCTTACAAAATGGAGAATTGTTCAGAAGAGGTTTCAATGGCAAGCCCCTACGGTGTTTAGAACTAGGCGAGGTCAAAGATTTGGTTTATCAAATGCACAAGGATGAACATCAAGGGGGAGCCAAGTTGTACAAACAACTTATCAATCATAGTTACTATTGGCCAAAGATGGAAGGAGATTGTATAGAATTTGTCAAAAGTGCCATATTTGTCAAATACATGGAAACTTGATACATACATGCTCCCGTGGATGGATTTGCAAGACCTTAGCAACACCATGGCCCTTTTCATACATGGGGAATGGATCTTATAGGTCCCAGTACACCCTAATTCTAAGGGCAATATATGGATTTTAACTGCCACCGAGATGTACACAAAGTGGGTGGAAGCCATACCCTTGAAGAAGGCCACGGGACCAGCAGTGGCAAATTTTATCAAGGATCACATCATTTTCCGTTTCGGGATCCCGAAGATCATTTTGTCGGACAATAGAACCCCCTTCATAAATAGGGATATCAAAAGTCTGATGGAAGGGTACAGGGTGAAACATTACAAATCATCACCCTACTACCCGAAAAGCAATGGACAAGCAGAAGCGACAAACAAAACTTTGATAAAAATCTTATCAAAGACCTTAGACGATCATCCGAAGAAATGGGAAGAACAACTACCAATAGCGTTATGGGCATATCGAACTTCAAAAAAAAGCCTACAGGCGAAACCCCATACGCTTTGGTTTATGGTGAAGAAGCTATCTTACCCGCCGAAATAGAAATACCTTCGGCTCGAATGAGACTTCGAAGCTTAGTCGAGGAAGAAAGCCGATCAGCCGCCCTAGAGGCCTTAGCCGACTTCCGAGACAAGGCTAAAGAAAAGCTTGAACGGTACCACAAAAGACTATGATGACAATACAACACCGCGGTGGTACCACGACAAATTCTGGTGGGAGACCTGGTCCTCAAAACGGCAACTCAAGTTATGAGGGGGACCCCAACCACCAAATTTTATCCCATATGGGAAGGCCCGTATAGGGTACGAGAGATCTCCGAAAACGGGTATTGCAAGATATCTCGTGTGGGATCAGATGCAGTCTCAGACCCATTAAACTTGAAATGGGTAAAGAAATATTACACATGAGAAGAGCATCACAAAAGTTATACTTTCAACTTCAAAAGTAGTCGAGGCACCTGAATCACAGCCCTCGGAAGTTACACTTTCAACTTCAAAAGTGACTGAGGCACCTGAGTATAAGCCCTCAAACCCGAAAGTTACACTTTAACTTTAAAAGTGGAGAACGTTATGCTTTATTCGACAAAAGCAAGAAAGTTACACTTTATCTCTAAAAGTGGCAAACGTTATCCTTTCTTCAATAAAAGCAAGATTTACTATGTGAAACGTTATGCTTTTCGTTAAAAGCAATTTTTTATCAATAAATTGACAAACTTTCACTTATAATTGAATATTTTAATTTTCTTAAAAAAGAGCATAAATTCAAGTGTTGGTTTGTGAATAATATATATATATATATATATATATATATATATATATATATATATATATATATATATTTGACAAAATTCATGTTTTCTTATAATACCTATTGTTGTCTTGGAATATTAATTTGAAAAACTTGAGATTCAATGATAAATATTGAGTTTTAAGGAATCATTCAAATTAAAGGCAATCAACAAGGTTAAAGAAACAACGTTACGATAAATGAAATATGTAAAATGAGTTTCAAAAAGCGGAAATTGAAAAAAAACTACTACAATAAGTTATGATCTAAAGGCCCAAGACATATCAAAATGAAGAGAAGGCACAACTAAAGCTTCCAAGTCAAGAATGGCGATCTCTAATCTTAAGATTTGCGACTTTCACACTCCCAACTCGCTGAGTAAATGACTCTAAGTCCCGCCACGACACTCTCTACCTCCTGAAGTTTTGCCTCTAGATCCCTACCGCCCTCTAAATCTTGAGATTGGATCTTCAATTTGTTTACGGCTTCATCAAGCTCGTAAAAGTCAAAATGATTCATCTTCACACTTACGTACAGCAACCTCTGAACGTAGTGAAACAAGATTAAAACTCAACTTGAGAAGATCCAACCTATCAAGAAAAGGAGACATGTCAACACCTACGGCTGCAAGGTCATCTACATCATCGCTAAATTTCTTCAAGTCCTCAACTCGCAAGGAATATAAAGAAAGAGTATGCAACCCAAGAACAAGGCATGCGAGCTGATCTAGGAAGAAGGTTTGGGTGGAAGTTGTCTTAATAATCAGCCGGTCAAGAATCTGCGGGAACCGAGCTAGGAGACGCTCCAGACTTTCCTGACTAGAAGACGATATCTGGAAACCCCTTCAAGAAACAAGATCCCCACTTGGATTGAAGGAAGCTCTGGCAGGAGCTACTTTAGAGGCCACCATAGAATCTGTCGAGACCAGGGATGGAGGAGCTGAAAGATGTTGTACGGCTAAGGATTCCTCGAAGCCTTGGTCACCTGGAGGATAACCAAGGTCACTATATGGCGAGTGGGCAACATCCGGATGGAGAACAACAAATAACGCGAGTGCCTCAACGGGCAAAGGCAAATCTTTCATCCTTTCGCTCTAAAAATAAGATGTCAAAGCACAATATATTATAAAGAAAAAGAAGAAAGGAAATTCAAGATAAATCATTTGTGGATTAAAGAAGGATACTCACAATATAGTAAATGGAAAAGGAGTTAGGAGATGCCACAGAAAGGGGAATATCATCCAACCCACCCAAAACACTATCAACAATGCCCTCCCGAGCAATCACCAACTCGGTAGAATCCTTTCGGGGAGGATGAACATCACCAACCGTTTTAAAATGATTCTCCCTCGGGGAAGTAAGAGTCTCATCAACATCTTCAGACTCATCATGAGGAGCAAGCATAGGAAGGTTTGAAGAAATTGATGTATCACCCACAGCAAGACTCGAGCTCACATCAGACAAAGTATCCTTAACATCCATACTAACACAATCGTCGCGAGGAGTAGAGGACTCAATATCAACAAGGATAGGTTGGATTCGGGCTCACGACTAGTGGAAGCCGCCGTGGAAGCCTCGTTTGTAATCTTATACATTAACCCAAGAGGAACATCATCATCATCTTCTTCATCCGACCACGGTAACCTAAAAAATAAAAAAAATAAAGGAAATAATTACTCAATGATATGTGAAAGCGATGAATACAGGATGAAAGAAAAATGAGAATAAGACGACAAATTACCAAATTTCTACTACGCTTCTTGATCGGATCCTTGGTCGCCGGGATACTAGGGTCAACATTATCAAGGGGCGTTTTTAAATGGCTTTATGATAAGCCCGATAGGAGGACGGTCGATTGAACCACTACAGGCTAATAGGAGGAGCTATCTCGAGAATCGAGAGTAGTGAAGTGCTTCTCGCTTTTAGAACGAGTAACTCTCATCTCCTCAGATCGAGAGGACCCACAGGGAGGAGCTAGAGAGGACACCCAAAAGCGGAGCCCGTGGAAGACTCTCGAAAGTAGTGGGAACCATGATGGAATGATCTTCTTAGGGGAGATAACTTAGGTATCAAAATGTCACGCCACCCAACCTATTCTTGGTAGCAAAGTGTCTTTGAGAGAACATTGGGCTTGGGAGAGCATAGCAATAGGCCCCATCAAGACGTTGTGGAATAGAGACCGCAATGAACAAATCAAGGTATCATCCTCCCATCTTTTAAGATTGACTTGCCAAGAATTACGCTCTCCAAGAGAGTATATCGCTTTGCTTTCGGAGTCATCTGGTATGACAAAAGGAAGGGATCTATAGGGATCACTTGATAGCCTCTTTAAATGCCCATGTAAAAGAGAGGGAGGTAGAGACGAAATTGAGAGGAGCATCCTCATAATTCCCCCGGCAGGTGTGACCGAAAGGGCGTTCTTGGTCATATCCGAATTGTCTCATGACCACAATGGGGAGAATACAAGATCAAGATCAAAACTATTATTCTCAAGGAAATAGGGAAGCTCTGTAGACCGAAGAAAAACGAACCAAGACAGTGCGGAGCCACTCAAGCTATTTCTGTTGAGGTTGGAGAAGGTACGAAATTTGTGCTTGTAGAAGTGAGGTAGATGACCGCAACCCCCTGAAACAATGGTATAGGGACGAGCAGTGAAGCATGAATAATCATCAAGGAAATGTAGCAAATCCGTACTGTCAGGACTAGAGCGGTGATCAATCCAACGTAGCATACGAGGAATGATGTTGCGTGGTGGGAGAGAATGAGACTTCTTCTTCCTAGAAAGATGCTCAAGATCGGAATAGCCCGAAAAGCGCTCAAAAAGAAAGATCTGAAGGAAGGAGCATGGAATGAAGCAACTGACATCGTACCTGAGTAAATAAAAAAAATATATTATAGAAAAGGTTAAAGGAAAAGAAGCGCAGATTGAAAGACAATTAAATATAAAATATGAAAGTGATTACCTCCCAACGGATTCTTTCATGGCAAGGGTGGTTTCGTCTAGGCGACGATATAAGGTCCCTAGGAAGAGAGAATCAAGGGGAATCTCCGAGCCTCGGGATAACAACGCTGCCAAACTGAACATACGGGCAAAAGGACCGTCTATGGGAGACCCAAGGAAGATGAAACGGGACAGCCACATAACCAGATAAGTCGCCAGAGGAAAGGGACAAGTTTCTTCACGCAAGGCAAGAACAAACTTGTCGTGAACAGAGCTGTTCCATTGGTTGGTCTTGTAATCACGGAAGAAATAACGCACCCAGGATAACCAAGAATTCTTTTGCCGACTTGAGCTCTCGAAGTCCTAAGGAGTGACGCCTCAAGAAGCGGGAGGTGAAGTGGGAAGATTGCCTGAAGGCTTCCATCAAGTAGGCAACACATTCGTTATCTCTAGTGGACATGTTAGAAGGGCCGCAGGAGTTCGAAGCAACAATGGGAAGGCTACAAGATGAGATTCAAAATAAATATATATATTTCAAAAAAAATGAGAATGAATGAAAGGAATAAAAGAAGAAAACTTACTGATAGAGGGCATAAACATCCTCTAGAGTATGGGTGAATTCCCCCCAGGCAGTGACAAATGTGCAAGTAGAGGAACACCATTGTGAGATCAACATAGTAAGTGCGTTATGGTCCTGGTAAATTCGTAGGTCTCTACACAGTTGAACACAGCGAAAGATACTCGCATTCTTGAGTATTTCCACATATTCAGCGTTGTCAAGGATCTCGTCGGTCCAATCCTGCCATCCTTGAATGCGACCAGATGAATCTGACAGGAAGCGAAGGGAACTGAATGGGTACTCTTGCTTCACTATGCATAGGCGGGGAATACAATCGGCATGAGGAAAGTCATCCCAACCTCCAGAAGCTGGGGCATACAGAAACAAGCCTTCTTTCTCTGGGGGAGGAAAAGTTGTACGGTCATAGTCTTTAACTCTATCCCAAAAGAGGTCAGAAGGACCAAAGAAGGGAACTCTTCCCCAATCAGTGATGAATGGGGACTCCTTGGTAGTCCTTAGTTCGGCAGAACATTAAGGAGAAAGGGCCTACAGACAAGAAGGAGATAATTATAACAATTTTAGAGAAAGTATATCAAGAATGTCAAGTAAAGTATATGAGCATAAAGTACTCACCATGGCAAAAAGGAACGAACGTCCGAGAGTTAAGCTTCAAAACACCTGAAAATAAGAAGAAACAATGTCAGAAAGATTGAGGGAGTACATTTATGCATGAAAAAATTCCCAAAAATTTTCGAAAAAACTTCGGATGGCCAAAATCCATCCTTCAGAGCCTTTTTGGGACATAATGGCATATGTCATGGAAAAGCGATGAATTTTGAAGGGCTCATCGATACGGTCATTTTGATATATTATAGGCCCAAAAACTCTAAATGACGCTCCTAATAGTAGAGGCTCGTCGTCCCGAACTTCATTTTTTTTCGCCCAAAACATAAATTTCGCTTTGAGAGTTCGCCCCTCTGGGGTTCAAATTTCCTAGGGTTCGGCCTCCTAGGGTTCACCCCCTAGGGGTTTGGTCATCTGGAGTGGTTTCGTCACATGCAAGCATATCTGTTTTTCTCCTTTCGCGTTTTCGTCAAGAAAAAATGTTAAATCTTTCTTCATTATCGGAGGGAAAAAACCAAGATGTACTCAAGGTATTGGGTGCTCGGAAGACAAAAGAAAGTTTGAAAAAAAAAATTGATAAGGTTCGGCGCCCTATAGGGTTCGGCTCCTATAGGGTTCGGCCACCACCTAGGGCGGGCTGTCTCCTTCGGGAAAAAGAAAAAAATGATAAGGTTCGGTCCCCCTAGGGTTCGGCTCCCTATAGGGTTCGGCCACCACCTAGGGCTGGATCTCTCCTTCAAAAAAAAATTGATAAGGTTCGGCCCCCCTAGGGTTCGGCTCCTATAGGGTTCGGCCACCACCTAGGGAGGGATCTCTCCTTAAAAAAAATTGATAAGGTTCGACCCCCCTAGGGTTCAGCGCCCTATAGGGTTCGGCCACCACCTAGGGGCGGAATCTCTCCTTAAAAAAAAAAAAAAGGTTCGGTAATTTATATAAAGTGTGACACCCCAAATCGAGTACTTCAATTCCACGGATTTGGTGTTCATCAGACAAATATCATCTATCTATCTACCCATAGTAAATGCAAACCATGCAATAGATAGAAATAATAATAAATCTCCCCTTATGGGGTTACATCAACTACATAATAAATACAATCTCAGGTTACTCAAACCTTAAACATCTGTGCGGAATCATAAACAATTAAGTCTTAAACAACATCATTAACTTAAGTCTAACATAAATACATCATCAAATAAAATAACAAGTCTTCAACACTTGCTAACTTTGCCCTTGCCTTTACTAGTGGAAGGTTCGTCGGTTCTTTCGTTCTTAACTGCAATGTTATTATTAAGCAAGAGTGAGCACTAATGCCCACAAGTATAATAATGAAATAACAGTATAATAACATGCGAGTGAATCAAAGACATCTGAATAAAAGCTCAACTTTTGAATCAAGAATGAATAACAAGAAACAAAAGAATTCTGAGGGTCATAAAACCTTGAACTATGTCCTAGGTTATCAAGGGTTATACTTGAAACCTTTAACTGTGACACCCCCAAAATAGGTATACATCACCCATTCTGAGTTGTCAAATACATGGTACAGAAACAACTACAACTTTATTATTACAATAGTAAACACCGTGAGTTTAAATACAAATATTATCTTCTGTACAATATCTATACTCAAATAAATCCTCATCACATTTATTGATACTTTATTTTACAAAAATGGTGAGGACTACTAAACAACTCTCTCTAGAACCTTCATTCCATACCCCCACTGCACTTTCGCTTATATTCTCGCCTCCCGAGAAAAATGGAACAAAAAGGAAAAGGGTGAGCTCAACTAGCTCAAGAAAGAATATTATGACTAAGATAATATACAACATATTATCGTTAGTCTTCAACAGGAAAATCTAATAGAATACAATAGACAACAAATTTTAAATCAATATTCGCAATGAAATAATAATTCATTAGAAGAGTTAAGTAGAGAATGCAAACTACTATCTTCTATGTATGAATTTAAAAGTTCATCGCCTATCTTTTATCCTGTAACATCAATCAATATACATCTCAGAATCAAATATTCATCTTTTGCACTACTGTGCCAAAGATATTCATCGGTTAATCATGTTCATTTAAACACTGCTCATCTTTGCACTATGGGCCAAAGATATTAATCGATCGGTCATGTTCATCTCAACACTGCTCATCTTTGCACTACAGGCCAAATATTCAATAATATCATCATTTAAGACCGAGGATGATGAAAAATATTTTTAAAGAAACGAATCCAAAGAAAACAAAATGACAAGGATTAAGGATTAAGGATTCGTACTTTATTTTATCCACGCCCAAAAATGCCTCAAAAATAATCACAATGGTGTAAAATTCAAGAATGATCAAAACATGGATACAATCAAAGCTAGTATCCGAATAGATATTTTGGACAAAAAGAAGATATTTTATTTTTCTATGAATAAGTCAAGATATCGTGAATAGTCCGATATCGTGAATAAAGTCGATACGTGAATAAGAATCTCAAAACCAAATGATAGAAATTCCACAAAAAACATCCTCACGCTTCATGAATAGTACTCGTGAATAAGTAACTCGTGAATAAGAAACTCATGAATAAGAACTCGTGAATAAGAATCTCCATAATAAGAAACCCGACATGAAAAAGTTCCAAATTTGATAAAAGTTCCAACCAATATTTCAAAGATAATGATATTGAAGAAATAATATCATTTGAGAAGAAAATAACATCCCTTACCTCAAAATAACCGTATTTCGATCAATTTTGATATAAGTCTTGTGTAAACTTAGACCGAATAAAGAACTCTCAAAATATCAAAATACTCACAAAAATACGCCAATAATCTAGAGAAAAGAAAACTTGTTTCGTGTGTGATTTTTAATTCTAACCTAAGCGCTTTATTTATAGAAAAAATCTTTAGAACTTACCATAGAGACTAAATAATAAAATATTATTATTATTATTTCTCACCTTCTACGCATTCCACCAACCAACTTTGAAAGCCATCACCATCTTTAAATAAATTGGCATTACACATGTTAATTAATCACCAACCAAAAAGTGGGGCCCGCCTACTCATTTTAAAAATTATTTTATTTTCGAAACTTCAACAATTCATAGAAAATAAACCTATTATCGAAAAAAATACTGAATTCTATATCCATTCTCACTCAAATCGAATTCTCTACAACTTTACGTAAGAAATTTTTCCAAATTCCAAACGAAAATGACCAAAATCTGCATACGGATAAGTTTTCTAATTTCCTTCTCTTCCTTTCTCTTCTTCCTTTCCCATAATTCTCCACTAACTCTCTCTCTCCCCACTTTCTTCTCTTACCCCCACCACTTCTTCCACACACACACAATAAATACGTATATATATATATATATATACATTAAAATATTTACAATTATTAAATGATTCCAATTCTATCTTCTCTCTTCCACCTCATCTATTTATAACCCATGAATTTATTGTAAAATATCACCATCAATATATTATTAAAATTATATATTTAAATGAATTATTTTATCGTAAAAAGATAAAATATTAATTTTCAACAATTGTCATTTTAAAATTTTTCCATCTATATCCATATAAAATCAATATTTTCCTCATCATATGAATCAATAATTAATTATTCACAAATAATATTACGTAATCACAATATTGACAACCTGCATAGCTTCCTGAGAAAAGAGGGGCTTTCCAATAAGGATCTCTCCTCATCTTGGCGCTATGATTAGGTGACCAAACCTCTCCTGTATGTAACTTTCTGACATCGCCAATAATATTTTCTAATATTATTATTCGGATAATATGAATTATTGCCCGATAATGGAAAATACTCGTAATGACAATTATTGAAACAACAAAGAATATAAAATATCAACGCAACAATTATTGAATCAATAAAATAAAATATTGAATAAGAATTACTGTAATAATTATCGAGTAAGGCCTTCACGTAAGAATCAATAATTGGTGCAATACCGCGTGTCTTCTTGCTCAACAACGCAGATTAGTGTGTTTTAAACCACCGGGTATTCCAACAAGATAATTCAGTAATAACTACGCTGCAGTTATTTTTAAACAACTTATATTTGTCATTTTCCTCATCCAATCGCTTTTCAGTTATGGGGCCCCACACATGGTCACTGGCCGTCATGCGAATATTCCCCGACAAAGACGAATATTCCACGACCAAACGAATATTCCCCGACAACAATGAATATTTTATAACCACTTGCTTATTTTGAAATATTTGCGTATTTAACCCCTGACTATCCACATTAATCAAATCAACCCTTACTATTTCAAAATAATAAATAGAGAAAATTAAATTTCATTAATAATAAGTTGGGGTCTTACAGCGTCTGTTGTGAGGAAGAACTACATTAAAGGTCAAGGACAACGACGACGCCCATCCTTCAGTGGCTCAGACAGCTCTGCTACCCAGTCTTCACAGTCATCGAGTCATCCAGCTGTTCATACTCCGGCTGACTGTGTGAGAGCTATATGTCAAGATCGAAATCATCTGAAGATACTGGGTGGGCACCTAGGGGCTCTTGATCCTGAGGAGTTAGCTGAAGCAGTAGCGGCAGCAGCAGCAGGACAGCTGGGGATGGCAACGAGGAATAAAATCAATTTGTTGTATGTATTGTCGTAATATATACCAGTATCAACATATTTATTATATTTGTAACTTGTTTTATTATTTTGTTAATTACAGGGTGATCAAGGAGGCGATGACGCTTGACATAACCTTGTACTTGTATATTCATTATTTGGATGTTTGTATGTTACTTAAACAAGTTTTGAAATGTTATTATATTTATTCAAATCATATTGGTTTTTAAAGGTTTATATACTAGTTTGGTGTATGTGTTGGTGGACGATGGATGTTTATATTGTTTTGTATGTTGTTTATCTTGGTGTGTATGTGTGTTTGGATAAAGCAGGTAGAAAATAGGTACAGGTTTTTGGGAATTCTCGCAAAATGCAGAAAAATCAAAGTAATTTTTTTCCATATCACCGACCGCGTCGCGGTCATTGAATGTTATTACGACGACAACGACAAGATCGCGTGATCACGACACGTGGACCACGCCGCCTTTTGGCCCGGACCATGCCGACTCATTTCAATGACCGGATTTGTCATTTCGATCGCTTCATACGGTCGCGCAGATATCTCTTGTCCGCTAATAGTGGTCGCCGATGTGCATCCCAACGACCAGATTTTATCGACGATTATCGCCGTCAAATGACCGCATTTCGGTCATAGATATATCTATCTGCTGAAAAGTCGCGGTCGGTGATAGCTCGATCATTGATAGACCTTTTTCTTGTAGTGATTAACGATGTCTATAAGTTCTGTCAAGGAGAGGTTTGGTCACCTAATTGCGCGCCAATAGGGAGAAATCCTTATTGGAAAGCCCTCTCTTTCCCGGGAATGACCTGGTCGATTAATATTATGAATTGTAATAAAGATGATAAATGTTGTTAAAATTATTAAGGTGATTTTTATGAAGTTTGCTTATTTTATGGATTCCTATTTACCCATTTTTTAAAATAATCGGTAGAAAATTATTTAAAGGTGGGGCCCTTATGTGTTGGAAAAATGATTTTGGAAATGGAAGAGTTATACGTATGGAAGTATATGTATGTATTGAGTATATGGTGGGAGAATACAATATGTGAAAGTGATAGGTGTGTGATGTGTATGTGAGTGGAAAATGGTGAAAAAGTGGTAGTATGATAGTGATGTGTAAGAGTGTAGTGAAAGTGATTATTGAGAGGGTGGGGGATTGATGTTGGTTATGGGGGAGAAAAATTAAGTGGTGTATATATAATATTGATTTATATAAGTTGAAAACATGTGTTTATATATATGTATTATATTTTAATTTTTGTTGTGATTTTATTGGTTAATTAATTGATTGACTTTCTTGTATTTGGTTGAAGAAATAATTCTGCAGAAATAATTCGATCATAAACAATACACTTCCATTCTCGTATAAATAGAGGTCATTCCTTCATTATTTCTTCTTAATTCACCGAAACTCTAGAGAGAAAAATATAGAGAGAAAGAAGAAAAGATTTCTCGCTACTTAACTACTCTTATATTCATTTTTTTTACTAGTAAGGGGTGTTATTCTTTCTTATTCATGAAGAGAACTGTTGTTATTCCATTTCTTATTATTCTCATTGGAATAACTTTGTATACAGTCTGCCTACCCTATACTTGGTGACAATCTTCTATTATTCTCGCTTTTATTATTCATTTGGAATATCCTCGTCATGCATTTACGCCGCACGCGACACGATCCGCCTTTTTATTATTTTATTGAATATCCTATTCACATGCGTTTCTTACGGGACCGGTTTCCGTTTTATTATTATTCATTGGAATATCCTATCTCATATGCGTTTCTGGCGGACCGATTCGATTCCGCCTTATTAGTATTCTCGTTGAATAACTCATGCATGCGGTACCGCATATAAGGTGATTTCATTGTTATTCCATTCTTTATTATTCTGTTGGAATATCCTCGTCGATGCTAATTTCTTTGACTCGTTCCGTTATTTAGTATTCTCATTGAATAACTCGCCTATACGGTACCGCATGCATGATGATTTCTCGCTTTCATTTCCGTTTCCAATTCCAGTCATTTCTCTATAAAGATGATTCCTCATAAAACTTTAACTTGTGGTATGACCTTTCATGGCAGTAGGACATACTCCTTCTATCCAAAATCTTGACAAGTACCTCCTTATACGTTAAGTCTTCTGGCTATCTCGTCCTGGGTTCTAACTTTATAACGTGGTTCGGTCTTTCACATATTTACGGCACCGATATGTGAAACACATTATGAACACGAGACATACTTGGAGGTAACGCAAGTCTATAGGCTACATTTCCTACTCGGTCAAGAATTTGAAATGGACCAATAAATCGTGGATTGAGCTTTCTCTCTTCCCAAATCTTGTAACTCCCTTCCATGGAGCAACTCTCGCAATAATACATGATCCCCTACACTAAATTCCACGTCCTTTCGATGAAGATCCGCATAACTCTTTTGTCGATCTTGTGTCGCTTTTTTGTATACGTTGTCGAATCATTTGGATCTTTTCTTTGAGTCATAATACGTCTTAACTTCGGGTTCCAAATAATGTTGCTTCACCCACCTCATCCCAACATATTGGAGAACGACATTTTCGTCCATATAATGCTTCAATGGAGCCATACCTATACTTGCTCGATAACTCAAGTTGTTGTAGGAGAATTCCACCAATGGTAAATACTTATCCCAACCGCCTTGAAGTCTAGGACACGAGTCTTAATAAATCTTCAAACGTTTGAATAGTCCTCTCGATTGTCCGTCTGGTTTGGGGATGGTATGCCAACTAAATCGCAAATCCGTGCCCATAGCTTTTTGCAAGCTAACCCAAAATCTTGAAGTGAATCTTGGGTCACGATCCAAAACTATGGATACAGTATGCCATGCAACCTCACAATCTCATTTACGCATATACTAGCAAGACGTTCAAGGAATAAGTCTCCGTGACGGCAAAGAAATGAGCGGACTTGGTTAATCTATCAACAATAACCCAAATAGCATTGATGCCTTGAGAAACCATAGGAAGACCCGTAACGAAATCCATGGTAATGTGTTCCCACTTCCATTCCTAATCTCAAGTGGTTGCAACGGACCCTTAGGTACTAGATGCTCGCCTTTACACGCCGACAAGTTAAACACATTGAGATAAACTTTGCAATCTCTCTCTTCATATTGTTCCACCAAAATGTATGTCAAGATCACGATACATTTTAGTACTTCCGGATGGATTGCAAATGGTGTATAGTGTGCCTCCATCATAATCTTGTACTTCAAATCGAGTCGTTAGAACACAAAGTCTAGAGTGGACTCAAGTATTCCTTCTTCATCAATTCTCGCCCTAATAGCTCCTTCTTGTACTTTCTTCTTCATATGCATCATTTCGGGATCGGTGGCTTGAGCAACCTTAACTTTTTCTATTAAAGTTGGCTCTATCGCGATATATTGACATCATCGCACTTTTCGTTCGCGTATGATCTTCTACTCAACGCGTCGCCTACCACGTTCGCTTTTCGTGATGGTATCAATAGTGTGGTCGTAGTCTTTCAATAGTTCGAGCCAACGTCACGCCAGCATGTTGAGTTCTTTTTGAGTGAAGAAATATTTAAGGCTTTTTATGGTCCAATATATCTCCACTTTCTCCCCATATAGATAGTGCCTCCATATCTTTAAGCCTTGAACGATCACGCCAACTCTAGATCATGAGTAGGATAATTCCTCTCATACTCTTTAAGTTGTCGCGAGGCATAGGCTATGACTTTCCCACGTTGCATGAGAACACATCCTAACCCTTTGCACGAAGCATCGTTGAGATAACAAATCCATCCGAACCGGATGGTATTGTTAGAACAGTCTGCCGAAATAAGTCTCCTCTTAAGCTCTTGGAAACTCTTCTCGCATTCTTCACTCCAAACGAATTTTGTATCCTTCCGAAGTTAGTTGAGTTAATGGAGTAGCGATTCGAAAACCCTTCCACGAATCTCCGATAATAACCAAATTAAGCCCAAAAGCTACGATTTCTTGGTCACCGACTTTGGTTGCTCCCAACTTTGTATTGATTCAATCTTCACGGGTCCACGGATACTCCATGTTTCGACACCACGCGTGCCCAAGGAATGCTACTTCCTCAAGCCGTAACTCGCATTTCTTCAATTTGGCATATAGTTTGTTTTCACGAAGCCTTTGGAGTACCAAATTTCAAATGGTGCTCATGATCTTCACGACTTTTGGAATATATAAGGATGTCATCAATAAAGACAACAACGAATCGATCCAAATATTCCTTGAATACTCGGTTCATCATATCCATGAAAGCCGCAGAGCATTAGTCAATCCGAAAGACATGACTAAGAATTCATAATGCCCGTCTCGAGTTCTAAAAGGCGGTCTTTGGAATATCCTCGGTCTAATCTTCATCTTGGTGATGATATCCGAATCGAAGATCGATTTTTGAAAAGAATTGTGCCCTTGCAACCGGTCAAACAAGTCATCAATACGAGGTAGAGGATACCTATTCTTAATGGTGACATGGTTCAATTCCGATAGTCAATACAAAATCGCATACTCCCGTCTTTTCTTCTTTACAAATAAAACAGAGCACCCCAAGGAGATGTACTAGATTTAATGAAACCGATGTCCAACAATTCACGTAGTTGGACCTTTAACTCCTCAAGTTCAATAGAGCCATTCGATATGGGGTTTTAGAAATGGGCTTTGTACCGGGTTCAAGATCAATAAAGAATTCAACTTCACGCCGGGGGTGTAGGCGGAAGTTCTTCAGAAATACGTCCGTGAAAGTCAATAACAACAGAATATTATTCAAATTTGACGTGTCTTTATTCAAATCCATCACATGGGCTAAGAAAGCTTGACATCCGTTTTTCAATAAACGAATAGCTTTTATGATTAGATATGACGATGATTGATTTTAATGGTTTAGTTGCTTGAATTGCATAACAAAGTTGGTTAGGAATATGAAAACTAACAACCTTACGAAAACAATCAATTTTGGCATGATGAGTAGTTAACCAATCAATCCCTAAAATCACATCAAAAGCAAGTATCTTTAAAGAGATAAGGTCAATGTAAAAGTAATGGTGCCAACTTGAATCAAACAAGATTTATAAACATGGATGTGATGAAAGTTTCTCCTAACTGAGTTTCCACGAGATAGGTCAAAGTCTAATTTCTCCTGAGTCAAGTTTAAACATTAAGCACATGCAGAGAGATAAATGAATGGGTAAAGACCGGTATCAAGTAAGGTATAAACTTCGCAAGAAATTTATAAATAGCTTACCCGTGATAACCTCGTTTGGGTTCCTCGCATTATGACCAATCACAACAACAAACGCTTTCTTCCGGAATCGTTGACTTTGACTTTTCTTCGTAGGGCATATTCCACCTTCAATCGCTTCATCGTATTCTCGATTCATGATCTGAATCATCAATCTTCGATCCATATCGAATTGAGATTGACCGCTTCTGTGCGGCAGGTAATTTAAAACTCGATGTTGGGTTCTTCCAATTCTTTGTCCAAAAAGAGAAATGTATATCATCTATTTTAACCTTTTTGGATCGACGCCTCTTCTCTACAATATCAACATGTCGATGCGGCTTTTACCCACGCATCCTTCATTCTCACTCATTCGGTTGTTTCTTCTTTCACCGATCCTTGATATTTGAATTCTCGATTCCAACTTTAATATCTTACCCTCTCGCTAAAGCGTGATTTTGTTCGAGCATCACATAACGGTAACACAATTTTGAATTGTTGTATCTCTTTGTTCCACGACCGCTTGCAATTCTTCAACTCGTTCTTCTAGCTCACGAATACGATCTCGTAGTTCTACATTTTGATCAAAAATTTCTTCTAATAAATTCTCCTCAGGTTCTCTTCTTCTTCTCACTCTCAAATTGCTACCTCTGCGACTAGCTCTCGGGTGCAACTATTAATTCTTCCTCACCACATGGATATCTCTAATTCCTTCTTCGCTTGATATTACATTATCCTAGTTGGTGATTAGAGGTATATCCATGGTCTCATTCACTCCATTGATGACATTTTCAAATTTGCCATCTTAAATACCGCCATAAAACAAGGGTTAATTAAGAAATCAATATATCACATAATATCCCTATATACCCACCAACTAACAAATAAGCTTAGGTAGGACACACTAAATGAAGGATTTACTCGCCTCTCCTCCTAGTTCTATTCCCCGATCTCCGCCAGAGATCATATCCCTAAGCTCGATACCAACCGCGACACCCCCCCAAAATAGGTATACATCACCCATTCGAGTTGTCAAATACATGGTATGTAAACAACTACAACTTTATTATTACAACAAGAAACCTTGTGAGTTTAAATACAAATATTATCTTCTAGACAATATCTATACTCAAATAAATCCTCATCACATTTATTGATACTTTATTTTACAAAATGGTGAGGACTACTAAACAACTCTCTCTAGAACCTTCATTCCATACCCCAGACTAAATACTCGCTATATTCTCGCCTCCCGAGAAAAATGGAACAAAAAGGAAAAGGGTGAGCTCAACTAGCTCATAGAAGAATATTATGACTAAGATAATATACAACAAATTATCGTTAGTCTTCAACAGGAAAAATCTAATAGAATCTGATAGACAACAAATTTTAAATCAATATTCATAATGAAATAATAATTCATTAGAAGAGTTAAGTAGAGAATGCAAACTACTATCTTCTATGTATGAATTTAAAAGTTCATCGCTCTATCTTTTATCCTCAGTAACATCAATCAATATACATCTCAGAATCAAATATTCATCTTTTGCACTACTGTGCCAAAGATATTCATCACCGGGTCATGTTCATTTAAACACCTATTCATCTTTTGCACTATGGGCCAAAGATATTAATCGATCGGTCATGTTCATCTCAACACTGCTCATCTTTGCACTCACAGCCAAAGATATTCTTCGTAAATCATTCATCTTAAAAGACTACAGCCAAAGATATTCAATAATATCATCATTTAAGACCGAGGATGATGAAAAATATTTTAAAAAAACGAATCCAAAGAAACAAAATGACAAGGATTAAGGATTAAGGATTCGTACTTTTATTTTATCCACGTCCAAAAATACCTCAAAAATAATCACAAAGTGTAAAATTCAAGAATGATCAAAACATGGATACAATCAAAGCTAGTATCCGAATAGATATTTTGACAAAAAGAAGAAATTTTATTTTTCTATGAATAATAGTCAGATATCGTGAATAAGTCTCAGATATCGTGAATAAGAACTCAGACACCAAATGATAGAAATTCCACAAAACATCCTCACGCTTCATGAATAGTACTTTCGTGAATAAGAATCGTGAATAAGAACTCATAAATAGTAACTCGTGAATAAGAACTCATGAATAAGAACCCCATACATGAAAAAGTTCCAAATTTGATAAAAAGTTCCAACCAATATTTCAAAGATAATGATATTGAAGAAATAATATCATTTGAGAAGAAAATAACATCCTTACCTCAAAATAACCGTGCTTTCCGATTGAATTTGGATATATAGTCTTGATGAAACTTGCAGACCGAATAAAGAACTCTCAAAATATCAAAATACTCACAAAAATACGCTCAATAATCTAGAGAAAAAGAAACTTGTTTCGGTGTGATTTTCAATTCTAACCTAAGCCTTTATTTATAGGAAAATGCTAGAAACATACATAGGAGACTAAATAATAAAATATTATTATTATTATTTCTCACCTTCTACGCATGCCACCAACCAACTTTGAAAGCCATCAGCCATCTTTAAATAAATTGGCATCCCACCATATGTTAATTAATCACCAACCAAAAAGTGGGGCCCGCCTCATTTAAAAATTATTTTATTTTCAAACTTCAACAATTCATAGAAAATAAACCGGTTATCGAAAAATACTGATTCTATATCCATTCTCGCTTGAAATCGAATTCTCTACAACTTTACGTAAGAAATTTTTCCAAATTCCAAACGAAAAATGACCAAAATCAGATACTGGATAAGTTTTCTAATTTCCTTCTCTTCCTTTCTTTCTTCCTTTCCCATAATTCTCCACTAACTCTCTCTCTCCCCCCACTTTCTTCTCTTACCCCACCCACTTCTTCCACACACACACACAAATACGTACGTATATATATATATACATTAAAATATTTACAATTATTAAATGATTCCAATTCTATCTTCTCTCTTCCTTTCATCTATTTATAAACCATGAATTTATTGTAAAATATCACCATCAATATATTATTAAAATGATATATTTAAATGAATTATTTTATCGTAAAAAGATAAAATATTAATTTTCAACAATTGTCATTTTAAAATTTTTCTCCATCTATATCCATATAAAATCAATATTTTCCTCATCATATGAATCAATAATTAATTATTCACAAATAATATTACAGAATCACAATATTGACAACCAGTGCGGTTCCTCAGAAAGAGGGGCTTTCCAATAAGGATCTCTCTTCTCGGGCGCCAAGCATTAGGTGACCAAACCTCTCCTTGATGTAACTTTCTGACATTGCCAATAATGTTTTCTAATATTATTATTCGGATAATATGAATTATTGTCTGATAATGGAAAATACCGTGTAATGACAATAATTAAAACAACAAAGAATATAAAATATCAACGCAACAATTATTGAATCAATAAAATAAAATATTTGAATAAGAATATCAGTAATAATTATCGAGTAGTGCCTTCTTACGTAAGAATCAATAATTGGTGCAATACTGCGTATCTTCTTGCTCAACAACGCCAGATTAGTGTGTTTTAACCAACGGGTATTCCAACAAGATAATTCGGTAATAACTACGCCAATTATTTTTAAACAAATTATATTTGTCGTTTTTCTCATCCAATCGCTTTCAGTTATGGGGGCCCATACATGGTCGCTACCATTGCATTTAAATATTCGCCGACAAAGCATTTAATATTCCACGACCAAACGAATATTCCCAAACAACAATGAATATTTTATAACCACTTGCTTATTTTGAAATATTTGCGTGATTTAACCCTCGACGATCATCCACATTAATCAAATCAACCCTTACTATTTCAAAATAATAAATAGAGAAAATTAAATTTAATTAATAATAAGTTGGGGTCTTACATTAATAAATATAAGACTATGGACCATTTTACTCAGATTTGGGGATCACTTTGAAGTACAATCATCGTACACAATATCTTAACGCTAACGATAAGTAAATCCTTTCATAGGGGTTGTTCATCTCGGTTTGACATTCGAGTCCGCACTTTGAAAGTTTGGTTTGGATAATTCAATAAGGGTTCAAATTTAGAACGTTCATCAACTATGGACTAGTCGAATCAATAAGGTTCACTAGTCTAACAAGATTCAACAATAATGATATTTAAATTGAATAATAATCTCAAGAAGTATACAATAGACAATTATTGTATAACTGGATCATGCTTTGAAAAGATAATCAATCTTTAATATAACATTTGAACTTGAATAATAATAATGATAATTTACTCGAGGTAAATAATAAACTTGAACAATAATGACAAGTAGGGTTAGGAAACTTGCCTAAATAGAAGCTAGATTACTACTTGCTCACCACAAATCCTACACACATACCATATGTATTCACGACATTCATTAGTTATATTTTCACTTAATTATTTAATATAAACTCCACTTTATTTAACAAATCATTACCCTTCTAATTTAATTACTTAATTAAATTAAAATATTTTCATTCTCTTACTATTATTACACTCGAATAAATTATTTCATAATAATTTCCATCGAATATTTAATTTATTCCATAAATGCACTAAATTAAAATATTTACTTTATTTTATAAATATTTTAATAATAATTTTCATCGAATATTTATTTTATTCCATAAATATCTCAATTAAAATATTTAATTTATTTTATAAATATTTTAATAATAATTTTCATCAAATATTTATTTTATTCCATAATATATCAATTAAAATATTTAATTTATTTTATAAATATTTTAATAATAATTTTATCGAATATTTATTTTATTCCATAAATATCTCAATTAAAATATTTAATTTATTTTATAAATATTTTAATAATAATTTTCATCGAATATTTATTTTTTTTATTTTTATTTTATTATTATTATTTTATTTTATTTTGATCACGTGGGAAGTGGTATCGTAGTTTAGTAACGTCACGAGGGCTGGGTTACCTGTGCTCATTTTCTCTAGATTTACTCATAGCTCGATTCATGAACATAATAAGGCCAAATTAGGCCAAAAATCAATCACACGTAAAATTATATACTGAATATGGCCATAACTTCCAATTAGTTATTTTTTACACGAATTTAGACTTACCCAATCAATGTAATACATATATAATCATTACTTAACCCATCTAGCATGATTTTTAACAAGTTACAACACATAATTTGCAAAATCAACACATTTACTTTCACCGTTTCTTGATGTTCTTGAAGGTTTTGAAAATAAAACATGAAAATTGTCACTACTGGATTCAAGTTATAACAATCAATCCGCTTATTTAAACTTTGGTCTCTTCGTATCAACATGCATAATAATATACGAGTGTAAAATTTAGGGATAACATTCGATCAATACAAAAATATCACGTATAAGGCCATAAGGCCAAAACCCATACTTATAAATTTTTGAAATAGCAATTCATAGTATTATGAAAACCGATGACATGATAATTCACATAATATATATATAATCAAATACAATTTGATACATCTTAAACCATATATAAACTCATAATCAAACACTTTCTCAATTACGTAGATTTTACAAAATGTATGAAAGCCATTTTATAAAAACTAATGACGTGAAATTTAGATTTTGGGAAGAGGAGATTACCCCGAGAATAAGTATAGATTAGTAGGAAATAATTTCTTCTCAACTCTTCTTCAATCAAAATTCTTTCTCAACACTTCTCAATCTCTCTCTCTAACTTCTCTATGTTTCTACTTTTCTAGACTTAGGAAAAATGAAGAAAAAAAAGAAGACGATGATATAATAAGAGAATCGACGATCGAGTGGTGGTCATTAACCCAATAATGGGTAATCTGCTCCAACTCCCCATAGGGCCCTTGTTTGGCTAGCAAAATAGATTTAAAAAAATATTTAATTTAATAAAACTTTATCATATAGTTTAATTAATGTCACACTCCTTCATAAAATAAATCAATATCTTATTTGATTTATTTTAAATAAAATATAATAATTTCTCATAATTTTACATAGTCACATTATTAATTTTCTCATTAATAAATAATGTCAAATTATTAACTCTCTAATTAATAATTAAATTAATTAAATAACATCATGCTTAATTAAATATTTCATTTAATTCGATAAGCTCACATAATTACATATTTGAATAATAATTATTCTCTACATTAATTTAATAAATGTAACACATAATTAAATTAATCTACCATAATTGCATCAAATAATTATTTAATCCAATAATTAAATCATCGAAAAATATTTATTTAATTCAATAAATATTAAAATTAATTTATAAAAATCTCGTTCGTCACAATAGGGTTCAGCCACCACCTAGGGGTTTGTTCCCACGCATACCTTTAAGGTCCTGTTGCTCTCTTAATCCATGGTTTGGGATGAATGCTCCTTCACCGCGAAAATTATAGCCTTTTTCTGAGGAATTCCGAGGGAAAAGGCCAAGATATGGTGATGGGACTCGAAAAATTGAAGAAAGTCTACAATTCCCTGAAGAAAATATATATATATATATATATATATATATAGAGGAAACAATTATGAGAAATTGGCTAAATGAAGACTCCAATAAAGGTTGCACCCCTAATGGTTTACAATTACCTGGTGTTGGATACCGCAAGGATGTCCTTGATGGTGAGACTTGCTAATGTGGTCATGAATGGTGATGAACACACGTGTGTTCGTTGGCTCCTAGCGATTATGAGACAATCCTAAGAAATATGCACGCAAGTAAACCTCTACTCAATCGTAAGGCATGCGACAATGGATTACTTAATATGGACTTCTTACTTCTCCAAAATAAAGATAAGTTAAAAACCCTATAGGAGAGAATAACTTATTTTCGAAAATAATAAAATTTAAGTTGATTTTATTCCCAATAAAGGGTATTTTTGAAAAATAGCTTATTTATATATATATATATATATATATATATCAAATAAAGATAGATTTTATTTTATTTCCAAAATAAATTTAGATTTTATTTTACTTCCAAAATAAAGATAGACTTGGTTTATTTCTAAATAAAGAAAGATTTTATTTTGTTTCCAAAATAAAGAGAGATTTGATTTCCAAACTAAAATTGAGATTTTATTTTATTTTCAAAATAAAATTAACATTTTATTTTCAAAATAAAATTAAGATTTTATTTTATTTTCAAAATAAAATTAAGATTTTATTTTATTTCCAAAATAAAATTATGATTTTATTTGGTTTGATGAAAAAGAAAGATTTTGTGTACCACCCAAAATAAAGATTTCTTTTTAAATGTTATTTGATTATTTTTCTTGTTTTTAATTTTCAGGAAAAATAAAGAAACAAATCCAAGGGTTTGGCTCCCTAGGAGTTCCATTTACTAGGACCATGGTCTTCAAGACCCGTAAAGTGAAGTCACGCAAAATATACTCAAAAGTTTAAAGTATTCTTGCACGATCGTCTATTTGGAAATGTGACTCTCGCGCAGGGGGCAAATGTGGGCCCATGTGCAAAATTAGGGTTCACATGACCTAATTAAATTAAATGCACAATTAGGGTTCCATGACCTCATTAAATGTGCAATTTAGGGTTCGCATAACCTAAAGGAATGAAGATGGAAAAGTCAGAAATAAATGTACAGTAGACGGAGAGAAGCCTCCACGTGTCTCGAGGCGTAAGACTCGTGGGGCGACTCATTTCGAGAAATTGATTGAGGATTGATTGGTGGCTGAAGGATGAGGGCAATATGGGCATTACTTTAATGATCAAGGGTATTTCGAATTTCATTGAGAACATGTGCCTAAGATGTGATAACTTAAGTCCAGTGGAACTCTATAAATACCCTTCCATTCTAGGAAGGAGGAAGACTCTTTTGGTAGCTTAAGGCTTGGAGATTCCACCTAAAAGCACTAACAAGATTCGAACACTCTCTTAACTCGAAGAACTGAAGAAGGCTCTTAGAATCCCAATAACCCTAAACACGATTTCCGAATTCTAGGGGTTCTGCCACGCGTCGTTGGAGTAATCGCCGACCTGTCGTTCTCCCCTCCACAATCAATCAATCAATTCCGTATTCTTCGTGAATTTCTCTCCTCCTCAGCTAACACGAAACCCTAACCCTAGCAAGGCGCGATTTCCTTTCCCACAATATGTACCAAAAATTTTAAATGGGTTGGTCTGGTGGTCAGAAAAGTTTGTTTTTTTTCTTAACTTTTTGAGTTCGAAATTTGAAGATTTTTTCTGAATTAACCAAGTTGCGCTGTTATAATTGTTCGGAGAAAATTTGGTTTCGATTGACGTGTAAATTGACTCAAAAATATTCTTACCATTCAAACTCAAAAAAGGTTATATATATAGCTATTTACCAATCACAATCATAACAGTCTGTTTTTCCTGTTCAGATCTGCAAATTCTATTATTACTTTAGAATTATGATTGTTTTTCGAGAGTATATATGGTGTGACGCCCCCAAAATTAGGTATACATTACCCATCTTGGGTCGCCAGATACATGGTACAGAATTCAAATACAACTTACTAATACAACTGTCGTATACAATATTACAAAACATAAACTGTGAGTTTGAATACAAATATTGTCTACTAGAGATTATACAAACTCAAAAGGAGTCCTCATTACAATTATTATCACACTATTTCACAGAATAGTGAGGACTACTAATGCTATCCTCTGGACCATCACTCCATTCCCCGACTCGTCCCAGCTATATTCTCATTTCCTGAAGAAAACAGTGAAAGAAAGGGTGAGCTCAACTTGCCCAGTAAGAAATATTATGACTAAGATAATGCAGAATAAATTATCATTAGTCTTCAACAATGTTAAACTGATAAAAAATAATAGACATCAAGTTTAATCATAGCTGAACAAGCAATCCATTAAAAGAGTCAAGTAGAAAATAAAATCTACTATCTTTTATAATTTAAAAGGTTTTTATCACCATTATCGCTTGAGACTCTATTTAATAAATATTCCACATCATCGAATCACCCTCGCACTACTACCAAGGATATTCTTTAGTATCATGACCACAATTATCCATGCACTACTGGACCAAGAATATTTGTGTATTCATTAATGGTCATGATCATGCCAACAACTCGTCCCATCAATGCACTACGGGCCAATTAGGACTTTTACCACATCATTTATAACATTACTACCATGATTACAATCAATAATCCTCGTCATAATCATACCAAGTCCATCTATGCACTACAAAGCCACAGATGACTTTCAAAAATATAAATATGAGGATGATGACAATGATATAAGAATTCAATAAAACAAGTTCAAGAATTAATTTATCCGGAACTAATAATGTCCAAATTGTCAACACGATCATCGCTTTGTAGAGTAAAATTCAAGAATGCTCAAAAGAATATTTCCATGAAAAGATATCGGATGAAGCCTTGAAATATCAAGGATATTCCACTAATTTCATGGAGTATAGTAGTCAAAACTTTAACCAACCGAGTATAATAAAGAATGGAATAACAAAAGAAATCATCATGCATGCGGTGCTTGCATGTATGTGTTTATTCCAACGTAATACTAAATAACGGAACCAGTCAAAGCGAAATTAAGATCGACAAGATATTCCAATGTAATAATAAAGAATGGAATAACAATGTAAATCACCTTATATGCGGTATTGCATGTATGAGTTATTCCAATGTAATACTAATAAGGATTTTAATCAGTCCCACGTAAAAAACGCATGAATAGGATATTCCAATGTAATAATAATAAAGATTTTAATTGTGTCCCACAAAAAACGCATGAGATAGGATATTCCAATAAAATAATAAAGATTTTAATCAGTGCCATGTAACGCATGCATGTGATATTCCAAATGTAATAATAAAGATGTAATAATAGAAGATTGTCACCAAGTATAGGTAGGACAGGTATACACGAGTTATTCCAATGTAATAATAAGAAATGGAATAACAACAGTTCTCTTCATGAATAAGAAAGAATAACACCCCTTACCGTAAAAGAACTGAATATAAGAGTAGTTAAGTAGCAGAAATCTTTTCTTCTTTCTCTCTATAATTTTCTCTCTCTAGAGTTTCAGTGAATTCGTAAGAAATAATGAAGGAATGACCTTCTATTTATACGAGAATGGAAGTGTATTGTTTATGATCGAATTATTTCTGCAGAATTATTTCTTCAACCAAATACAAGAAAGTCAATCAATTAATTAACCAATAAAATCACAACAAAAATTAAAATATAATACATATATATAAACACATGTTTTCAACTTATATAAATCAATATTATATATACACCACTTAATTTTTCTCCCCCATAACCAACATCAATCCCCCACCCTCTCAATAATCACTTTCACTACACTCTTACACATCACTATCATACTACCACTTTTTCACCATTTTCCACTCACATACACATCACACACCTATCACTTTCACATATTGTATTCTCCCACCATATACTCAATACATACATATACTTCCATACGTATAACTCTTCCATTTCCAAAATCATTTTTCCAACACATAAGGGCCCCACCTTTAAATAATTTTCTACCGATTATTTTAAAAAATGGGTAAATAGGAATCCATAAAATAAGCAAACTTCATAAAAATCACCTTAATAATTTTAACAACATTTATCATCTTTATTACAATTCATAATATTAATCGACTGTGTCATTCCCGGAAAGAGGGCTTTCCAATAAGGATTTCTCCCTATCAAGCGCAAATTAGGTGACCAAACCTCTCCTCGACGTAACTTATAGACATCGTTAATCACTACAAGAAAAAGGTCTATCGTGATCGATCGATATCGTCGATCGCACTTTTCGATCAGCGATAGATATCTGCTGACAGTACGGCCACGATAATCGTCGCGATAAAATCTGTCGTGGGATGCACATCATCAACCACTATTAGCGGCCGAGATATCTGCGACCGCCATGAAGCGATCGAAATGACAAATCCGGTCATTGAGTCGAGTCAAAGATGGTCCAGGCCAAAGTCGACGTGGTCCACGTGTCGTGACATCACGATCATCGTCGTCGTCGCTAATAACATTCAAATGACCGCGTCGGTCACCGATATGGAAAAAATTTACTGACCCAGTTTTTCATGCTTTTGCGTAATTCCTAAAAACTCAGCACTGCTTTCTACCGCTTATCCAAACACACATACACACCAAGATAAACAACATACAAAACAATATAAACATCCATCGTCCACCAACACATACACCAAACTAGTATATAAACCTTTAAAACCAATATGATTTGAATAAATATAATAACATTTCAAAACTTGTTTAAGTAACATACAAACATCCAAATAATGAATATACAAGTACAAGGTTATGTCGGCGTCATCGCCATCGCCCTCGATCACCCCTGTAATTAACAAAATAATAAAACAAGTTACAAATATAATAAATATGTTGATCATCGGTATATATTACGACAATACATACAACAAATTGATTTTATTCCTCGTCACCATCCCAACCGTTCTGCTGCTTGCTTTGCGCCATCTTGCTTGACTAACTCCTCGTGATCAAGAGCCCCTAGGTGCCCACCCAAGATATCTTGAGATGATTTCGATCTTGACATATAGCTCTCACACATATCACCGGAGTATGAATAATTTGGATGACTCAATGACCGTGAAGACCGGGTAAAGCAGAGTCATCGAGCCATCAAGAAGGATGGGCGTCATTGTCCTTGACCTTTAATGTAGTTCTTCTTCACAATGACGTGAAGACCCCAACTTATTATTAATGAAATTTAATTTTCTCTATTTATTATTTTGAAATAGTAAGGGTTGATTTGATTAATGTGGATAACGAGGGTTAAATACGCAAATATTTCAAAATAAAGCAAGTGGTTATAAAATATTCATTGTTGTTTTGGAATATTCGTTTGGTCGTGGAATATTCAGTCTTCGTCGGGGAATATTCGTGACGACGGCCAGCGACCATGTAATGGGCCCCATAACTGAAAGCGATTGGATGAGGAAAACGACAAATATAAGTTGTTTAAAAATAACTGGCGTAGTTGTTATAATTAATCTTTGTTGGAATACCCGGTGGTTAAAACACACTATCGCCGTTGTTGAACAAGAAGACACTACCACGGTATTGCACCAATTATTGATTCTTACGTGAAGAAGCCACTACTCAATAATTGTTACAAGAATAACTCGCTCAAATTTTATTTTATTGATTCAATAATTGTTGCGTTGATATTTTATATTGTCGTTGTTTCAATAATTGTCATTACACACAAGATTTTCCATTATCTGAGCAATAATTCATATTATCTCAATAATATTATTAGAAAACATTATTGGCGAATGTCTAGAAAGTTACATCAAGGAGAGGTTTGGTCACCTAATTGCGGCACCAAAGAAGAGAGATCCTTATCGAAAGCCCCTTTTTCCGAACCGCCTGTCACAATATTGTGATTCTCAGTAATATTATTTATGAATAATTAATTATTGATTCATATGATGAGGAAAATATTGATTTTATATGGATATAGATGGAGAAAATTTTAAAATGACAATTGTTGAAAATTAATATTTTATCTTTTTCGATAAAATAATTCATTTAAATATATAATTTTAATAATATATTGATGGTGATATTTTTACAATAAATTCATGGTTTATAAATAGATGAGGTGGAAGAGAAGATAGAATTGGAATTATTTAATAATTGTAAATATTTTAATGTATATATATATATATATACGTATTTATGTGTGTGTGTGGGAAAGAAGTGGTGGGGGTAAGAGAAGAAAGTGGGGAAGAGAGAGAGAGTTAGTGGAGAATTATGGGAAAGGAAGAAAGAGAAAGGAAGAGAAGGAAATTAGAAAACTTATCCGTATGCAGATTTTGGTCATTTTTCGCTTGGAATTTGGAAAAATTTCTTCTATAAAGTTGTAGAGAATTCGATTTCAAAAAGCGTAATGGATATAGAATTCAGATTTTTCTCGATAACCGGTTTATTTTCTATGAATTGTTGAAGTTTCGTAAAATAAAATAATTTTTAAATGAAAGCGGCCCCACTTTTTGGTTGGTGATTAATTAACATGTAATGCGCCAATTTATTTAAAGATGGTCGATGGCTTTCAAAGTTGGTTGGTGGCATGCGTAGAAGGTGAGAAATAATAATAATAATATTTTATTATTTAGTCTCCTTTATGTTTCTAAAGATTTTCCTATAAATAAAGCGCTTTAGGTTAGAATTGAAAATCACACCGTAAACAAGTTTTCTTTCTCTCTAGATTATCGAGCGTATTTTTGTGAGTATTTTGATATTTTGAGAGTTGCTATTCAAAGGCAAGTTTCACAAGACTATATCCGAAATTCAAATAAGTACGGTTATTTTGAGGTAAGGGATGTTATTTTCTTCTCAAATGATATTATTTCTTCAATATCATTATGTTTGAAATATTGGTTGAACTTCATTAGGTTGGTAATATTCATGAACGCAATCAAATTGCAAAAATTAGCTTAAGCGTGTAAAATCGAGTTTAAAATTATTTACAAACCATAAAACCCGATCACCCTTTATGCATAATTATTAATTAAACGAAAAGATAAAGAATAAATCATACCCTTGAAGATCGAGCTTCCTCGTACAAGTTCACCTCCAAATCCTTTCGCTCAATCTTGAATCCACCGGTTTTGTTCCTTCCTTCGATCAACGTTAGCCACCCAAATGTTTGGCCTCCAGAGTTGATCCACCTGTAAGAAGAAGAAAAATCAAGAAGAAGGGGTGGTTGGCTAAACCCTAGTTTTCTATCTCTATAGAAAAGGTGTACTCTCCCAACAATTGGAATTATGTCCGATGTTGAAAAAATCAACAACCCATACCACCCATAATAAGACTCCTCTTATTTATAGATGTGGTCAACCCACCTTAACAATTAAGGAATTGGGTTTTATTTAATTAATTAAATTCTTTTAATTAATTAGGCTCCCTAATCTTATTAGGATAATTAATTAAACTCTTTTAATTAATTTAACCTCCTAATCTTATTAGAATAAATGAGAGTACTTATATTAAATTAATTCCTAAACTCTTTTAGAAATTAAAATAATAATAATTGTAATAATATTAATAAGACTCCTCTTATTAATTTATATTTAATATTTCTAAAATATTAAATAATAATATTAAGCTATTTAATTTATTCTATCACCATAGATTAAATTAAATATACATAACATATTATTACGATTATGCCATTAACTTCTTAAATAATTATTCTTCCTTTTATGGTGTGACCCTTTAGGTTCTCCATATTAAACCTATTGTGAATAAATCAATTAGAACAATTCTAATCTTATTTAAATAAATAAATTAAACAATTAATTTATTTAAATAATATTCATTCTACAATAGGATAAGTTCTCCCAATGATATCAACGACTTTCCAGATAATATAGATTTCAACATTAATCATTAAAGAACCTTTGAGTAAATAGTTACCGCATAATTCAATCCTTCCACCATATAAGATATGGAATTACCACAAGTCTTATTTTATTTAATTATATGTATTTCGATCCTTAAATGCACAACTCCAAATAATGCAAATTAGAAACTCCTTTCTAATTTTATTCTCTTCCGCCAAGGACTACTGGGTTGTCATTTATCGAATCACATAGACATTTCTCTTCTTTTTATTGTAAGTGGTAGATTCTTTATCGATCATACATTATCTCCATGTACAACTTATTATACCCAAGCATACCCTTTGATATACCCTAAGGATCTTAAGGAATAAGTCAAAGTATAACTCATCATACACAAGATACTATGATGATCTCAAGTCCAAGGATCACTTGACTACTATCACTACAGAATTCCTATCGACAGCAAATAAAACTCCATTAGGTATTCCTTTATGAGCCAATGCTCAAAGGAACTTATTCTCTAATAAGCACCTACATACTTTGCTTTTAGTGTTCCACACAAATGATCATGAGATCAATCATCCTCATCCAACGAGCAAGTTAACGATATGTACTAATCTATCCGGATTCACTAATTCCCAAATTTAGTAATCCAACGATTGGGAACTATTTTAGTTTTAAGCTTTCTAAGAATTTAGATCTCATTAGAATGATCATCATCATTATTCTAAAAGCATTGCTTAAAACTATGGGTTTGTCACATATTATAAAACAAAGATCACGTAGATAATTAAAAGCCTTTAATAAATTAATACTTTTTATTAATAAATGAATAAGATTGTTACAAAGTATATGCTTTATCATCAAACATGATCGGCTTGTGTGCATATTACTTTCAATCTCCCACTGCACTAAAGCCAATCGCCATGGTATCTTATACTCTTCTTCTCTAAGTGACGATTATCCTCGTGCTTGGATAAGCTTTAGTTAATGGATATGTAATGTTGTTCTTAAGAGTCCACTATCTCTATAGTGATTTCCCATCTTTCAATGATTCTAATAATCAAATGAAAGTGCCACAACACATGTTTAGATCCAAGATGTGACTTAGAACGATTCCTAGTTCTCAGAATGAACTTTTAATCCAAACAATCAACTTGCAGCCTTCATTTATAGCTATATACTTTGTCTTTATCACTAAACCAAAGAACTCTTTCATTGTTTGGAACCTTTCCAATTCACTACACCACTCGTCAAGGTAACCTTTACCTTAAATCGGATTTTTCTGTCGTTTTAGTCTCATTCTCAAAAACTTGAGTCTGTTAAGCCCTCTAGTTTTAATTAAGACCCACCATGAATATGCTCACATCCTTAGTGCCTGGCCAAGCACTTTAAGATGTTTTTCACGCCTTATGTTGATCTTCTCCGCATACGACCGATCAACATCGTGTCTCAGACATTTCATCATACATGATTGTCACTCATGCGACCTCTTTTCGTGAGTCTGTGGGGACTATTAAGAGAGATACACCCATAGCTCATCGACATACGAGACATCTCTTGAGTTTTGCCATGCTAAACGACTTTAGCATCAAATGAATATACGCCTCGGGTTAAGCTGAGCATCCTTTTAAATTTATCTGTATAGATTTGCATCCCCAATTAAGATACTCTTCCAAATCATTCATGGAGGAATGTTTAGACAACTTTATCATTACTGATTGTAGCATTGGTATGTAATTCCTCATCCGTAGTATATCAACATATAATACTAGAAATTTCACGACGCCCCAATCGACCCTTTTGTACACACTACTCAAGTCTTACCTCATCGAATGTAACTCGATCATCATCTTCTATGATGTGTACCTCATCATCATCATCCATGATGAATCCATACCTCCTAGGTATCTTTGGTACTATTCCGCATTTACGATTGATCTGTGTGGTACAATAGTCTATCTACAGTGTTCCTCTTATTCGACTTATAAGTTTTGTGGTTCTTGAACTTTTCAAGATCTATTATCCTCCCACTAGCCCTTCAATGATAAACACCTTTATCTTGTAAGCGCGCCGTGTTTCAGAATAAACACCTTTTGCTAAGTAGAATTATAGAACATATACCCTAAACTTACTTTAGGATGTCCCACAAATCAGACATGTCAAATCTTGTCCCAAGCTTATCTTTTTGAAACCTTTTCACATAAGTTGGACAACCCTTATCTTAACATACTTAAGATTAGAATCCTCCCTATCCATAACTTTTATGGAGTCTCTGGGGTGGATTTTGAGGTTACCTTTTCGTAGATATGCACCATTTCTAGTGATACGACCCTGAGGATACCGAAATGTCAGTAAAATCATTATGGACCGCACTATGTCCAACAAAGTACGATTTTCATTCAGATACATCAATCAATTATTATGTATCGAGAGGCGTCCATTATGAGAAAACCATTTGAGATGATCTAGAAACTTATTGCACAAATATTCCTTCCTTGATCCGATCAAAGAATCTTAATACTTTGCCAATTTGTTTCACTTTTGAATTCTTTGAACCTTTCAAATAATTCACACTTGATTTCAAAGAAATACACACATTCAACTCTTTGAATGATCATCTCATTTTCTTATACTAATTTGTTCAATATGCAAAATTATTTTCACGTAAGTCAAGTATACAAAATCTATTATAATATTCCATTTATACTAAAACATTATTATTATAAATAAACAACAATTGTCCTTAATTATAATACCAAAATTTTATTTTCCAACAATAAAATGGAAATAATGTTTTTAACAAGAACCGAATACAATAATAACTCATCGACTTAATAGATTTGCTCGTAGTATTGCTAAACTATAAGTTTCTATGGCTAATGTGGCAACCTTTGCTACATTTCCCGCACATAGATTACTTATATTTGTTTAGCTTTCTACTTCGCTTGGTCCCTTCATAAATCTATATTTATGATAACCAAAGTCGGTATCAAATACCCAAGTAGAACCTCGACTTAAAGAAAAATTTATTTTAAATCATGAACAAATTTGTATTAGAACCAAAACTTCACTAAGCTTCTTTGGTTAGCCTCTGCAAGATGCTTCTTGCAGCTTTCTTTCCAAAGGTCTGTGCTTATTGCAAAGGAAGCAAGCTCCTTTACTATCCGTGACGGGCTTTGCTCTTATTATCCTTTGTTTTTGCCTTTCTATTTACCTTCTTTGAATCATTCTTCTTTTCGTAAGATCCTTTGGCCCCTACAAGTAAGACTTTATCTTTCTTGGTTGAAAGTGACTCTCAACATTTTTCAACATGTTAAGCAAATCAACGGTCGATATCTAGCTTGTTCATATGAAAAATTCACAACAATTGTGAAAGGAGTCCGGGAGTGAGTGCAAGATCAAATTTTGGCTCAACTCTCCATCCATGACAAAACCAAATTGTCCTAATCGATCAATCAAATTGATTATGTTAAGAACTTTTGTCTGCATTTATAGTGTCATCGGGCCATTCTAGATCGGAAGAGCTCCTTAGATATCTCGACATCTATCGGTCCCCACTTTCTCACCATCAACTACTTGACGCAAGCAGGAGAGTATAGTAGAAGTATCCATAGTTTCAGTCGACAACAAGCTTGTTACTCATGGATACGAAGCATGATGCATCGAGCCAATCATGTGCATCATCTCGCCACTTTCTAAAAGTAGCAATGTCTTCCTCGAGGTATTTTCTCAACCATTCATCAGCAGGATAAAGCGATATAAGGACATAAGATAGCTTTTCACCATGAGAACTTTTCTCAATTTCCTTAACCAATCCGCTTAATTTGATTCAAGTTAATTTAGCATCTAATATGCTTCGCAGTGATAGTAATTTTAGACATTGTAAAATTCTCGTAAATGAATTTGTAATTAACAACATTTTAACATATATTCTTTTATTAATTACCAAAATAATTTAGGTCTTGTTTTAAATTGGTATCTCCCACTATTTTCTTCAAACTATATTACCTCACTTATATAGTTCTAAGAAAATCTAATTAAAGATTTGCTAGTGAGAGAATAAGGATCCCATTTCAAATGTATATAGCCTTGTGGTGACACAACAAACTATATATAAATAAATAGGTAGACAACTTTTTGTCAATTACATCAACTATGCAACTCCTCAGATTTTTGCCTCTTAGATTATTTCGATCAAGTGGTGGCACATCCAATCAAAATTATCCAAGTTAAGTCCGACCTAGCACTCCATATATTCAAAAAGAAAATATCATCCTTGTGGTGACACAACAAAACAATATCGTTCAATTTTCTTTATAAGCATCAAATGTGATAAATTAACATCTTAAATACTTAATACTCATTTTCAGGTGGTGACAAACAAACTCATATTAAATATTTAATACTCTATTAATTTTATCATGCTAGAAAGCGATGTTCGATATTCCAAATATCTTTGAACGCTAGACTTAATATAAAAATTGAGGGGTTTGTTATTAATTTGTCTCATCTTGTTTAGCTACATTTTTACATATATATATAAAATACGTCATATTTATTAATGAACATGCCAAGCATGTTTGCATAATATATAATATATATAGTATAAGCATGCACATATAGAATACTATATTCTACCCGGATTGATTATGGACTTTTATTCTAGTTTGTCTCACTAGAGCCACCAAGTGAACCAAAAGGTCAAACCCTAGGGGTGCAAGAATTAATATTTAAATATAACTATTACATTTAAACCCTGCTCCATTACAAATCGGGTCTTCAAGCGCCTTTTGCCCTTGATCTCCAATTCTTCAAAATAATTCTAAAATTCCTATTACATAACTATTTTAAAATAAATAAACCTCGATCGCCAGCCAAGAGGAAAGTACATAGGAGGAGATAGAATTTTCATTAAGAAAAATTAGAGAAGAGAGTGCACGCAGAATTCATTTAATAAAACTCATACATTCATGCATCCAACTAAAATAAAATCCAATCGCATTGGTTAATAAATTCATAATCAATCCCATTTATTATCATACACATCACCATACGCATCAATAAATAACATTCATCTCATGAATAATAAACATTTAATATATATATTGATATCATTTAATGGGCAAATTTAGTTAAGATAAAATCTATTTTTGAATCAAAATACACTCCTTTATTTTAATCCAAATTTAAATCAAAATAAAACTATTTTATTTTAATTTATCCTATTTTGAATAAAATAAACTATTTTATTTTAATCAAAATCTTTAATCAAAAAATAAACTCTTTTATTTTAATTAATTATGGAATCCAATTCCATGTAAAAAAAAATCTTTTATTAAGGAAACACTTGATATTCATTCCTATTCACAAATAAACTCCTTTATTTTTGAATAATATGAAATCTTATTTCATATTTAAATAAACTCTTTATATTTAAGGAAAATACTGGATTCTCTTCTTTCTATTCACAAATAAACTCTTTTATTTTGAATAATATGAAATCTTATTTCATATCTAAACAAACTCCTTTATTTAAGGAAAGATAGATTTACTTCCTATTCACAAATAAACTCCTTTATTTTAGGAAAAATAAAATCCAATTTCAACTCCAATTAGTTATCATGGAATCCAATTCCAACTCTAATTAGTTAAGATGAAATTCTAATTTTAAAATTAAAATAAACTTTATATTTTAATATTAAAATAAACCTTTTATTTTAAAATTAAAATTAACATTTTATTTTAATTATAAAATAATTAAGAATAATATATATATATATATATATATATATATATATATAACTATATATATATATATATATAATATAATAATCAATATATATATATATATATATATATATGAAAACCGTGCACTTTTCATTATTTTCCTGTTGCTGGATTAATTCGGCCAAAGAAAACTTTCTTGTAATCTTTAAAGTTAATGTGAACATGCATGCAAATATATATATAATAACAACCTTTAATTTCCTGTTGCTTTCCAGTCACGTGGCATATATCATCATGTTCTGCCGAATTGATTTCCATGTACTGCAACAGTTCCTCGATTTCCGTGTTTTCATGAAACAACTTTTCCGTTTTTTTTTTTTTTTTTTTTTATTATAAATTTTATACCATAAAATTATGCACAAAAAAATTATTCTAAACACATATCAATATATAAATTAAAACAACTAATAATTTGCATAAAGGTTTTGGCTCGACGCCATCATTAGGTTTCAGAATATTCATGAACGCAATCAAATCAGCAAAATTAAATTTAAGCGTGTAAAATCGTAGTTTAAAAATTATTTACAAACCATAAAACCCGGATCACCCTTTACGATAATTATTAATTAAACGAAAAGATAAAGAATAAATCATACCTCAAGATCGAAACTTCCTCGTGCAAGTTCACCTCCAAATCCTTTTCGCTCAATCTTGAATCCACCGGCCGGCTTCCTTCCTTTCGATCAACGCACCACCCAAACGTTTGGCCTCAGAGGGTGATCCACCAAGGAAGAAGAAAATTCAAGAAGAAGGGGTGGTTGGCTAAACCCTAATTTTTCTATCTCTATAGTAAATGTGTACTCTCCCAACAATTGGAATTATGTCAGATGTTGAAAAAAATCAACAACCCATACCACCCATAATAAGCACTCTCTTATTTATGATGTAGCAACCCACCTTAACAATTAAAGAATTGGGTTTTATTTAATTAATTAAATTCTTTTAATTAATTAGGCTCCCTAATCTTATTAGGGATAATTAATTAAACTCTTTTAATTAATTTAACCTCCTAATCTTATTAGGAATAAATGAGAGTATTTATATTAAATTAATTCCTAAACTCTTTTAGAAATTAAAATAATAATAATTGTAATAATATTAATAAGACTCTCTTATTAATTTATATTTAATATTTCTAAAATATTAAATAATAATATTAAGCTATTTAATTTATTCTATCACCATAGATTAAATTAAATATACATAACATATTATTACGATTATGCCATTAACTTCTTAAATAATTATTCTTCCTTTTATGGTGTGACCTTTTAGGTTCTCCATATTAAACCTAATGTGAATAAATCAATTAGAACAATTCTAATCTTATTTAAATAAATAAATTAAACAATTAATTTATTTAAATAATATTCATTCTACAATAGGGATAAGCCTCCCAATGATCAACGACTTTCCGGATAATATAGATTTCAACATTAATCATTAAAGAACCTTTGAGTAAATAGTTACCGTGACAATTCAATCCTTCCACCATACAATGTCCCAATTAAATATAAGATATGGAATTACCACAAGTCTTATTTTATTTAATTATATGTATTTCGATCCTTAAATGCACAACTCCAAATAATGCAAATTAGAAACTCCTTTCTAATTTCATTCTCGCCGCCAAGGACTAATCGGGTTGTCATTTATCGAATCACATAGACATTTCTCTTTTTTATTGTAGTGGTAGATTCTTTATCGATCATACATTATCTCCATGCATAACTTATTATACCCAAGCATACCCTTTGATATACCCTAAGGGTCTTAAGGAATAAGTCAAAGTATAACTCATCATACACAAGATACTATGATGATCTCAAGTCCAAAGATCACTTGTCTTCTACTATCACTACAGAATTCCTATCGATAGCAAATAAAACTCCATTAGTATTCCTAAATGAGCCACGCTCAAAGAACTTATTCTCTAATAAGCACCTACATACTTGCTTTTAGTGTCTCACACAAATGATCATGAGATCAATCATCCTCATCCAATGAAAGCAAGCAACGATGTACTAATCTATCCGAATTCACTAATCCCCAATTTAGTAATCCAACGATTGGGAACTATTTTAGTTTTAAGCTTTCTAAGAATTTAGATCTCATTAGAATGATCATCATCATTATTCTAAAAGCATTGCTTAAAACTATGGGTTTATCACATATTATAAAACAAAGATCACGTAGATAATTAAAAGCCTTTAATAAATTAATACTTTTATTAATAAATGAATAAGATTGTTACAAAGTATATGCTTTATCATCAAACATGATTGGCAAGGCATATTACTTTCACTTTTATCAAATTTGGAACTTTTTCACGCTTCGTTACTATTCATGAGTTACTATTCACGAAGTTACTATTCATGAGTTACTTATTCACGAGTTACTATTCACGAGTACTATTCATGAAGCGTGAAGATGTTTTTATGAAATTTCTATCTTTTGGTGTCCTGAGTTACTATTCACGATACTCAAGACTATTCACGATACTTGACACTATTCACAAATACTAAGACTATTCAATTCAAAATGAAAATTTTTCTTTTAAATACTAAAATATCTATTCGAGACTAGCTTTGATCAGATCCATATTTTGATCATTCTTGAATTTTACACCACTATGATTATTTTTGAGGTATTTTTAAACATGGATAAAACAAAGTACTGAATCCTAAATCCTTAATCCTCGCTATTTTGTTTCAATTTGGATTCGCTTTCTTTAAAATATTTTCATCATCCTCGATTCTTAAATGATGATATTATTGAATATCTTTGGCCCAGAGTGCAAAGATGAATGATTTCTCAAGAATATCTTTGGCTCAGAGTGCAAAGATGAATGGTGTTGAGATGAAATACGACCGATCGATTAATATCTTTGCCCATAGTGCGAAAAGATGAGCAGTGTTTAAATGAACATGATCAATCGATGAATATCTTTGGCTCAGAGTAAAAGATGAATATTTGATTACGATGTATATTGATTGATGTTACGGGGATAAAAGATAGACGATGAACTTTTAAATTCATACATGTAAGATAGTAGTTTGCATTCTTTACTTAACTCTTCTAATGAATTATTATTTCACCATGAAATATTGATTTAAAATTTGTTGTCTATTGTATTCTATTAGATTTTTCCTCGTTGAAGACTAACGATAATTTGTTGTATATTATCTTAGTCATAATATTCTTTATCGAGCTAGTTGAGCTCACCCTTTTCCTTTTTGTTCCATTTTTCTCGTGGAGGCGAGAATATAGCGAGTACGAGCTCGGGGTATGGAATGAAGGTTTTAGAAAGGATTGTTTAGTAGTCCTCACCATTTTGTAAAATAATGTATCAATAAATGTGATGAGGATCTATTTGAGTATAGATATTGTCTAGAAGATAATATTTGTATTCAAACTCACGCTTTTTTGTTGTAATAATAAAGTTGTAGTTTTTGCATCTATGTATTTGACAACTCGGAATGGGTGATGTATACCTATTTTGGGGCGCCATGACGCCTCTCCCACAACTCTTGATCAATAGGCGGACGTGGAGTGCCATAAATACCATTCAATAAACGTTTGTAAGTATCTTGTCATCATGTTAACACTTAAATAGTTAAAAATAATATTTTGTAAGTATTAATAAACAAGATCAAAGTTGTTAAAACTTATTACCGCTTATCCGGATAGCCTCAGTGCACCATCACGGTGGCCACGCATACATCCAAATGCAATGGATAGGTGAACCTTGAGATCGAGACTCCTATACAAAAACAAGACAATACTACTAAGTAAAATGAGATATTTTCTACAATTCATGATTGTAAACATATTAAAACTTGTAAATACGCATCTTCGAAAAGATATCTCAGCAATCGTGAAATATCGCCACCTTGTATTTTCCTTTTTAGCCTTTTCGCCATCTGATACACCCGAGGCTCTATTGGTGGCGCAAGTTCTTTCGCCTTTTCACCCAACTCTCTCGCCTCCATTGGGCACACATCTCAAATTTATATGGATCGGGTGCACCACCACCGGGGCTATGCTCAGCATATAATCCTCTCCCGGCCTCGGATGGTCGATCTCGGCATTGTGAATGGCTTTTTGTCGTTTTTTATTCAAGTTGTCCTTCTTGAGTGCGGACCGCGCATTTTTGCTGTAATAATGTCTCAATCACTAAAGCCTCATAGCGTCCTCCCATCTATACCGCTTTACGCAAATAAAAAATAATAATAACATTACTAAATTATCCTTTGAATATTATATTAATATTATATTAATATTATTTGTCATAATTAAAAAAACATACCTCAAATTCTCGCCTAAACAAAGATCCTTGTGGGCGATAGGTGTGTTTCGCCACGTAATCACAGGTGTGTAGGCCAATTCTCAGTAAACACAACCGTGATATGACACTGACGATCTTATTATCCTAAAAATCACTATAATATACAACATCAATTAGCATATATTAAAGCAATTTACATCTAAGTTATAATATTTGTGAACATTTTTCAAACTTATACTTATAATACTTAAAAAAATTCGCCATAGTCTCCCTATAAAATAGACTAGCCACATGCACGACTTTTATGCATATATATGGACATTTCTAGGCACCCAAGACACAAACCAAGAGAAATATACAAATTTTCAATACAATAAGACCAAAACAAAACATTACCAATATAATATCAATCAAAACATTACCAATATACAATAAATGGAATCTTAAATGCTTTTATATAAATGATATATACGAGACGTACATGCTATATTCGGAGGAGGCTTAATCAATAAGAATCCGATCATCTGGATTAGTAAGGGCCTCAAGCACATTATTAGGCCCCCCTACCCAAGCACGCTTTTTCTCATACCGCTTCGTAAGCCATCCAGATATTACAAATTTCAAGATGTTATTAGAGTCATATTTGATTACATGTATATATATAATAAACATGATAAAGGATATAAAAATGTATATATATGAATATAAAATGACAATAAACAAAAGTTGCATTTAAATAGTTTAGTACATAAACATGACAGTGATATAAACATGTATATATATATATGAATATAAAATGACAATAAACAAAAGTTGCATTTAAATAGTTTAGTACATAAACATGATAATGATATAAAAAATATGTATTGCTAAACATACATTTCATGAGTTCAAGTGTCAATGTCTGATTCAGAATCATTTTGTATACGTGTTGCAGATTCATAACCATCATCTGCTTCAGATTCTGTGTCAGATTCAGTCAATAACTCTTTCTCCTCAGTATCAATGTCATCTGACACAAGTATTGACTCAGGATCTAATTCATGTGGTTCATCTCCACCATCTAACTGGATTACTTCATTGTCGTCCTCCACATTTATTATAGTCCCACTATGAAGCATCCGCTTCGTAAATCTCCCCATCAACTAATTCTACACGACTACGCTGCGGAGTATAAATTACAACTTGCCAATCAGAAGGGTATCCCTTTTCCTAACAGACTAGGAGTGTAGTATACTTGTATCGCTTTGAGTTGGTAAAACAAACGGTTCGTTGGAGTACAGCACTCTATGGAGGTCAATATCGACGATTCCATGTCCGTCAACACGATCCCTTTTTCTAAATCAAACCAACGGCACTTGAACAAGTGAATACGACCCCGTCAGACGCGTTCTTTGTACGACAACTCTACGATTTCCTCCAACTCCCCATAAAAGGCACGACCAAGCTCATTGTAATAATCTCCTCGACACACACCGTAGTTCGTTGTTCTTTACCGCCCCATATGCCTTTGTGTGAAATTCACAACCATTTATTTTGTAACCATCATACCGACTTGATCCTTCTCTCGTCCCATAGCTAGGACTTGTACATTAGCCGAATCATCGATCCTCAACAAAGCCTACAAAAACTCCATCTTATTAAATGAAGTCATAGTTAATATATGGAGTATATATATATATATATATATATATATATATATATACGTATTAAAATTAAACTTACTTTGTCCTTTAGCCAAAGTGCAAAGTTTTTATCCCGATTGATTTGAATATCTTTATCGCTTATGCTTTCAGATGCTTCACTTTTAACTCACATCGTATAATCTATACCATGTTATAAACATTAACATATTGGAATAAATTTTCAACTTAAAAGATAAAATATCAAGTTTACATGTGTACCTCACAAATTCGCCAATCTCCTCGCAATCGAGAAGAATGTAAGTATGCGCATGTAATTCTTGCTCGAGAGGAATAATACGCTCTTTTTCCATAAGCGCCCCGATAGACCAAAATACGAGAGCCAACCATTTAGTTCAACATTTCCTCCATCATCATGTCTCGATACTCGATTGGCCTTTGTCAAGACTTCGTCCGGAAAATAGTCCGAGACAAACGTAGATATCTCATCAAAATCAGATGCCTCGCATATCGACCCCTCGACATAAGCTTTATTCTTCACCTTCCTCTTAAGGTTTCCCATCACCTCTCGAAAGGGTACATCCATCTATATTGAATCGACCCCAACACGAGCTTCATAGGAAAGATGGATTTGCAAATGCTCCATGGAGTCAAAAAACCAGTGGGAATATTTTTTCCAGCTTTACATGTGATCTCTATGATGTTCTTCTCAAGTACAAACATGTCCTTCTCATTCAATGATTTTGAACACAAGTCTTTGAAGAAACGACTAAGATCCGCAAAGCATCCCATATTGGTTTATCAAGCAGATCCCGAAATGCTATAGTACGAAGTCTCCCCATGAACACACGACGCACATGACTCTTCATCCCTTGCAATTTCCCACCCGTAACACACCTTGCAATGTTCGACGATATCCATCCGGGTAGTTTCGAGACTTAACCCATGTGCACACATCTTCAACTTGCTTTTTGGACAATGTGTACCTTCGTGATGCTATTCGACAATCTTACCATTAGAGAGATTCATAAAGTTCTAATCCGTGACGCTTACAAATATCTTTCATGTCCAAACGCGTTTTATCGTTATCTTTTGTCTTCCCCAGTAACATTCATCACAAAGTTTGTTAAACACATTGTCAAACACATTCTTCTCAATATGCATCACATCTAGATTATGATTTGAATCAAATTTGTAGACCAATAAGGCAATTCCCAAAAGATGCTTCTCCGAACCCAATTATGAGATTCACCAAACCCATTGATTATGTTTGTCGATCAACCTTACCAAATGGGATAACCGCAATCTCATCACACGATCTCGCATCTCCGCTCCCGACAATCGCGGCAAGCATATATCATTATCTACTTTCTTCCTCAAGTGTTCTCTATTTCTTCAAACGGTGATCTACCGGTAAGAACCGACGATGATGACAACAAAAACCAACAAGGCTTTTGACCTTTTGATAGATTAAACGACTTTGATGCTCCATACAATACTTGACAAGCCAACTTCCCGTGTACTCCATCCAAATAACATACCATAAGTCGGGAAGTCACTTATAGTCCACATAACCGCCCTAAGGTTGAAATTTGTTTTCGCTGCAACATCCCAAGTCTGCACTCCATCCTCCCACAATACCTTTAACTCGCCTATAAGAGGTCTCAAGTAAACATCTAAGTTCTTTCCAGACTCTTAGGACCGTGAATCACAAGTGAAAGAAATAAGTATGGTCGTTTACACACATCCAAGGAGGCAAGTTAGACGGAGTAACAATCACAGCCAACATGAGTACGGAATAAATTGAGTGGCCAAATAGATTGAAACCATCGGTGGACAATCCAAGCCTCACATTTCTAGGTTCCAATGCAAATTCAGATGTGCTAAGTTGAAATCTTTCCAAGCCCCGCCCATCTCATGGATGATTTAGTTCTCCATCTTTAGCCGGAGATTTCGCATGCCAACTCATATGTTCAAATTGATCTTGAAGATATGTACAATCTTTTTAGTCGATGTGTTATTGAAAATACCTTAAAATCTTAAACCAGATACTTGATTTTTTTTAGTCACACCTCTTTATTAGGCCTAAACCGATCATGACCGCAAAACGTGCACCTTGTCATCTGCTCATTTTCCTTATAAAACAACATGCGCCGTTGGGACACGACGATCTTTTGGTATCCAAGACCCAACTTCTTCACATTTTCTTACAAAAGTAATAGTTACTGTAATTTCTCACCGTCAGCAACATACTCTTAATTGCCTTCAAGAGCAACTCAAAACACTCATGGCTCATGTTGTGATCACCCTTGATGTTAAGTAATGTCGCCATCGCAGACAATGTAGTGTGTTTGGTGCAACCATGCCACAATGGGTTTGCTACCCTCGCCTAACAACTTAAAGAAGTCTTTGACATTAGAATTCATAGGTTGCTTCTCTCTTTTGCTCCCAATCAAAATCGCCCCGCAATATCATGGACCATTTTATTCATACGATGAGTACTAACGCCTCAATTGTGTACTTGTGTGATGCCACCATCTCTTCTCTCGCCCATGTGCCCACCAAAATTCTTCGTAATTTCTCATGAACCCAGAAACAAGTAAATGATAGTTTACCATGTCTCTCTGTCCATATAATTTATATTCTTACATTTTAAACATGGACATCGATTCATGCGATTTACCATTCATACATTTTGGGTGACTATACGATACTCCAAAAACACTTGGCAACCAAATTTCTAAATTCAATCAGAAGATTTATCCGGGCACTTGACTTTCGTCAGTGTACATCCAACTATCTTGGTCTAATAGAGGTCCATGATTCCACTGCACCTACTACGCATAACACGAGCTTATTAATCATACGACTTGAGCATACTTGTAACGACTTGAGCATACTTGAAACTATATGACTTGAGCATACTTAGAAGCATATGATTAACATTTAAGCATACTCAATGTTAACGAATTAATGCAAATTAATGCAGATGAGAAACTTTATATTATATCATGTTATTTTATTTTAATTTATTTTAAATTTGTTTTTATTGTTAATCGTATCGTAAGGTATTTCATTCATTCTAGCTCTATATCGAATACATATTTGGTTGGTATTCGATGCATTGAAATGTTTCTTCTTAAGAAAACTATCTCCATTTAAGGCTTCACACCAAGAATCAAGAGTCCATCTAAGGCCTCGGCTAACATGTTTTAAGATTATACCCTCACTATCCCTTTTTATAATCTTTTATGTTTTGGGATAGTCACAACTTGTCGAGCAATTTATAGCTTCTATAACATTTTATAGCTTTATTCTTGTATACATAAGTGTTAAATACCCTTGTTTTTCTTCATATAGCCAAAATAGTCTCTTTATTAACCAAGTGTGTCTAGTTACCTTCTCTCGTTACACTAATCAGCCCCTAAGACCGCCTATTTTGGCTTAACAACCCCCAATAGCTTACTATGCCGACAACCAAGCTTGCTTGGCCCTCGTGAGGTTTGGCTTAAGCTCAAGGTGGAGTCTCGGTCGTGTGGCCTCAATCCAAATTTCATCACCCAACAAATTTTTTAATAGGCTCTAGTGGATCACCAATATATTTATATCCAATTGATAAGTAAGACACATTGTGCTCTCTATATAAACAGTAACCCAATTTATCGAGAATTACTAAAATTAAGCTTACTCGCATATTCAAACAATTCAATTTCTCATTTTATTTCAATAATGGGCATAGCTTTCCTATAACCAAAAGTTATTATATATTTTAAACCTAAAATGTTCACAATAAAAGAGGTAAAAAAATTCAACTACAAACTTATACTTATAATACTTATGAACATTTTTCAAACTTATACTTATAATACTTCAAAAAATTCACCAGTAGTCTCCCCTACAATATGGATTAGCCACATGCACGATTTATTACGCATATATGGACATTTCTAGGCACCCAAGACACAAACCAAGAGAAATACAAATTTCCAATACAATAAGATCAAAACAATATCGATTGAATGCAAATTAAAGCAAGAAAAATTCGCACCCATATACATTACCAATATAATATCAATCAAAACATTACCAATATACAATTATACATGAATTTTAGTTTTAACAAACATACATTATAATGAATTTTATAATTAACATCAATTAGCATATTTGATGTGAATTATGGATAAACTTCTTTGAACCTTCTTCTTGATCAATTATGGATAAACTTAATTCCTAGTTATGTTTTATGTCATACTCATGTTCATGATATTGATTGGTATAAGTATAATCATATATTGCAACCAAGGTTTTGGGTTAAGCCCTAATATTTAAGATCATGTTTATAGCCTAATATTTAAGATTATGGTTAAGCCCTAAAAGTTAAGCCCTACTATTTAAGATAATCATATATATTATTATTTTTGTTGTTTTTAAAATATGAATAGAATTAAATCAATTTTGAATTTTAAGTTTTCATAAATCAATTTAAAAGTTAAAATGTATCTCTAATTTTAAAACGAAAAAAAAAAAAGATTTGGGGAATCGTTATAAATTAACTAAGGTGTAATTACACACCTCAAGCATTAGGTCTTTACATCAAAGCAAAGCACTTACACACCACATTCAACAAATAAAATTACACAATGAATAAGAATTAGGTCTTTACATCAAAGCAATTACACACCACATTCAACAATTAAAATTGTAAAATTTGGAAACTCAATCAAATCGAACAACTACTTGAAGAATTTAATAGTATTTAATCTAATCTAACCAATATAAATACATACCAAGATTTAATCTAATCTAACTAAATATATATATATATATATATATATATATATATATGACTATATTTAAATTTCAGCTTATTACATTCCATTTTGTTTTCTAAATGAGATAATTTGTCGTGGACTTTTGCCATAATAGTTCACTAAAGACAACAATGGTAAGTAAGCAATAATAATCAAATTCTATTTGTGTGGAGTAATTGTGATACTAAAAACAAATTACAAATAAAAATCTAAACGAATTACCCAATACCCAGTTAGGGTTACCAGATTTGATGACAAAACCTATTTTAAAACAAAAACAAATTACCCAATTTGATAGGTGACTAAACGAATTACCCAATACACAGTTGTATTCATGCACACAATCGCCAAATCCAAAGAATTCACATACAATTTCAAACACGATTCAAGAAATTACAATGAATGAAGATAAATACCTGTTTAGAAGATTCAATCAAACTCATTTGAAAAATTTGATCTCCTTAGGCGGTGGTAGGTGGGTAGGTGGCGGTGTGCTGGCGGCACGATCAACTCCTCTTCCTCTCCCTCCCTTTCCCCTCTTCTCTCTATTTCGCAACTCCCTCTTTTTTTTCCTTCTATGTTCTATGTCGAGCGAATGCCTGATACTGATTTCATTTAGGATGATCAGCGACCGCTATCTGCGACCGCATGCGGTCGCTGATTTTTAATGACATGGACTTATCAAATAATCGCGACGCGGTCGCTAATTACAATGGGTCGCAAAAAACTACGCTACCACATTTCCTCGCCAATTTTGGGTGGGAAATTTGTTCTAATGACCGATCAATGACCGATCGTGGTCGCGGATATCACTTAAATGATCGGATTATTGGTTGGTCGCTGATATCGGTCGCTAGTAAGACTATCAGCGACCGGATATGCGGTCCCTGATAGACCTTTTTCTTGTAGTGAATATTGCAAATAATAATATTAATAATTTTGTCGTCTCAATTATTGATTTTAACAATATAATAAATATCGACAATAATTGAATCAAATAACGTGAGATACTATGCAACAATTACTATAGCAATAATTGAACAAAAACTGAATGACTTCTCACGTAAAGATCAATAATCAATACCGCTATTCATTACGCAACCACGCCAGACATCGACTTTTTACTACCGAGTAGTTCAACAAAGATCAACCAGAAAACTTCCGCCGTTATTTTCATAAAAATATTTTTGTCGTTTTCTCAATCCGACAATAATTCTATTGTGGGGTCCACCAATGATTGCGCCATTGTACGAATATTCCCTGCTAAAACGAATATTCCCCGACCAATCGAATATAATATAACAACTTGCATACTATGCAAAATTTATAAATATTACCCACAACTATAACATTATATCAATTTCACTCCATAATATTTAAAAATAATATTTATAGAAAATTCATCTTTATTCAAAATGTTGGGGTAAACATATGGTGTCCTCTGGTTGTTAATACGATTAGTCATTTTCTTTTTCGATCTGGTATTATGTTTAAAATGATTACTATTTCAATCTTTGTATTATAATCTTTTCATCGTTTATAATAATTTACAGTTTCAATATATTTTAATAGATTAATTAGACTGTTTGATTAAAAAAAATAGCAAATTGATGAAACTAAGACCAATATAATAATTTAATTAGTTAAATGCTCAATCCACCAACCTTAGTTGTTAATTACTTCATCCGTCCCATAATATATGACGTTTTAGATGATTTTATTTTTTTTTAAATTATTTAACGTTTTATATAATTTAGGAGAGTCACAATCTTTTCAAAATTACCTTTCATGAGAAAATATCATATATTATGGGAGGGAAGGAATAGTATATATATATGAAGAAGCAATTAATGCCAATTTATCAGATATGGAGGAGAGAGAAATTTAACAATAGAAATTTTAAAAGAAATTAAAATATATAGAAGGGAAGAATTCAGAGGTTAGTTTTTGTATGATTGGATCCGTACCGTAGGATCAGCTCATAAAAGTGAATTACTCCACTACTATTTACGTCACTTTCTAACCCTTAATTATTGATGTGGAAGACGCAATTGTTAAAATGCCATAAAAAAAAAATTAAAAAAGAATTATTTTAAAGCAGCCATTGCTTGGGTTTGAAGCAATGCAAACTGTAAATTATAACCAAAAAATGGTGGGGAAATGGAGAAAATTGCTTTCACAATAATAAGGATATCCTTAATTTGTCACATTTATGTAACTACCTAGTACACATATAGAAACAGCTTGAGAGGAGCAACAGTAATGAACAACCGGATTTCTTTTCAATAATAAGGATATCATTAATTCATTATTAACCCCTCACGTGTATTATCTATCTATAGCTACCAATAATTACTAAAAGATATATATATATATATATATATGTGTGTGTGTGTGTGTGTGTGTGTGTGGGGCAATAACTATCTATGAGTAGTTAATTATTTAGTTTTGAATCTTATTTATTTTATTCATTCATAAATTTTTGGCATGTGTGTCATTTAATGTTATATTTAAACTAATAAAGACATGAATTGTGAATATACAATTTTGTTTTAGGACCATATTAGTGGGTGTTTGATTTGTTTATATTATTAAATGTATTATGTAGTTTTTTTTTATTATATTGTGGATTTGTATTTGATATTTTGAATTAGGATAAATATGGATATATGAATAAATATTTTTAAGATCTAGTGATGAACTTGCTATATATAGAGTCAATTAGTTATGCCTCAATCAAAAAAAATAAAGTCCAACGATTGTGTAGCAATTTTTATGTATTTTAAATTAAAATTTGTATTTGATGAATTTTATTATTTAATTATAACATAGCGTCCCCCCCTCCCCCCCTTCCCTTCCCTTCTTCTTAAGTTTTTCTTAGATACTTTCTTCTTAAGATTGAAATGTTCAAGTTTATCCGGCAACACAATTAAGAAAATGTTTCATAGAATTAAATTCCTAATTTTCTCTGATAGATCTTCTAGCTAAGCTCTTAAGATTAAGATGAAGGTAATAATGTAAATTGTTCAAACATAAATAAAACAAAATGTGATGGTAGATATATCTTGAATCTGAAAATGAGTATCTTATTTTTCTACTAATTTTTTAAATGTAAAGTAAACATTTCATACAAAACATAATTTCAAAATAAACCTTTTATACTACTAACTTTTGTTAAAGTTTGATATGTAAAAGTTAATAATAAAAATATTTAATATAAATATATAAAAATTAATAACAAAAAATAGGAATCTGATTTTAGAGCGAAGGGGCAAATTGAACACCATAATATGGAAGGTAAGATGGGGTGATGGGGTGATGGGGTGGGGGGGGTGGGGGGGCAATATTGTTAGAATCAGGGTCCTTGTAGTGAGAGGGAAATCACATTCTACATTGACACCATCCCATTATCATTATCATTCTCATTATCATTAAGAGAATATTATTTTCACATGTATTTTTGATATTTTCAAATAGTTCTTTCTTACATGAAGTTAGTACCAACTGTATGCTCATGTGAGAGATCACAACCAACTGTATTTTTAATTATTGTATCAATCAAAATTAAACAAATTTATATTATTTTAAAATTTAAAAGTTTACAAGATATAATCCATTGTTGTTGTTCACTTGACAGTTTATTCATTCCACATCAATTTTATCATTAAATACAACCCACGCCCAACAAATATGTTGGATCACTTCATTACATAAAACGCTAAACTCCACCATATATATATATATATATATATATATATATATATATATATATATATATATATATGTATGTATTAATCAGTTTACACTCTTAAATTTGATATAATAAAATATCCCAACCAATACTTTTCAAGTAGACATTACTTATTTCCGTAAGCACAAAGTTTAAGTTGACACGAGGCAAACAACACCAAAACACACACAATTAAGTGCGGCCATGCACACAGACACACAGTAGTAGTGCTTGCTCGGAGGAGTTTTGTCGCACGTACGGTAGGCACCACTATGCAACTTATCTTAATTATCCATCCATCCATCCACTCGTCTTTTTAATCAGTTTCTCATATGTTCATTAACTTTTACTAGTTATATATCTATGGTCTACTTGTATAGTATAAGTATAGGACTAACTATTATGCTACTTTTAAGTGAAAAGTAGTATATTCCATGAGATTCATTTCATTTAATTAATTGGGCTACGGCCTACGGGTACGTACGTGGAGAGATGATTATGGACACTAAAGGAGTCAATGATTTTGTGCGTGGAGTGGAGACCCGCCAGAAAACAATTTGAGATGAGATGAGATATATGTCTGGAACCACTGACATTATTTAGGATACAGATATCTATTCGGAATATCTCTTGCTTTAACGTTTTCTCTTACTTGAACTGCCTTACACACATTTTTCTATATTCTCTTTCCTCAAAAATGACGTCATTATTTAATTTTATGCACAATTTTTTAGGAATGTTTTGGTGGATTAAAAATATTTTAAATTGAAATTGATTTTTTTTTATTTTTAGTATTTGGCACGTCTGAAAGTATTTTAACGAGTGGAAATTATTGCATATATATTATAAAACTAGGTATTCAATTTAGTTCAAGGTTTTTCAGATCTAAAATTTTAATCTCCCTAATGCATATGGCATATATTGACCATGTTGTAACCCCATATGATTGTCAAAACATTGGAAAAGTAACTGTTGGGCCATGATATATGCGGACCTGTTTGTATGATGGGTTTTCGTCCTGTTTGTATGATGGGACATGAAATTTGAATTCATGTGAGATTCGGTTTTAATCAAAGATTTTTAATTATATTCGGTTTCTAAACACGGGGTTGGAATTAGAAGGAGATCTTATACAATCCGATTAAGGATATATACCTAATGAGGAATCCTAATCCAATACGGAGAAGGATCACACAACTCATTATTATTATTATTATTCACCACTAGAGTTTTTTTTCCTCCATTATTAAACTTTTTTTGACCAGACGATTCTCACATCAAACTATTCTCTACGCAGATAAACCGTCAAGCTCTTTATGTACTTAACATTTAGGATTGGACGTAATTCTAGTGATTGAGGCGCATGGACGAATCTTGACGTTAACAATAATTAATCTTCCTTCACTTTTTATTAGTTAAGAAGTCGTTTAGCCTGTTAAGATATTTTTTTTCTTGCATCACTGTTGTCTCTTTAATTAAATAAAATTGGTAAAGATACATGTCAAACAAAACAATTAATGATAGTTCTCTTAGGGAGGGGGATGCATGTCATAAAGTTAATTATAAGCTAATCAAGATATGTAATCCCGAGGTTGATTAATTTTATGACACCTTAAACGTTTTTGAAAGCCAAAGACGAGGATTATTGGATTATTATGACATCACTACCTTTATGTACAAGGTAAACAATAATTTTATAATTTTTGCACAATAAATGAGGAAGATAAATACATGATGATTTACTCAAAATATAAAAAGAAATCTTAGGAAAGAGAAGGATTGTTGAGCACGGATCCGATTAACTTCATAGTAAGTTGGTCAAATGATTAATACAAATATGTTAATACGTAGAGAGAAAATATATATCTTGACTTGCGTATCGATCATCAGATTGATCAATTGACAAAAATTAAATTCATGCTAAACACTCTCATTGAACACTGCATGGGTGTGGATTCATAAAATGGTGGAATTTTTCAACAAACATCGTCAACATGGGACAGGTAAATTCGGTGGATTCTTTCATTTGTGATAGGTTAAGGATATTTTAAGCCACGAGCTTATTGGGCTTAAATTATCCACAAAGAGCCCAACAAACTAAGATTGGGCTATATACTTAGTACGGTTACAGGTGGTAACCACATATATACAAATTTTAGGGGCCGGATCCCATTTTGGTTCTACTCCCTACTCCCTAGTCAAGGGATTAAATTCTGGACATCAAATCCACCCTATATAAAATTTTAAATTTTAAAACGCACCTTTAACTTTGAAACTAAAATATAACAAGATAAATACTGAATCATTTTGAAACTAAAATGTAAACACCTTTAAATTTGTGAAAGCGTATGTAATAAGATAAAATAAATAAAAATGATATTATGTATGCACATACGTCGTAATTATAATTCGATTGAAAATTTTTGCAATATACAACGAGACTATTTTTTTTTCAAATGCCAACATAACCCACGTGTATTAAAAATGTTTTATTTCATTCCAATCACATATGATTCACAAATGCTTTTTATTTTAAAGTCCAATCAGAAAAATAATTCACAAAAAAACTAGCATAAAATTGCATGTACCTAATAACGTATTTTGCACCCAAAAAAAATACACAATAAAGTATTTTTAAATTTACTCGTACTTTACCAAAAAATACACAAAAAAATTGATGTTCCTTGGTGAAGATAATTATTAACCCATATTTATTATAAATATTTATGTGTAGACGTTACATTATGCAGGTAATTATTTTATTAATTCTTGAAGAATAAGTATGAGATAATCACATTAGTTATGAATCTGAATTTATATTGATGATAAAATATTTTTTTGACCAAATCAATTTTAATGAGAGTGCGTTACATTTACCATGTTAATATATGTACCAAAATTTCGCAAATATCTTCAATTCTTTGTTATTTTCCACCGGAGATTTCAAAAAATAAAATTAAGAAATTGAAAATATGGGTTGTCTTGCAAATCGTTTCCTCCCTTTTCTATTTCTTCTATTTTTTTTACTAAAAAACAAATTGATATTTTTACATTAAAATATAATATTTTTACATAAGTCTCTTCCACATAATTATGTGATATTTACTCATTGTTGGTGTATCACTATTTATGTAAGAAAGATAAAATCGTTTCTCTGGAAAAAATAGTTTAAGAATCATGTATCGTAACATCTCAATCTCACATCTAAATATATGAGAAAAATTTGTCTGTATATAAAAAATTAAGTTACTAATAATAATAGGCGAGTTTGTGATGAGTTAAGATGACCAAGAAAAAATCATTTAGTAGTGATTTATTTTTTTCAAATCACAAACAAACAAAAAACACAAAATAAATTTTTTCCTCCTTTTTTTCTCATAAAATTTAGGAAAATAATATTTTTACAAATAAAAATGATAATTACACAAGGTCTCTATCAGATCAATAGTAAATAGACGCCCACTCATGTGACTTATAAAAATATCAAATTTTATTTGAAAAAATATTAATTCCCAAAATTTAAACCAAATTCACAAACAGTGTAAAAGACCATCATGAAAGGGTCAACAATCCGGTGTCTTATATACAAATGTAGGACCCAGCTGGAGGCCTGGAGCACATGAGAGGGAAGGAGTCCTTGGGCTTGATTTGCACATCACCCTCGAACTTTCTCCCTCCCTCCCGGCCCCACCCCCACCCCCACCCCCACCCCCACCTCCTAAACAGACTCAAGACTGCCGGTCTTGGTCTTATTCCTAAAACTTGGGTGGCTCTTCACTGTATTAAAGCCCAATCCCTCCTCTCCTCCTCTGCTACCACTACTCAATTCCTTCAAAACCCCACAATAAGCCATGACCGATCACCACCACCATCACCACCGTCCCAACCGCATCTTACTCCCTCCACGCGCCACCACTCCCAACTTCACCTCCACAGCCACCGCCACCACCACCCCAAGACCTTACCCTTTATATCCTCCGTTAACCCCGACCCCAACTCCGTCCAAACACCGCCTCTCCTCTTCCCTATCTATCAAATCATCTTCTTCTTCTTCCAAAAGAAGCTCCCTTTCTTTCCTATTTCTCCTCCTTTTCTCTCTCCGCTCCCTCTACTCTCTCCTTCCTTTTCTCCGTTCTTCCCCTTCCTCTTTCTCCATCTTCCCTTTCTCTTTCCTCGTCTCTCTCCTCTCTTTCCTCCTCTCCCTATCCTTCTCCATCTTCACTCCTTCCTCCTCCACCAACCCTTTGCTGCAAAAACAAAATCAATCCATTTTTTCTCTCCCCTCAATTAATCCATCACAGCTTAGACTTCTCTTCTCCAAATCGTTACTTCTCGCTATTGTATTCCTCCTCCGATTCCAAGCTCTGCGCTATTGCGGAACGGCTGCTTTGATCCTCGCGGAATTGTCTGGAAATGTCGCCGCGAGATTTGTTGCCGAGGGTAAAAATCGCAACTTTATTGGTCGAATTGGGATTGGTTCGTCTAAGGTTCGTGGGTTTCTGGCTTTGTTTACTGGATTGTTTTTATTATCTATTAGTTGGGATAGAATTGAATGCTTCCCTTTATCATTAGTGAATATTGATAAATTTGGATTCTCGATAATGCCAAAAGACAGTTGCGTTAGGATTTGGCCTATGTTGCTACCTTTTCTATCTGGGTTTTTGGGATGTTATGAAAGAGTTTCAGTGAATTGGGGGACTGTGAGGGAATTGGGTCGAAAACAGGTTCGGTTGATTTCTTTGTTTTTTACAACAGTCGTGCTTCTCTTTCCTGCTGTTATTAGTATGTTTGTGTTTCAAGCAGACGGAGATAGTGTTTCCCTTGGAAATCTAGGTTGGCCCTTGGCGAATACTGTAGTTTTTGGGGTGCTTTTAAGTGAAAACTACACTGATGAAAAGCTAGTGAGTTCCAAAGATTTTCAAAGAGAGTTTTTTGTGACATTTGTATGTACCCTCATTTTGGAATTGTTCTACTTTCCCGATCTTTCTCTTTTTGGATTGTTGATTTGCAGTTTGTTTCTTGGAATTGCTGTTAAGGAATTGGACCCTCTTTACTCGAATTATCTTAAATTGGGGTTGGAGTCCTCTGAGTCACTTACAGCCTCCATTATGAAGCCCATCCGCCATATATTGAGGGAGAGAAAGTCTCGCAAGATTGCACTTTTCCTTTTGATCAACACTGGTTACATGGTTGTGGAGTTTGTTGTTGGGTTTATGAGTAATAGTCTTGGGTTGATTTCAGATGCCTGTCACATGTTGTTTGATTGTGCTGCACTTGCAATTGGGTTGTATGCTTCGTATATTTCGCGGCTGCCAGCAAACAGTCAGTTTAATTATGGACGTGGAAGGTTTGAGGTTCTTTCAGGGTATGTGAATGCTGTTTTCCTTGTTCTGGTTGGTGCCTTAATTGTAGTTGAGTCATTTGAGAGGATTTTGGACCCTCAAGAGATTTCAACTAGTAGTTTATTAACAGTTTCTATTGGAGGTCTTCTTGTGAATGTTGTGGGTTTGATCTTTTTTCACGAGGAGCATCATCATGCCCATGGGGGATCTGGATCATGTTCCCACTCCCACTCCCACTCCCACCGCCACCACGACCATGTTGGAAATGATAAGAATGTTCATAGTTTACGCCAAGACTGTATCACTGTTATCCATGACAGTCATGAGAAATCAGGCCATGATGCCCAGTGTGGTGATAATCACATAAACAAGGAATGTGACCACCACCATAACCACAATGCAGGAGGGCATGAAAGCTGTAGTTCTCAGGGCCATGGTCATGATCATGAACATGAGCATTCTGATCACCACCACCACAACCAGCATGATCATGACCACCATGACCATCAGGATCATCATGACCACCATGATCATCAGGATCTTCATGACCACCACGATCATCAGGATCTTCATGACCACCATGACCATCAGGATCATCATGACCATCAGGATCATCATCACCAACATGAGCATCAGGATCATCATCATCATCACCACAATGCACATGGAAGCATCTCTGTTGGTGATTCTAGAAGTTTGCATAGCGACTCCTTTCAAGATCATGGTCACAAAAGTACCCAATCAGAAAAAGATGCAACACGAAAGCATCACCATCACCACATTGATCACAACATGGAAGGCATCTTCTTGCATGTCTTGGCAGACACCTTGGGAAGTGTTGGGGTGGTTATATCAACTCTCCTCATAAAGTACAAGGGATGGCTTGCTGCGGACCCTGCCTGCTCGATATTTATATCCGTGTTGATCGTATGTTCAGTAATACCATTGCTCAGGAACTCTGCTGAAATTTTATTGCAAAGAATTCCTAGAGCTCATGAGCTTGATCTTAAAGAAGCTCTAAATAGTGTTATAAAGATGAAGGGAGTACGTGGCATCCAAAACTTTCATGTTTGGAGTTTCACGAATGATGATGTTGTGGGGACTCTTCATCTGCATGTTTCATCTGAGATAGACAAGACTTCAGCTAAGGCACGAGTTTCAGACTTATTGCATGATGCTGGGATCAAGGATATGACTGAACAGGTGGAATGTGTCAAGAATAGATAAAAGATTTATTCTCACCTAGCAAGCACCTTCTTGAAGTGTTTAGAGGGGTTAAAATTGGCTATTCAATTTTTAGAACCAAGCATTATTACCTGATAACATAGTAAAATGCTAAGATATGGATGTAGATTTGTCATGTTCTCTTGGTCTATTCTTTTATCTAAATGAAAATGAGAGTCGTAACTAGGAGGCATGGACTTTGTTGATTATCAGTCGGAGGAACATGTTAAGATACTTGCAGGTTGCGACAGTTGGTGCTTTTGGTGGGTCTTTTTTTGTACGAAGACGGGAATAGGAGAAAAGAACAAAGACATAGTTTTATTGAGACGAGCGTAAATCACTATATTATCTGCGTTGTACTTCTACATTTTTGCTTTGTGTTTATGGAGCTACGTCTCCAAGGGAAATTTAGCTTGAATTATTTGGATTATGAAGTTTGAGCTGGATTATTATCAAGAGTTTGAGCTTCAGCCTATTTACTTCTCTGCAAATTTAATTTGTCTTAGGAATGCAAAAGACAAAACTATCAGTCTCTCACGGAAGTGGTTAGTATGCGTAAAATTCAGCATCAAGTAGTCCACACCTAAACCGAACTTCCAGCACTGCTCAAGCATGAAAATTTAAATCCATTTGATGATGTTAAATGGCAAGTAGGAACCTTGGCATGTATGTTTTCTAGTGGAAATAGTAATAAAACTAGTAGCTTTGTTATCAAAAGAATAGTTTAAGTTTGTGTGAGGGATTAAAGTAAATCTACCAATTAAAAGAGGACTCCACACCAACCGTTGTACCCTAAATTTTTAAGTATTTGTTAATTGTTATGTTTGAATATCGAAAGGGAGAAAATAAAGAAAAATGAAACAATATATATATATATATATATATATGTATGTAAATAAAAAAAGTCTTCGTACTCATAATTATTATTAGAACAAAATGTTCCCTCAATTATTATTATATAATAATAATAATAATGTAATTATTATATTACACTACTAAATTTATTTTATGGGAAGGACGGAGTACTATGGCCCTATTCGAGAACAACTTATAAGTTGGTCAAATTAATTTATAAGTTGTTTTCACTGTTAAGATGTTTGATAGTCACTTATTTTTTGATTTATAAGTTGAGTTTTAAATCAAAAAAAATAACTATTTATGACTTATTTAAAAATGACTTACAAATCATTTCAAAATAATTAGTTTGACCAAATGTTACGGGCTTGTTCGGGGATAACTTATTTTAAATGACGTATAAGTTAAAATATAAGTTGTTTTAAATGACTTATAAGTTGTTTTAAGTTGTAACTTACAAGTAAACGTATTCTGCATCACTTTGAGTTATAAGTCAAAAATTAAGTTAAAACAAGTTATGAAGGTGTTTGACTCATAATGACTTATAAATTAAAATAACTTTAAAGATTACACATTACTAAAAAGAGGGCAAAATAGAAATTATATTTGGTCAAACTAACTTATTTTAAAATAACTTATAAGTCATTTTAAAATAAGTTACAAATATTTGTTTATTTTTTTGACTTAAAACTCAACTTATAAGTACAAAAATAAGTCATTTCTAAACAAGTGATAGTAACAAATGACTTATAAGTTGGATTGATCAACTTATAAGTCATTCCCAAACAGGCTCGTAATGTATATTTTGCCCCTATTTTTATTAATGTCATTTTTAGTAATCTTTATATTTATTTTAACTTATAAGTAATTATGACTTTATGAGCCAACTTTCGTAATTTGTTTTAACTTATAAGTCAAATTAATATTTTATATTTTTATTTATAAGTCAGAACTTAAATAAACTTATAAGTCAATTTATATTTTAAGATATAAGTCATTTTAAAATAATTGATTCCCGAATAGATGTGGTATTTTCTTTTCTCTTCTTTTTTCTTTTCCATGATTAATATCATCCGAGCGTACTACCTGACCATCTGACGCCGTAAGGATATTCCACCGCAGATGTGGTATTTATTCTTCCTTATTTTTAATACCACACCAGATCTTAACTCGGTAGTTCCTTCCATCACTTCACTCTACGCTCCACCGTAACCGTTTACTCTGATTCCAATACTCCCCCAATCTCTCTCTATATATAGTATATAGCTTCTGAATTTCAAATCTTTACAGTTTGAGTTGAACTAGGGTTCAATACAATGGAGAGATCGGAGGAGAAAGTGGTTGCTGTCATCATGGTTGGTGGACCAACGAAAGGTATCAACTTTATTGATTTCTGCACAATTCTGCAGTCGAATTTGTTGATTTTCTTTTTTTGTGATTTTTTTTTCAATTTCTGTTTTAATCTTTTGCAGGTACTCGATTTCGACCGCTTTCCTTCAATACTCCGAAACCCCTGTTTCCTCTTGCTGGCCAGCCGATGGTTCACCATCCTATCTCTGCTTGTAAAAGGGTATGCATTTTCTCTCTTCAAAATTATGTTCTTTTTTGTTTTAGATTTTATGCAAAGAAAAGGAACAAACTTTAATATGTCATGTTTTAGCATATGTATTAAACTTATGTCTATTGTGAGTAAAAGTTTAAAGTTTTACTCACAATAGTTAGTGGTCAAGGCACATTGCCTTTTTTCTTGAAGTAATTGTGATAGACTCCACGGGACGCTTGCGTGAGGTGGTCGTCGCCCGGATCGTTTCTAGCACAGTTGTTGGGTTGTTGGGTGAATTGCTTGCAACACCTTAACCCCTCGTCTATACTTTAGACCCCTTGTCTATACTTTAGACGGTAATCTTGGTCCAATTGCTCGCGTTCGGAAATCTGCGTTGAATGGACATCAACGACACCTTGACCCCTCGCTTATATTGAAGCGGTAATCTCGGTACAATCGACGATTGATGCGGTAGAAGACGTCACACACAACTATAAATTGTTGTATGATAAGTCAAATTGAATCTCAAAGAAATAACTAAGAATTACTAGTTCTTAGGAATTCTTCAAAGAACCAAAAGTAGATAATAAACTCACAAATATATTGAATAATAATAATGAATAATGTGTTTGATTACATCAACTTAGACCTCTATTTATACTACTCAAAATAAATCAAATCCTAATAGGAATTTATAAACTATAACCCTAATAGAAGTCAATTTGAAAAAGAATTCTAATTAAAGAAAGAAATCTTAATTAGAATAGAATTTAAAAATTAATTCTAGATCCCACATATTTTCCGAGCTGCATGCAACTTGTATTAAAACTGATATTCCTAAGCTGCTAACAATCCGTGTGCTGTTAGGAATATATATGATATAGCTTTGTGAAAGCAGAACGTGGCCCACATAAACATATGCTTAACATGCTGCTTCATGAATATTAATGTTGCCCACTTGAATATTAAGTCTGATAACCTCCTTTGCACATGATTGCCCACTTGAATATTAAATCTGATAACCTCCTTTGCACATGATTAAATAACCTCATTTGCACATAAAATATGTTGACTTTGTTAAGAAGATTAAAATTGGGCTTGTATTAAATTGACCCAAATTAATGTCTCATGCTCTTTTGCCTCCTCTTTGGGTTTCCTTACGTTAGCTTCAGCCCAAACATCTTGGATCAATCCATTTAGACCTTGTTTGAACCTCTTTGTTCTAGCCTTGCTTGATCCCCACGTCCCTTTAGTTTTGTTTGAATCCACGCATGCCATGTCCTCATCAAATTGGGTTTCCGGATTGATCATTATTTTAATGCAGATACCAAATTTGGCACAAATTTTTCTTATTGGATTCTATGAGGAAAGGGAGTTCGCCTTATATGTCTCCTCAATCTCTAATGAGCTTAGAGTCCCAGTCAGGTGATTAGATATACTAATATGCAACTTGTAATTCCCATAGTACAATTTTTGATTTTAAAAGATATATTAGAAAGCAAAAAAATGTAGGTTCTAAATGTTGTTTCTTGTTTCTGGTACTGATTTAGATACTTGAAAGAAGACAAACCTCATGGTTCGGCTGGTGCTCTATATTATTTCAGAGATTACATTATGGAAGATAATCCGGTATACGTCTTGCACTCTTGGCTGTTAATTTGTACCTTTTTTTTTCCTATTCAGTTTTTTGTTCCTTTTTTTCTAGCCATATTACCTAGAAAGAATAATCACAAATTTAAATAGTATTAGTATATCAATCTGTTTCAGTTTTTCCCTTTCTTGCCTTTCAATTTTTGAAACATTGTCCAATTACATTATAACCATTTGTTGTTTGATGGCAGTCTAATATTTTTTTGCTAAACTGTGACGTTTGTTGCAATTTTCCACTTCCGGACATGCTTGGTAAGCTTTATGTTATAGTAATCGTCATTGCCATTGTCATGTTTTCTATCTTTGTTTTGGGTGGATTTTTCTTTTCCTCTGAACAATGAATTGTCAAATCACACAAGAATTTCATCCTAGTACTATTGGAAGACCATATCCATCTACTCATTGATCTTCTTATACTACTTGCAGAGGCCCACAGAAACTATGGTGGGATTGGAACATTATTAGTAATCAAGGTAATGCTATCATGCTAGCCCTGCCAAATTTGTGCGGCATCAGCTATCTTGGTTGTGAACATTCTTTGTCCTTCTTCATGATTGGCCTGGTGACTTATTATTGTACTTCCTGTTCAGGTTTCTGCTGAATCAGCCAACCAGTTTGGTGAGTTGGTTGCTGATCCAATCACCAAAGAACTGTTGCATTACACCGAGAAACCTGAGACTTTCGTATGTACTTTTACTTAAGAAGCACTTTCTTTTTTATCTTGTGAATGTGCTTAATAGCATTGTTAAGTTGATCACACTTCTTGTCTTCATCGCACTTCCTTATGGTGTTCTTTTAACAAAATGCAGGTAAGTGATTTAATAAACTGTGGCGTATACATCTTCACTCCTGAAATTTTTAGTGCCATTCAGGATGTATCCACCCACCGCGAAGACAAAGGTTGGCTTTTCATTATATATCTTTTATCAGAGTGTAGAATGGATAATATTGAAAAGCTGAAAAGAATAAAATATACAATTTTTACTCTATGAACTCAATTTTCTCCGTGTTGATTTCTTTTTTCCATTTTCTCCATTTCTTTCTATTTCTGCCTCTCTTGGGCTGTGTTTGGAACTTGGAAAGAGTGAGGGAAAGTAAAAGAAAATGAAAGGTGAAAAAGATTGCTAAAAGATGTCTTAAAGATTCCAATTATATATACTGTCAACTAATCTAATAATGTAAAGCATAACGTTATATTAAGTCAACTAATTCGTGACAAATCTCTTATATTGTGTGTGTGTGTGTGTATATTGACAATTTCACAACCACCACCATCAGTTGCGAAAGATCCTCCTGCATTTCATAGTTCCGGATATGCTATGACAAGGATCACTTATTGGTGTTATCTATCTTGTGGGTTAGTTTGTGGAATTAGTTGGCTTGGTTGGCTTGGTTCTTCTTGTCGTTATTCCTGGGGAAGAAAAGATTGAATCTAGAGATCATAATGTGCCAAAGTTTTCCCTCTTTGCATGTAGCTAAGATCTTTTACAAAACCTGTGTATCAGGGGAGATTAATAAAGTTCTAAATGTCCCTTGATGGTGTCAATCTTTATATTGTGTTTGATGTGATTAAGATTTTTGTTTTGACACTGCTTAATAGAACATCTAAACTTTGACAGAAACAATGAAAGAATAAAAAGATTTTCCTAAATGAAGACTTGTGTGAGTTGTTCGCGTCGAGTAATAGGATTGCTCCTTTTGATGCTAAACTAAGTAGAACAAACAAATAGGACTTCTGATAATCTCTTTGTTTGCAAATTTGAATGAAATAATTAAAGAATAAGAAGGTTTCCCTAAATAAAGACTTGTGTGACTAGCCTTCAACTGTCTCCTCTGTGATTAAACTGTGTAGAACAAGAATCTGGAATCAATCGTGTGATGGTTCCTGTCATATAATTGTAATAGAGAATTGAATAGAAATCCTCTGTTACAGACAAACATTGGTACTTATCATGTGGCAGGACTCATTACTTACTTCCCTATATAAGCTATTTTATGGTTGAGCAATTTATTTTGTATTCTTGGAAAAATGAAAAATCTGCTCAATTGGGATTGCTTACTTGGCCAAGCATGTATTCTTTTTGTGATCATTGATATTCCAAATGAAATGTTAAGTTTCTCTTACATCATGAGAGTGAAACCTCTTTGCTGATCTATAAACTAAATCTTTTTGTAGCTAATTTACGCCGTTTGTCGAGCTTTGAAGCCCTTCAGTTGGTGACAAGGTATATAATCTCTATATGGTGTTTCCACATTCCTACACAACCTTTGAATTGCTAATTAGAAGATGCAATAAGCGTTTCTGCCGCTGGCAAGCAATTATAATCACAGTGCCATTAAAGTGTTAGAGATATACATACATACACACACACACTCACATATATAATGATTAATTAAGTTCTAAACTAATTTTGGTCTGTGTTTGTTCTTATCTTTTTTCAGTTTATCAGTAGCCATATTCTAGAATGTGGTAGTTTTTCTATATAAAAAAATAGAATTATTATTTTCTGTTAAATCTTGCTCTATTAAGCTCTGGCATGATCCCGTGAAATTTTGTCACTGAGATTTAATGTAAATGTACTATAAAAATGCTTCCAAAAATGTTTAACAATGTATTCTTCTCTTTTTAACACTACTATGTTTCCATTCAGTTTTACACTAATTTGTGTCGTATGTTATAGTACGAGTAAATTTTGAAATATTAGATATCATGGATTTTTGAATGCTGTAGAACATGTCAATTACCATGCTGATCTGTTTAACAGGAACCTTCCTAGAGATTTTGTTCGATTAGATCAAGATATCCTCTCACCTCTTGCTGGAAAGAAGCAATTGTATACTTATGAGACCATGGACTTCTGGGAACAGATTAAGACTCCAGGGTAGGGTTATCCTGTTAAAAATTTCCTCCACCTCTTCCTTTTGCGTTGAACTTTACTCATCCTCTCTAAATCTGTCAGGATTTCACTCAAATGTTCTGCTCTCTATCTTGCCCAATTCCGAATTACAACTCCACATTTTTTGGCTAGTGGAGATGGCTCTAGAAGTGCTAGAATCATTGGTGATGTTTATGTTCATCCATCAGCGAAAGTACATCCGACTGCAAAGGTTGTTCCATTTTAACATGTATCTATCATCTACGTTTCTCAGCAGAATTTCTAATTGTTTATATTTCACAAGTTTAAGCAGCATTAAGATTCTCTTTTTGGTTTTGGGAAAAATCATTTTCCTTTTGCTTAAAAAAATTAGGATAATGAATGTTTAAGAAGTTTCAAGCTTTTACTATCCAATCACCAGAGCCATACAAGTTTAACAGTCAGAACCACCACTTTTATGTGGATCAGTTTCTCTTGCAAAATTTTACGTAAAAATGTAATAGAAAAGGAGTGTATAACAGGAGCTACAGATTTAGTGATGCATATACTTGTGAAATACTATGATTTCTAATTTGTGATGTTTTTTAGTGTAAGTTCCAAGAATCAATAATTCAGGCACCTTAGAAATATTTTCTCCTCATCTTAAGCTTACCATGTGTGCGAGTGTGTATATACATAGTAAACAATATGTTTTTAAAAGAAAACATTTTAAAATTGTAAATGCAGCGATGACTACATAAATTGGTTTATGTGACACAGATTATAGGTATACAAGTGAGCAACCAAAACTTTCTGAGAAGCCCTCAACTCGTATAGAACCTTGATTTAAGTGATTGTTTTTTTTTTCAGCCTTGCTTTCCATTACTAACTCTAATTTTTTTTTTTTTTTTTTTTTGTGAACAGATAGGTCCAAATGTATCAATATCTGCAAATGTTCGTGTAGCTGCTGGTGTAAGACTAATAAGTTGCATCATCTTAGATGATGTTGAAATCAAGGTACATAAACGTGCGCATGCACACACCACACAAACAAGCACATATATAACACTCAAGGTACAGAGAGATGAAAAATGAAAAGTTATTACTAGAAATTAATTATATTGTACCATCCCTGCCAGGATAACGCCGTTGTTATGCATGCTATTGTGGGTTGGAAATCATCTATCGGGAAATGGTCACGCATCCAGGCAAGTTTGATAGCATTTCAATTATTTTGTAAGCATAGAAATTTCTAAAATTACACAAGATGATCCATATTCTTGTTGTAATAATGTAGAATACATTTAGTGCTATTTTAGATTTGCTGATGAAAATTTGATAAAATAATTCAGGGGGAAGGAGACTGCAATGCGAAGCTTGGAATTACCATCCTTGGTATTCACCCTGATTTATTTTTGTCTATAACCTGTTCTTTATGCTTCAAGGAAACTCCAACATATGTTTAAATTCTTACACTTGTGTATCTCTGATGCAGGAGAAGCTGTGAACGTTGAAGATGAAGTTGTGGTAATTAACAGCATTGTTCTTCCAAATAAGACTCTTAATGTAAGTGTACAGGAGGAGATCATTCTTTAAGTTATGGAACTGTTTACAAGGCTCTTCCTATTTGATTCTCTTTATATATCAACAATAACATTTGTACAACCGAAGTTGGAATCCTTTGACCGGATTTTTTTTAAAGAAAAAGGAAGAAAAGAGATTGGGTTGGAGGGCCTTCTTTTTTTCCCCATTTTCAAACCAGACAAGTGATGTGAGGAAGACAGGAAGCTGATGGCTCATTGTAAACTTAATATTATAAAATTTTAATTTTCAAATAAAGAAAAGTGTAAATGAAATCTGCGTCTTCTTCTCTCTTTTTTTCTTGTACTTTTTGGTAATTTGAAACAAGAATTATAGTACAGGTATTTATACTAAATCTTGACGTAATTAGATACTAAATTTTTTTTCTTTTCTTTTACTCATAGTTACATTTAGATTCCACAATTGTCCATTTGGTCACATTTAAATTGTACCTTGATTTTCTGAAAGATAGTCGGGTCTACCTCTATTCAAATTAAAAAGACTACCTCGGTTCATTCTTAATAACATAATCTTGGTTTGAATAATGGACACTTTTTGAATAATTATGAAGTAGATAATGCATAAGAAGTGCTTGGAAATGCAATCAATTGCCAAAAAAATAATACTCACAATCATATATATATATATAGTTAGTGTACATGCTACACCATCAACAGCCACAATAATATAATATTATAGCATTATAGCGTACCCATAACTAGTAGTGGAAAAGTTCCTACCAAGGCTATTATTCATCTAAAGTTTAATAATACAACTGTTATGCTCTAATTCTGAAGGAGGTAAATGTCAATGCCGTATCTCTCTACTATAAGAAAAACATATTTAGAGCAGCTCATGCCAGAAAGGGTTTGCCCAACTTCTCAAGTAAAGTCCCCTTCCGATTCAATGACAATATCAAGAGTCTTGTGCCCACTACACCTTCAACTTGATCAGATATTCAAATGCCTCACACTACTATGCTTAGTGACTCAAACTGGTCGCAAGACGTCGTCTCTGACATAAACAAAGCAAAACCAGTCATTGGATTAAGATAACAAAAGATCAGTGCTTTGCCTTCATTGATTGGGCTGTAAATCCAATTTGTAAGCCTGAATCTCCATTGGGGCGATAAGGACATGCCCTTCTTGAGCAATATCTTGTGATTGCCCACTGTATCCAAGCATCTCTGAGTCATCATGCAAAAGGTTTAAAGAAGTAGCTTTTGCATTCAAGACAGCAAGCCCCTGGAACATGTTGAACAGATTTACAGGCTCATTAGCTATAGTTGAACAATGTGACCTGCCCGTTCGACAGTACGAAGAATCCCAGTGTTGTCTTTGCAAAATTAGAACAAATCTTGGGTCTTCAAGAAGCTGCTGAGAATATTTTAAAGGCTGAGGAACCTTGAAGCCTACAATATGCAAGTCACATGGCAAAGAGGCTGCTAAAGGAGAGAAGGATCTTGGTGGCGGCTGCACAGATACTTCTTGTGGTTTCTTGGCAATGAATGCATGTAGTGGATAGTTCAAGTGAGAACCAACACGATGAGAGAGAAGAGAAGGACTTAAAGGATGAGTGTCTGAAGTGGGATTTGAAGTGGAAATGTTAGATTCAAATAGAATATGGAACACAACATTCATTGGACGGTTATCCATCACTCCTTGCCCAAGACCACGTCCATCGTCTCTTGTCAATCGACGGTCAAGCATAATTTCTAACCATCCAGTTTCAAGACTTGCCACACCCAATGACTGCCGTGTATGGACAGAAAAGCGCTTACCATTAGAACCCTGCATAAACGCAAGAGCTGGCATTGGGTAGTAATTTCCCTGCAAGGGAATCTTTTCATAGGTTTCTCTCCGGCTCATCTGGAAGCCATTTAAATCAGTATAGAAAATCCTTTTATTTTCAATATCTGTCTTGTATCTAACTATCAGTTCCCTGTCGTTAAAATCGTGTCCAAGAAGCTCCACATGATATTCCTTCTCAACGAGAAATTGCTGTATGGTATCATCACCATTATAAATACGGGTGCTATGAGAGATTGGGGATTTGTCCCATGCTGTTTTCGGATAAGAGTAAACTTCCTGCATCAGAGGGCCTTCAAGAATAACCATTTTCCCACCAGCTTGGTTAATAGGCTCTGCATCGCCATTGGGTTTGAATAGGTAGGCTCCACTTTCTGAACTCGAGTACATACCTATCTCTTCACCAACAACATTCTGGGTGCCATCATTATAACTTACTTTTTGCAACAAACCGAGCTTGACATTGAATGTGAGTGTCAGATGTTGATTAGCAATTTCAACTGTGTCACCTTCTACTTTTGAGCAAGGGTATGGAACAAGGCAAGGTAAATAGTCAGACGCAGAAACTCTTATTCTAGCAGGTACGGCCTTTTCACATCCAACAAACCCATTAGCAATGTAATATGTTTGCAGTCCCATTGCTGGAACAGAAGCTTTCCAATGGACTCTATGCCTTCCTGTAAAGATTTTGCTATTGTCGTGCTGCAATTCAGGAGAAATTTGGCTTTTCACACATGTCCAGTTTGAGTCCAAGACGGTTACATCAGGCCGCTCTACAGTAACCATCACAACCTCATTGCTTGTTTGCTCCCGCGGATTGAATAGGACCACTGATTGCACAGTTCCTTCATGGGCACTAATTGCTATGTGAACTGGTTGGACATCATATTTAGATCTCACTGATGCCGATTCAAACAGAGATGGGTGCTGATCATTTTTCTCCTGTCGTATTCCAAGAAGAACTTCAATAGCTTTAGACATAAAAATTTGCAAGTCTTGTAGAGATATATGCATCCGAATACCATAGTCTTCGACAACATGATCCTTTGCTGTACCAGTCACCCCATCATGATGCTGAAAGAGAGCCAAGTTCCTTCTCGCAGCAGTCAACTTATAGGAGAAACCAGTAGGAAATTTTTCACACTGTGCTCTCTGGCAGTATCCTAACAAAAAAGCCATCATCATTTCTGAGGCACGAAGTGTTTGCTCCAGTACACGATCAACAGCTTTGAAGAAGGGTCTGGAAACATAATAGCCACTCCAGTAATCTTGCTTCCTATCAGCATAAGTGAAGAAGTCACCTGATAATGAAGGAAAACCTCCAATCTGACTAGATCCAACCTCACCAGGACGTGAATAATTTATCCTCTCTGCCTCGTCACATAGCGTTCGGAAATAATCTTCCAGCGTTCCAAAATTTGCCTCAGCATTCAGACTGGGATTGGAATTAATATAATCAAATATCAATTGATAATTCCTAAACTGAGCTTCCGCTTCATCAATACTGATGTACCTGAAATCATCTCCAAGTGGAACAAGAAGTGTATTTGTTCGGTATAAAGTTGATTTCTTTTTATATTGATCCAGTAGTTTAAATGCTCTCTCCTTCACATTTTCTTGGTTGGTCTCTACTGGATGTTGTCCCCAAGGACAGAGCTCATAAACAAAGGCACGCATTCGAGCAAAGTCGAACTGACAACAAATTGCTGGTTCTGGCCCACAAGTATGTGGAATATCATAAGAATAGAAGGGCATCATGTGAACAAAAATATCAGTTGTTTCCTCAGTATCCCAACTTTGTCGCCATATGTACTCCAAGTTCTTGTGTAAAGCCAACTCCTTCTTCAGCTCATAATGAGTCCTTTGGATAAGCATGTTCTCAAAACCCATGCGACGGAGAAGATATGCCATGGTTGATGAATAACCAAAAGGATCTATTGCCCAGGAATTTTTAGGAACAACCCCAATAGTGTCATTTAACCACATATTTCCCTCCATCATCTAAGGATGAAAAATAAAGCTTCATAAATGAATGTACAAAAATTCTGTTGAAAATCACCAGCACAAATATGAACAGAAAAGGAGGTTGGTGATTATATTAGGAATCATTTAACTAGCAGTTAGGCATGGGAGATGGCCACAGGTGCCAGAAAATTAAGTAATCAAAAAATGAACAAAATATGGCATATGTAAACCTGCTCAAACAGCAGTTTGAGAATTACTAAATAAATACACTAATAAATGCCACAATATGGCAGCCAAGTCTACAAAATCATAACAAGAGCCTTAAACCATGCCATAGCATTAGAACAAAACAAGTAGCATAATTTACCCTTAAAGCCGGTGCTACCCTATAAAAGAATTATTTAGGCATCCTCAACACCTCGATATAAAATAACTTTATTATATATACATATATCAGATAGTAAAAAGAACAGGTTTGAGATCTTTTGAGAAACCAAATTACAGTATACCATAGTTACAAAGTTATTCACAGTTGTGGGATAAGAAAGTCATACAGTAAGAAATCATTTGCTAAGCTTATCAAGAAACTCATTTTTCATTGACGGGCCTGATTTAATCATACTAATTTAATTGGTGAGTATTAAACTAGGTCACCCCATGTAAATGCCAGCGTAAAGTGGTTTAATAAATCTTATATTTACCTGTTCAATGATAGCAAAATAATGTGAATTGGCCTGCAAAAGGAAACCAAATATTTGGTAAGTCAATATGTCTAAGCAACAAGTGAATGCAAATATAACCATAATAAAGAACAAACTTGATCCAGTTAGTACATAATATAATACAATCTCAATAAGTTTATCCATGAATTCCAAAACTTTTGAGACTCATACATCAAATAACAAAATAAATATGGAAAATTAAGTGTATAATGAACCTATAAGTACGTAACTATATAATTTACAACACATTATATACCTCGTCATTCATCACCCAACCACCTCCCACAATTTCCAACTGCCCATTATGCACTAAGTTAGTAAAAGCTTCTCTTTTTTCATCTGTAGCATCCCTCCACCACCTTTCCAAATACGACATCTCTTCCCATATAAACTTGCGCCGAACATCCTATTAAATTCAGAATTCAAAAATAAACCCATATCAATCAGATTGGATTTCAGGCAGTTAAAATTGGGTAGTCTATTGGACAGTCATATAGTTTCAAGCAAATTGCATTAGTATAAAAAGAGTTGCAATTGCATAATATCCGTATAACAAAGGTCATCAAAAATGCAACTGTATGTTATATCAATGCAACTCGTTTCTATAGACCGTCCAAATGGTATGTCAATCTCAAACTTTCTGGAATCAACATCCACCAAAAAAATAATCACATACATATACTACTATTAGTAACTCAGCCAAGTCCAATAAAAAGTATACTAACTAAACAAATTGAAATGAATTATACACTAAACCCAGCTAAATCATAATATGACATTATACCTTGGAAAGTGTGTCAACAATTGTATCAAGAATATGTCTGGACTGTCGATCATAGTACTCCTCAACAGTGAGCTTCCAGCCGGGATCATTATGGGAATGTGGGACCACAAACACCTTCAATTTCTCCGAATCCCACTCGTTGCCATTGTAACTGACCCTCCAACCTTGTTTCCAGGGCCCGCCATCCACATCAGAGAATTCAATCCTGTCGTACAGATCCTTGGTCGTAATATCGACGGCGGCGGCACCAGCAGAAACGACGTCGCGGTCGAGTGGTTTCCGATAAGAAGGCTTCCTGGGTCTGAGGATACCTCGGGAATTGTGAGATACAAAGTGGGAAGAAATGGGTCTGGGGATGCCATAACGGTAGACCACAAAGATGAAGAGAAGGAGAGAGATGGAGAGTCCGATGGCGAAGAAATTGGCGATGAGAAATTCTCTAAGGGCGGTGCGTTTGCGGGATTTCCGATGAGGGAGTTTTGAGGATTTGCTATTATGATTTGAGGTGGAGGACGGTAGGATGGAGTGGCCCCATCCGCCTCCACGGCGGTTTCCGCCGCCGATGTAGGAGGAGAAGGCCATAATTAAGTGGTGACAGTGGTGGTGGTGACGCAGTGGGAGGAGGGGGAAATAGTAGCAGGACTGGTTGTAGTGATTAAAGTAGGAGTGAGAAAATAAATATAGATTCCGATCTTTATTTTTGGAGATAGATTGGAATTAGTCTATTAACCGTCCGAACAGGGCATCTAGGGAGACCATCACCTAAATGACAATTGACAAGGTTGTAATATTTAGACATCTAATTTTTTTATATATATATACTATAAAATTATCTTTTTACATATATTTTTGACATTTATATAAATTCTTTTTTCATATATGAAGGTGGGAGTGTAATAAAATTATGAAAAAATAAATATGTAAATAGTTTTCATCAAAATATATAGTCTTAAAATTGTAAGAGATAAAAAAAAATTGTAATATTGTTTTTTAACCACAAGTGTTACATAGCCTAAAGAATGAGCTGTTATTTTTCTCCCCTCCCATTATATAATGAGTAGTTAAAAGGATCCTATTTGTGAAGTTTAATGGTGTGTATATATATTTCATGATTACGCTTAGAATTGTTATGGTAAACATGAAAACTGTAAGACACCAATTTTTGAATAAAATAAATTTTTATAATTATTATTTTAAATATTATAGAATGAATTTAATATAATGTTATAGTTGTGGGTAATATTTATAAATTTTACAAAAGTATGTAAGTTGTCATATAATATTAGATTGGTGGGGAATAATATTTTTAAGCAGAAATATTCGTGCGATAAGACAATCATTAGTGGACCCTTATGAAATTATTATCGGATTGAAAAAACGACAAAAATACTTTTATGAAAATAACGGCGGAAGTTTTATCATTAATCTTGTTGAACTACTACTTTAGTAAAAGTATAATGTACTGGCATTAGTTGCATAGTAGTCACCAGTATTGATCTTATGTGATAAGTTACTCAGTTTTGTTTTATTGGTGTTATTAATGTAATAATCTGTAAAATCTTTTATATAGAACAAAATACTTTTATAAAGTTATTCTATAAATAGAATATATTATATTCTATTATGATAGTGTCTCGAATAGTATTTTGCGTAGTAAAATCTTTTTATATAAAAATGTAATACTTTTATATAAAGTTATCTCTGCTTTTATTAGGCAATAATTAGAATATATTATATTTTATTATGATAGTGTATGCATAGTGTTTTGCAAGTAAAATTTTTTATAAAGTTATTCGTTTTATTAGATTATAAATAAAATAAATTATATTTTATTTAAAAATTTTGCTTTAAATATGGATTGCCGATTAAAATGTAAATCAATCCGACCGCTTCATGGATTAGTTATTATCATTCCATTTTCCTATAAATGAAGCTCATTCATTCATTATTTTCTTACAAATTCAATTTGAGCTACAGAGAGAAACTATAGAGAGATATAGAGATGTAAGAAAAGTATTTTGCTACTTTTATATTCAGCTTTTTTTCTAGTGAAGGGCCAAGTTATTCTTTCTTATTCAATGAAGAAGAATCATTATTATTCCATTTCTTATTATTCTCGTTTAATAACTCAGTATACGCTTGATCTACTATACTTAGTGACATTCTTCTATTATTCTCATTGGAACATCCCATGCATGTGTTTTACACTGGCACTTGCCTCGTCTTTTTATTATTATTCCGTTGGAACATCCTGTTTACGTGTTTTTGGGACCGGACCGGTTCCGTCTTATTATTATTCGCTGGAACATCCATGTCTGTGTTTTTACATCGGACCGGTTCCGCTCTTTATTATTCTGTTGGAACATTCTGCGGTTGCAAATTTTGCCTCGACCAGTTCCGTTATTATTATTCTGTTGAAATAAAGCTATGCCAAGATCTGCGCGTGCATGGTTATTTCTTTTGTTATTCCATTCTTTATTATACTCAAATGGTTAAAGTTTTGACTTATACTCCATGAAATTAGTAGAATATCCTCGATATTTCAAGGCTTCATCCAAAGATGTCTTTTCATGAAAATATTCTTCCGATCATTCTTGAATTTTACTCTACAAAATAGTATCGTGTTGACAATTTGGACGTTAATAATTCTTGGATAAAATAATTCTTGAACTTATTTTATTGAATTCTTATATCATCATCATCATCCCTCATGTTTATACTTTGTTGAAAGTCATCTCATACCAGAAGTATGATAGATGGACACTGGTATGATTATGATGAGGGATTATTCGATTGTGTCGTGGCCAAGTAATGCTACAAATGATGTGGTAAAAGTTTTCATTGGCCGTAATGCATTGATGAGCAGGTTGTTGGTATGATCACGACCATTGATGAATACACAAATATCCTCGGCCGTAGTGTATGGAATTTGTGGTCGTGACCTAATCCAAGTAGTCTTGAGGATGATGTGGATTATTTATTAATTTTGGGTCTCCGATGATAAAAGTGATAAAAACTTTTTAAATCATAAAAGATAGTAGATTCTATTATCTACTTGACTTTTTTAATGGATTGTTTGATCCGTTTCTTGATTAAACTTGATGTTGTTATATTTTATCGGGTTTAACATTTGTTGAAATCTAACGATAATTTATTCTCGCATTATCTTGAGTCATAATATTTCTTCTTCTGGCCAATTAGCCCACCTTTTTTTTCACCGTTTCTTCGTAAAAATGAGAATATAGCGAGGGACTAGTCGAGAACGGAATAACGGTCAGGAGGATAGCATTAGTAGTCCTCACTATTCTCGCGTGAAATAGTGTGTTAATAATTGTAATGAGGACTCCTTTTGAGTTTGTATAATCTACAGAGACAATAATTGTATTCAAACTCATAGTTATGTTTTATCGTATTGCATACCTACAATTGTATTAGTGAGTTTTATTTGAATTACATCATACGTATCCGACGACCCAAGATAGGTGATGTATACCTAATTTTGGGGGCGTCACAAAAACAACGTATCAATTTATACCATCAAAATAAGTTAATTTTTTTAAAATATAATAAAATAAAATTGAAATTCTTTTGTAGAACAAAGAGAATACCCTTTTTAACGTTTATAAACTTAATATATAATGAATAGTCTTTAGAGGCAAATTTATTTCTGAAACGTTTTATAAATTCTCGATCGACATACTTCACCTCGAAGATATTATGTAAAAATAGTAAAATTACATTGAAGCAATTTATTGATCAATATGCTGAGGTAGAGTATGTCACATCATCAATTTGTAGAATAATTTGTATATTTACCATTACTTATATATAAATTCTTATAAAAACTAATTTGTTTTCATATATTAACTTGACAATCATATGATTCAACTTGTATTTCACCCAAATTAGCGAACTCATGAAAGCCGCAAGTGGAATATTTGTTTGCATGCAAACCAATTTAATCAAGAAATACTATATTTGTCCAAAAAAAGAAATTTCAAAATATCAAAAAATTTGAGATATTTAATTAATTCATCCGTCATCAAAGGAAGTGGTTAGTATGAAGTTCTTCTTTAGGTAAGTTTCGATTAATCGACTAAGTCTTGAATACACATGAAACTGCTTCTCCTGTGTGTCGATGATTTTATTCGATTAATCGACCACCTTTATTAAAAAATAAACTTCATGTTAATCGGATCCGTCATCATGACTAAAAGTATAAATTTTTTATTCTTAAAAGAACGAGATAAAATACATAAACTGAAGGGTAATTAAATCATTTAAGGGATATATTACTATAAAAAATAGAAGTACTCGTCACTTTATATAATTATATAATTTTGTGAGGGTTATGTTTACAAATTGTACTTTGTTCATTTTTTTAAGGAGACAAAGAGTGTACATTAAATGTTCAATCAGAAAAATTATATTATTATTATATATGACAATAAATTTATGTCGATATTAAATACTAATGTATATACATGAAAGATTGAGAAAATAAAAAATGAGTTGCACCTATATACATGAAAGATGAAAGATGAGAAAATAAAAAATGTCGATATTAAATCGATAATCGTAAATTTGTAACTGATCTGGCCAAACAACCCCTTCTTATTGGTATTAACAGGCTCCTCTCTTCCACCTTCTGTAGAGCGCTTCTCATTCTTCTTTTTCTAACTTATTGTCTGAAGCTTTGCGTCTCCAAATTCGATCCGCCAATAGCTCAGTCTATTTATCCGGCTCACAGGTAAATCTCCTTGCTTCTACTCTTTTAGTGTTTCACATATATATGTATGTATTTGTACTTTAATGTTCTGATTATAGAAGGATTAGGATCTGAAAGGAAGATTTTAGATCTGTAGCGTCTACCTGTGTAGATTTGTTTTTTTTAGATTTACAAAGGACGTCGTTAGTGGACGATTGTGCGATCTGCTATATATTTGTGGCTTAAATTATACTATACTTGAATTGCGGAATAAAGTATTAGGTAACTGTATGATAATTCATGAAGCTACGAGTGCTTAGGTTTTCAAATTGATATTATGTATGATGTTCGTTTTTCATGTTTTTATATGTAAAGTTGTCTGATTTACTTATATGTAGTTATATGTGTATGTTGAATTGCATATTTTAGAAACTTACTTATGGAAAGTGATAATGCTTAAAGTGTGGCGTCTGTTTTGATTTGTTGTGATTTATAGCAACGATGAGCAAAAATAATAAAATAGGCTCTAGTTTGACAAGCTAAACTAATCAGGTTCATCTTATGATTTAATAGGATGCGATATTATCAAACATATGATTCATTTTATGGTGTACTAGCGGTTTTTATTGAGGCTCCATTAGATCATTTTACTTCCAGATAGTTGATTGAGAGCAGTGTCATATTCGAGTTTTTTAGGATGGGATACATTATTCTTAGATAGTGGTTTCTCATCATCTGGACCATTCGTTGATACTTTGTTATGTTAAGATTTATTCCATTAATATGAAAACTTCAGCTTGATTTCTTTGTCCTAAGGGATACTCAAAATTGATTAATGATTTTGATTCAAATTGTTGAACCATGATTTTGCATCCTCTTTTTGAAGGATTTTCCATTTCTTTGTTGATTATCTAATCAACATGGCAAAAAGTCAAGAAGAATTTTCCTACAAATATATGCATTGTTTAAATGTGAAATTTTCTAAATCAACTCCTCTCTACTAATGAGCATTAGTGATTAGACAGATTATATTCGAAGATTGACCCTAGTTTTTGGATGATAAGTGGTAAGCATAACCTAGCTAGAATCAATTCAGACTTGGGTGTAGTATATTCTCTAGAATAACTAACATCACATGACCCATGTGATGGTGTAGGTGTGGGATAAAATTGAAATTTTCTTTTATGCCTATGTTAGTTAATAGTGGTTTATTAGTACTAGTGTATTAGAGGATCTCATGTAATTGTAATTCTCTGAGCTCTTATGCTTACCCTTTTCTACATGAGAAGGATCTCTAAAGAGTATTCTAGGTCTTGTACTGGGCCTGGCTTTATAATCTCTTTGGCTAGAATTGCTGAAAAGTTAGTTTCTTCTCTGTGTATCTGTGTACTTGATTCTCTTTTGTAAACAGAGCCCAGTTTCTAGGATCAGTTATAATATTTGGACTGATTTGAAGGATTTTGTTGTGGACCGTTTTCGAATCAGGAAACAGGTTATGAGTGACAATGAACTGGGTTAATTTTGGCTGTTTCTGATATTAAATTCCTACAGGTACCAGTAGATTATAGTAGTAATCAATTACCCAGTGGATTACAATTGCAGAAGAGGATTAAAAATGCCTCAACTGCTTAAGAAATTTTTGGTTTCTCAGTTGTATTAGTAGTGTGATGAACAGTGACAATATAAATTCTTAGGAAAGTAATGGTTCTGATACCAAATTTTAATTAACCAGTTGACTTCGTCCTAATGGTGGGATATTAATTTTGGCAGAAATAGATTGAATCCGAGTATGGGGAGGAAAAATGTAACAGAAATATGGTAAAATAGAGGAGAGGAAGGGGCAACTTAGAAGAGCTAAAAGAGTCGTATCATATTTTCATATATTTCATAAAGCTTGGAAAATTAGAAATTACACGTGGTCCTCTTTATATACCACTCTACCACTATTTGGTAACATAAGCATAAGGAAAATTAGATATTTTATCCTACTCCTACACCATCTCATGGGCCACGTGCTGTTAGGTATTCTAGAAAATTTACTAGACTCGAGCCTTAACAGGTTCTGGCTAGGGTTATGCTTAACATTGAGCACTGACTACATCTTGATATGATGTGGAGTTCAAATCGGCGCTTGTGACACTTTAGGGAGTGACCATACCCTTATGAATACCCATGAAGCCCTTTTTCATGTACAAGATTACAAAAGCATGCAATGCAGCTTGATAAATTGTACAAAAACAGGCACATTTGTTTTGGGCTCGTTAGTAAAGCAAAATTGTTCTTATAAACAAATAAGCTGTATGTAAATCTTTTCTCCCGGAAGTAAACCAATAATTTTGACGGTAATTCATTTTGTAGTTTATGAACAATATAAATCAATATTTACAATGTTCTAACAAGAAATGTGTAACAAGAGAAATTAGATATATGACATTTAAAAATGTACACATACATGATAGCCTTGTTTGTCTCCACTTGTCCATTTTCAGCTTATGCTTCTACCTCTGATTTTGATTCTAATTATTTAAAAGCTGTTAATTAGTGTTAAACTGTTTCTTATTCTTCAAAATCTGTTAATGAGTGTTTGGCAAATAATTTGATAAGCTAGATTCTGGTAACAAAATGTCAATTAATATATTTATTTGTATATAAAAAATTTAATATTAATTACAATAACAAAATAAAAGTTTAATATATTTAGAGAACAAAAATTTAATATTAGTTACATTAACAAAATAAAGCATTAACATATTTATTTGTATATACACAAATTTAATATTAATTCCAATATCAAAATAAAAGTTTAATATATTTATTTGTATATACATAAATAAATATATATTTAAAATATAAATCTAATATTATATATTTAATTATTTATAAATGTATATTATATAATATGTAGTATATATAAATAATATAATTTTATTTTATTAAGATTTAAGAGTTGAGAAGTTGATTTGAGTAGCACCTAAATAGGTGATTCTAGCTTCCAACTTTATTATGCACTAAAGTACTCAGCTTCTAGTTATTGGTAACTTTGGACCCAAAAGTTGAAACAAACACCACTCATGTAGCATCATAGAAGCTATCAAGAAAAAGTTGAAACCGGACTGATATGTTATTATGCACAAGTGTAATGATTAAGCTTTATTTTTTGTGTGTGCTACTTCATTCTTTATTTTACATTTCTTATGTTTAAATATGTCTTTTGCTTCGTCGCCAATTAGGTATCCATGACATTAAAACTTCATAGGGTTGTTGGACATGTTTATGCATGTACTTGACACGAAAAACTTTCTTTATAAACAATTGAGATAAAAAACCAAGTGTTAGTTGTGTGTTAGAGGTACAATTATTTTAAGGCGGCTACTGTTGTTTGGACTTGGGATGCACTGTTCCTTAATGTGTGGTGAAGTGCATTTCATATGAAATATATATCTCATGTAGTTGTTTAAACCAATTCCTCTTTGTGCTTAACATTTATGTCGGCAGTCCTCATCCATCAAACATTACAAGCCTAATAAGTAATAAAATTACACTACATAGCAAGTCTATGGGTTAGAGTCAGGGATAAAACATGACTAAATCACTTAACTTGGGTCAGCTACCAAGGCATGAGCCTTGGCGTCTAAGGCGTCGCCTTGCCCTTCTCTAACGGCAGGACGCTTAGTCGTTGCCTAGGCGACGCCATGGCAACTATGGGCAATTCATATGGTGAAGTTGTGTTTGTTTCACTGCAGTTGTGATTTTATCGATTTATTATAGTTATTCAATACATTTACTTGGTAAAGTTCTTAATTACCAACAATTTTTTGAATGAAAGTATTTTCTTTTGATGTACATATTATAGGAGTTGAGATAAAGTTTAGTAACTTAACAACGATATAAAGGACCTTTATTGAGTAAACAGTTACAAAGCTATCAGCAAAAATGCCAGCACAGAAGATTGAAACAGGTCACAATGACAGTATCCATGACGTAGCCATGGATTACTATGGGAAGCGTGTGGCAACAGCTTCATCTGATAGCACCATTAAAATAACTGGTGTAAGTAACAACGGTACTTCACAGCATCTTGCTACTTTGAGCGGTCATCAAGGTCCAGTTTGGCAGGTTGCTTGGGCACATCCCAAGTTTGGTTCAATCCTTGCCTCCTGCTCCTATGATGGTAAGGTCATACTTTGGAAAGAAGGTAACCAAAATGAGTGGGCACAGGCACATGTTTTCAGTGACCACAAATCATCTGTCAATTCTATTGCTTGGGCACCTCACGAACTCGGCCTTTGCTTGGCTTGTGGATCCTCTGATGGGAATATTTCAGTCTTCACTGCCAGGTCAGATGGTGGTTGGGACACCACAAGAATCGACCAAGCACACCCTGTTGGAGTAACCTCAGTTTCATGGGCCCCTTCAATGGCACCTGGTGCTCTGGTTGGATCTGGGTTACTCGATCCTGTTCAGAAGCTGGCTTCTGGTGGCTGTGATAATACTGTGAAGGTGTGGAAACTTTACAATGGAAATTGGAAGATGGACTGCTTCCCTGCCCTTCAGAAGCACAGTGATTGGGTGAGAGATGTGGCTTGGGCTCCCAACTTGGGTCTTCCAAAGTCTACAATTGCTAGTGCTTCTCAGGATGGGACAGTTGTCATATGGACCGTGGCAAAGGAAGGTGATCAATGGGAGGGTAAAGTTTTGAATGACTTTAAGATGCCTGTTTGGAGGGTCTCATGGTCTTTGACTGGAAACTTGTTGGCCGTGGCTGCTGGGGACAACAATGTCACTTTGTGGAAAGAAGCAGTTGATGGGGAATGGCAGCAGGTGTCCACTGTCGATCAATAGAATGCCATTTCTCTACTGGCTTTGTCAACTACTAGTTTAGTTTTTCAGTACTTTTGTTTGGTTTTGTTTTGGATCCTATTGATTGCATGAATTTATGTGGTTATTGGTTTGTCATATTAAGGAAATGAAAAATATAAGAATTTCAATTCCTTTCTAGTTTCATAATGTTTCCTGTTCTTGTATTACCTTTTTTTGTTGTCAGCCTTGGCTCAAATTTTGAGATTCTATTTGCTTTAGTTCCATATTTTATTGGCAACTTGTTCTGTAAATATTGTTTTCCCATTCTTTTTTTTATATATGTAGATAGCTTCGAGCGTAAATATTATGTGAATCAGCGACTGGCGTTGAATGTGTTATTGAGCATTAGTTTGTTTTGCTTAGTTCTCATGAATGACGAGCGCTTGATATTTGTTTAATTCTGACGAGGGCTTGTTTCAACAGAAATGACGAACGCTGGTGGACTGATTGTCCGTGGTGGAAAATTTCTTTTTCGTATGCGAGGCTGGTTTTTCAGTATCCATTTCTTTCTCAACGCAATCACTTATACCCATTAATCTAATTTTAGATTAGTATTATGCGGATAAGGACAGATTAATACTACAATTGCAGTCATGATTGACCTTCAAAAAGTCAATTAAAAGTATTTTTAAAATCAAAATTAATACTCCTGTATAATTCACTTAAAATTATTTAAAAAAATAAAAAAATATAGTCATCTCCAGTACACTTCTATTAATTTTTTAATATATAAAAAATTTATAGTATTACATTTTAACTCTTAATAATTTGAAAAGTTTATTTTTACCTCTTATTAATTTTGTTCCCGGATCGGATAGATTTGAATCCAATTTTATTGATTTTGTACCATAGAAGACCAAAACTAAACAAGGGTAGATTGGGTAAATTGATTTAACAGCGCGGCGTTCCCATTTTGAATTCCCGCGACCTGTGTTAAACTCTCTCTCTCCTCTCTTTTAACCAGATCGGCAGATCCCACGATCACCCAATTCGAATTTATAAACCCGCCAACAAATTATCAGAATGATTCTTCTCTCTATTTCTTTCTCATTTATCCCCTATCACTCCTCCCATTTGACAGTCTCTCTCAAATTTCTCGGTAGCAGCAGCTTTTTGATTTGATATTTCTACCAACAATTAAACCACAATTAATACATCCATCCATTTTTCGATAGCTTTTCTTGCGGAATGTCGTCGTCTCTGGGTTCTGATACCAAAAACCCTTCTTCTTATTACAGCCGTAAAGAAAAATCTCTCGGCCTCTTATGCACCAAGTAATTTCTCAATTTCTCGCTCTATAGATATACACATACATGCATTCTTCAGATTGTCTTATTTGTTAGTGATCTATTTGATTCCTACTTAATTGGTTGGATTTGGTTCAGTTTCTTGAAGTTGTATAATCGGGATGGTGTGGACTCCATTGGTTTGGACATTGCCGCTGCTCAATTAGGTCTTAAATTATTGCTTTGAGATTTTTTATTTTTTATTTTATTTAAAATTTACACATCCCTGATGTGTTCATTGTATCTAATTGAGCTTGCAGGAGTTGAAAGACGGCGAATTTATGATATTGTCAACATTCTAGAAAGTATTGGGGTATTGAATTCTAGAGCCTTTCTACATTCGTCTTATTAAGGGTTTTGTTTCTATAGAGTTGTATTGTCTAAGAGCATTAGGGTTTGTTGTTGATTTGGGGTTTTCAGGTTTTAACGAGAAAAGCAAAAAATCAGTACTGTTGGAAAGGTTTTAGTGCAATTCCTCATGCTTTGCATAAGCTTCAGGTAGTCAAATTCCAAAATTTATTTATGAATTATAGAATTAAGAAAGAGTTCTCAATACAAAAGTTTTGGTAAATCTAAAAGCTGAAATTTGTCTCCATCTCTGCTTTTTTTAATTACATCCCACATTCTGGCTGGCTACTTGAAGATGATGGAAAAGGAATAAAATTCAAATTTTGGATCTTTTTACTAATTAATGTATTTTTATTGAGCTAAGTTCGTTTGGAATTTCTCAATCCCTTACTTTAATCCTTCAAAAATTACTTACATTTTAGTTCCTTCGAACCATCATCTCTTAACAGTTGAGCAAAGGTTTAAACCTATTGATTCTTTTATTTTTTTAGTTTTTAAATGGCAAGGAACATGAATGGCTTTCCAACAAAACTGACATGCAAGATAAACCTTCTGTATCTTCCAGAGTTGGTAAGTTACTTTAAATTATTTTGTAAAATAGATGTCTTTCTGCTTAAGAAGTAATTTATGTTGATACCTCTTCTCAGGTACGTGAACCTTTTAGGAAATAGAGTTATCTTACTTGATACTTAAAAATATTACCTTTATAATGTTTAGTTATGTGAACTTCTCTTTGAATGTTTCTTGTATAGAGAACAGGAAGGAGAAATCTCTGGGGCTTCTTACTCAGAATTTTGTCAAGCTTTTCCTTCATTCTGATGTGAGTTGGGCAATTGCATGGTTTTTGTTAAGAACTAGTAGTTGGTTTTCTATTACCTGATTTGAACTCCCTGATCTTTTCCCTTTAGGCAGACATGATCTCCCTGGATAATGCTGCAACAGCATTGCTAGGTGATGTACATGATCCAACAGCTATGCGAAGTAAATGACCTTTCACATTGTCTTTAGCATTTGACCTATATTGTAAATGATAAATAATTCAAAACATTGATTAATATTCTTTACCTAAGAAAATTCTGCAGCTAAAGTCAGGCGCCTGTATGATATTGCAAACGTTTTCGTGTCCATGAATCTCATTGAGAAGGTTATGTACTTTTCAGAATTGACTGATGGGGAAAATTAAGCTAGCAAAGTTTGTGTAATACATCTTCTCATATGCTCTTGCTGTTTCTTAATGAATTTGTAGACCCGTCACCCAGAAAGTGGAAGACCAGCATTTAGGTGGTTGGGAATGAAAGGAAGCACCAAGAGTGCACTTGAGGCTGCTTTGAATTCAAACAATTCTAAGAGGAGGGTATTTGGAACTGAGATTACAAATACTGGTTCAAAGAGATTCAAGGCAGATTCTCTATCGGACTGGAGGTCTAGTGAGAAGGTAAATGTCCCAATGCATACCACACAAGATAATTTGAAAATTGAATATGACGAGAACTCAATGAAGCAGCATCCAGGACATAACTCAAAGGATTTTGTATTTGGTCCTTTTACTCCTGCAAATGTAACATTTCCTGAAAACAAAAATGCAAGGCGGTTTCAGGACTGGGAGCACCTGGCTTCTACTTATCGCCCTCAGTATGGGAACCAAGGTAACTTTTGAAAACTTTTGGTGAAATTTCTAAAATAGATTCCTTGTGCCAATGCTATGTAAACAAGTGCAATGCCATTTAAAATTCACAGGATTTATTTTGTTAAAATTTTCATACCAGCTCTTCTCTTTTTGATTGGTGGGAGTTGAGTCCATGCTTTCTATGATTTTTTGATGGCTATCAAAAGATTAGTTGATCTTAACTTGTAGTTCACATACCTAAGTGGAGGAACCTTACCTTTGGCCTTGAGCAATTGCTGTTTTCACAACTGTATCACTGATTTTTTATGTGCTTTTTTATTTGCATAATAAGAAACAAACCAGTTCCTTTAAGAACTAAATCAACTTTCTCCTTCATGATTTTATATTGCTCTGTCACAAACTAGTTGCATAACCACCAAACATTTATTGCCAGTGATTATTTAATTCTGTTATTATTTTAAAAATTCCCCAATCTGAAGTATTTTATAGTATTCTTTTTATAAAATATCAGCAGGAGTTTAGCATTTCAATAATTTTATATTGGTTTTGGTTAATGCGTTTTTATCAATTTGATGAGATAAAAACAACTAATGCACACAAATCATATATTTCATACAACTGTTTGTGGCAACTAAATGATAGAAGGTGTATTTTGTTAATGGTGTACAGCTTTAAGTGATCTTTTTGCTCATTATGCCGACGCTTGGAAGTCATGGTTTGTTGAAGTTGATGAGAAAAAGCAAATAAAACCAGTATCTTGATGCAACTCCACTTCCATTTACACAAGATGCTTTGACATGGATGTATTTTCTTGATACACCATCTGAATGACTAGTGATCATGTAGTTATCTAACCTTCAACATCATTGTGCTGATGTTTTGGATTTTTTCAATTACATAGGAGTTGTTTTACAATTCCAAGTTTTAACTTTGATTCGTGAATGTCCATTGGTTTAGATGATGCAGGTAATTTTATTTTATTTTCGTCTTAAGAAACATCGTCCGTATTTAATTACTTGCAAGAACTTCACAAGAATATTACTACATATACAAAAAAGGTGATGTTAGGGGTCTTAAATTTTTGGTCTAACAAAATTTCTAAAATAATGTCATTATAGCAATAGTTTGATAAATCTTATGTGATTTGCTATGTCATAAATTATCATTAAAATATTTCATTCGAGACTCCTAACATAAAAACTATTATTACAAAAAGTATCAAACTGTAATTAGCTGGCCTACACATTCAGATGCGTTTCACATCTTGCAAGAAGAATATTACTAAGCTACGCTACACATTCCTGGAACGACTGTTTTCACTGTTGCTATAGCTCCATTCAGAGGATGTAAAAAGTATTTGTTTTCTTGATAGGGATCTAAAAGTTACATATAGTCATATATATAGTCCAGTTCATTCAGGAAAAATGATAAGTTTCAAAAGCAGAGGAATTAATATTTGCTTCAAAAGGTTTCAAAGCATTTGCAACATTTCTAGAATATAGTTTAGTATCCTCAGGAGCATTTTTTCTAAGCAGCAGCAGGTACCAAGACAATACTACAACCATAATTAATAGTGCAGACGATACAGAGAAAATTTTAAGGTATGACATCCATTAGAGTAGAGTTGTTTTAACAACCCAAAGTAATTCTGCATTGAAATTATTCATTTTTGCACCATAACCCAACCACAACTTGGTTATGGTTTAATCATATCAAAAAAGGTTCTAAAATTCCAATCTATCACAATCAATAGTGCTTTTATCAATCAAAGACGCTAAAGTAAAGAGGTTGAAAATTTCATTTTGGATCGGTGAAGAAGCTGTTAACAGATGGCATGATCTCGGGAGACTTATTGCGAACATACTTCCTGAGGGCATGTTCCGAGTACTTTTCCCCTTCAGCAAAGTTGTCCAATATTCCTGCAGCTCTGTTTTCCTTGGTCACCCTTAGTTTTGTAAACAGATAATAGTGTCAATAAATGTATCTAACAATTTTAAATAATGTTAGGATGCCAAGCAGAGCACCTAACACAATAAGTTGGAAATAAAGGGCAGCAAAGAGGTAAAAATCTAGGGAAACTTTCTTGAAGAGTTCCAAATATGAACCCCTCATGTTCTTGGGTAATAACAAATGGCCAAATTCATTTGATTATGTACCAAGCATGATGCTTTATTATACTTACTTTTATGAGATGACTCATAGACCTTACATATTGGATGGAATTCTATATCACTGTTATTTTTTCTCTCTTTCTTTCACCCTTCCATTTATCCATGTTTTTGCTCTCTATTTCGCTTCATAACTTAGAATTAGATTTATTTTTCTTTTACTTATGCAAAATTATTCAACAAAGCATATTACTATGTAACAATAGGATTATGTCAAAGGATGAATTTCTTTTCTAATAATCAAAACTCCTAAGTATTTGAACCACTATAGACTTCTATAGTGTGCTTGGAGAGCTAACTACAGTTAGATCATGTCTTAGTTGCTGTTTACCCTCCTGTGCTGCTGCACAGGTACAAATGTTGTTGACGACTGATGTTTTTCTCCTAGATTGATATGAATTCAGTTCTTCAAAGAACACCATATGTACTAATGAACGGTGCTTCAATTTTTTCCCCCCAAGCTATCTGTAAAGGAACCATATATTTCTAAACCACATGGCATGAGTGGTTGTCAAGTTAAAAGGCTAGACAAGAAAAAAGATTCTAATAAATAATCCTTCCCTCTCTATCCTACCTAATTATGTTGAAGCACCTCTATAAGCAACACATATCTTAAATATCACAAATATAAACTCCCTCTGTTCCAAAAAAGAGTCTAATATGCAAGATTTGCAAACTTTTAAGGCATGATAATGAAATTGTTATGGTAACTTGAGTACATTGTCATTTTATACTAGCATAGAAAGACCTAAGACTTTTTTGAATATGTTTTTGCTGTTGAATGGGACTCTTTTTATGTGTAAGAAAGGCAGTACAATAAAAGGGGGCCAAATCTTAATCTTACATTAATCTTTTTTTAGTTAATTCCTCTGTATCTCTAATATTCAAGATTGCAAAAGAACCAAATTACATAGAAACAGAAACTAAAAAAGAATGTTTGGTGAATATATTTTCAGCATAACAAATAATTTTACTACAAAACCTTACCATGAATAACACATAGTGATTTCTAAATGAAAGAAAATAGTATATGAACGCAAGAGCAAGAGAGACACCTGACTTCAGGGTTGCCTGAGATGTTACGAATCAACTGCATCCCGCAAATTGCGACGGCTACCCCTACGGCAGCAAACAAAGGATAAACCTACACATACAAACCTTATAATTCAGCAGATCTGCAGCTTATCTCCTTAAAATTTGCTTAAATCGTTAAAAATATAGGCTTGATCTATATATTTTAGCATCTATTAAAAAAAAGTATACAGATATACACATGTATATATATATATATATAAATAAAGAAGATGGAGAGAGAACTTAAGGGAGGAGATATAGGGGAGGATGATCGTTAACCTCGGGTCTCAACCATCGCTTGAGAGAACTTGAAGCCATTGAAAGATTAGAGAGATACAGATAGAGAATCAATAAACAACAACGAATGAAATGGGGCAACACCGAAAAAAGAGATGATGACCTTCTCTTGGACTTGGCCGGGTCGTATTCGCATTTATACTAACAGTACCCGAAAAATCTTGAAATTAACAATTTACCCCCTTAAATTGATGTATTTCACACCACCCTTGCATAATAAGAGGTAAATGAGTTTTGAGTTACCCAGATAACTATAGGCGGAACTAGTGGGAGGGCTTGACCGAGAACGAAGCTAGAAAATCATAATAATAATTTGCAGAGGTTCGAGTAATTTATTGAATTTTAAAATTTGGTCATAATTGAATAATTTATATTAAAAATTGAGTTCAAATTAAATTTTTAGTTGAACGAATACAAATTAAGCTCGAACTATTTACTCATTTTATGTCGTTAGTTGCATCTTGCATAATTGCTTGTCAATTTTTTTTTGGATACCATTGAATATAACTCCATTCACATCATAATTTAAAAAAGAAAAATCTATAAAGACTCATTTTCTTAATTATGATATAAAATAATATAATATATTAAGAGTTTAAATTTAATATAATGACAACGTATATACAAGTGACGTAAGAATTAATTAAGACAGAAGGATAATTTTGTTTAATTTAAATATTTTACAATAATGTGTCCTAATTCTAAATGGGTTAATTACATATTAGAGTACATTTTTAAAAATAATTACAATAATCATACATTTATAAAATAATTACAAAAATATGACACTTCATCATATTTATTTATAATACTAATACAATTAGGAGTCCTTAAATTAAGGGATTAGTATTAATGGGGTGATATGCCAAATTAAATTCCATCTTCCTCAAACATTCATTTCTCGTTCGATCTCTCTCTCTCCGCCCTTAATTCTCGTTCGGTTTCTCTCTCTCCGCCCTTACTACTTCTCTCTCTCTTCTTGAAGCCACTCGTCGTCAGCGGACTGAATCAACTTCTTCAGACGATGGAATTCTTGATTTGGTAGAACCGCCTTCTTTTGGAACCTACCATACGGTATGTACATGGTTGAAGTGTTGTTGTCATACTATGAGTCTGTACTTCTGGCGACATTCTGTTTATGTTAATTTTTTATTGAATGAATTTTTCTTTATCTCTACGACAAGTTATTTGTGATAGACATCATTTAACAAAGATAATTTTTGCTAAAGTGGATAATTATTTTTAAATTGTTTAGGCTCTTAACATATCTAGTCTCAATGAATGATCATGATTGTCTCATCTTCATTTTGCCGCTTTACTTACGCATCATATAATCGACACAATACCAATTTATGGGGCTTGATGTAATGCTTACGTTGTAGCTACGCGCTAAAGCAATAAAAATAGATACTATCATATAACCGTTTGGTTACTTTTTTTGCATTATGTTTTAGTTATCATTAGCTTGAGATTCGGATACCATGTTTGTTACCTTGATTTAGTATTTTGGTTACTTTTTTATGTTGTTATGGTTTACCATGTATTTGCTTAGTATACATGGTTGATTAAACCGGTTTTGGTGTACATGTTGTTTATGTATTGTTACCATTAAAATATGTTTTGCTTACTATCATATAAATATTTGGTTACTTCTTTAGTATGCTTTTGGTTACATCGTTAGTTTCGATTTGGATTCCATTTTTATTTCATTGAGTTGGGATTTTGCTTGCTGTTTTTTGTTGTTCTGGTTACCATATATTTGCTTAGTATATATGGGTTAACTAAACTTTGTTTGGTCTATATGTTGTTTATGTATTGGTTACCATTAATATATATTTTGGTTACTAACATATAACTGTTTGGTTACTTCATTAGTATATTTTTTGTTACTGTTAACTTATGATTTGGATACCATTCTTATTCCCTCAATTGAGATTTTGGTTACTTTTATATGTTGTTTTGGTTACAATGTATTTGTTTGGTAAACTGTTTATGATATAAATATTGTTTATATCTGGTTACTAATGACTGTGTAAATCTGATTTTGTTTATTTGCAGTTATGGAATCTTTACTATGAGGAATGCAATAGAAAATTCATTGGAAAAGTTATATTTTTGTGTCGCATGGAAGTCCCCGACACTATTACCAAGAAATTGAACCCAAGACAGTTGAAGAAGTTTAAGGCATCATTAGTTTGTGGATGTATTATTTTTGTAAATAATAAACCCAATTCATAATAATCCATGTATTTGCTTAGTATACATTGATGTATTATTTTTATAAATTCCTTCAAATATCTTCTACAAGGTTTATGCTATATATTCTATTTCTACTTCCATTTTCACAAACACATCCTACATGTTCTGGTTACTTTCATATAACTATTTGATTACTTCTTTATTATGTTTTGGTTATTGTTACCTTATGATTTGGCTACTATTATTGTGTCCTTAATGTGGGATTTCGAATACTTTTATTTTTTATTCTGGTTAATATGTAATTGTTTAATATACATGGATTGCCTAAATTGGATTTTATTACATGATGTTTCTATTTTGGTTACCATTAAAACATGTTCTGGTTACTATCATATAATTATATGGTTACTGTTTTATTATGTTACATTATGGTTATCATATTATTAGTAACTGAGATAGTAATTATAAGCTTGTATTAGGACAAACATCAATTGTTAAATGTACATGTGTGAGTGTCCTATTTATCTACAAGCTTGTTAAGAAACGAGATAATTATCATAGATAGTTACAAGCTTGTTAAGAACCAAATAATTATAAGCTTAGATCAAGACATGTATATAAGTTTGTATCAAGATCATTATAAAGCTTGTATATGTTTACTTTATATTGATAACTTATGATGAAATCAAAATTAAAATATTAATCAACATCAATTTTAGTTATCAGACACCATCAAAAATGTTACCAACCATGTGGTTAATGGTTACTAACAAGAAAAATTATATATTCTCAGAAAACAATTAAATTTGTTGTATTGGTTGGTTACCGCTACCATTGTCTAACAAACCTGAATAAATATTGTAAAGTAACCAAATCAATATTAGACAAAGAACTAAAATTACATAATCTTAGTAACTGAACATAAACCACATTTTACATGCAATTTTGAATGCCTAAATGATAGAATTTGATCAAAAAACCCTGCAGTTCACCAACAACGCTTGTGACTTTTGATCGTTGATCCGTTTCTAATGAAATTAGGCTCCGAAAACGCCAAAATCTGACACTTCAAACTTGACAAAAATTACCAAATTCTCATTGGATCAAGTCTTTACATAAATTTGACATCACGCTCGCTTCTTCAACCGCATCGGGCTTTATTACAACCTAAAAGACTAACAAATAGATGAAGTTAAGAAATGTAGTCAATAAGTAATCATCAATATAAAACAAACAAGTATAAAACACACTAATTGTGAGACCCCAGATTTTATCAATAAAGATTTAAATTTTGTCGAAATAATTTTTAATATTATGGTGTGAATTTGAGATAATATTATATAGTGTGGGTAGTATTTATAAATTTTGCAAAGTATCGCAGTGGTTATATTATATTCGATTGGTCTGGGAATATTCATTTAGCGAGGAATATTCGCATAACTACTCAATCATTGGTGGACCCTCAATAATGTAATTATCATTTGATTGAGAAAACGACAAAAAATATTTTATCAAATAACGGCGGAAGTTTTACCGCTGATCTCGTTGAACTACTCGGTAGTAGTAAAAGTACAAAGAATAATGCGTGTGGTCGCATAAGAAAGACACCTGGTATTGATTATCGATGCTATGTGAGAAGTCACTCAACATTCCATTATCACGATTAATAATATGAATTATTATAATGATAATGACGTTTTGTTTTATTCATATTATTAACGTAATAAAACGTAAACATCTTTTATATAAAATGTATTACTTTATTAAAGTTATTCTATAAATAGAATATATTATATTTTATTATGATAAGTGTTCAGATAAGATTTTGCGTAGTGTTGCGTAAATGTTTTGCATAAGAAAATATTTTTATATAAATAGAATATATGATATTTTATTTAAAAGATTTTGCTTTTAAATATGGATCGTCGATTAAAGTAAATCAATCTGGACCGCTCATGGATTAATTACTATGCATTCTATTTTCCTATAAATGAAGCTCATTCCTTCATTATTTTCTTTACTTAATTCAATTTGAAACTCTGTAGAGAAATTATAGAGAGAAGCTTATAGAGAGAAAATCTATAGAGAGAAGAAGAAGAAGAGATTCTCGCACTTCACTACTTTGATATCCAAATGTTTTTTTTTCTAGTGGGTGGTATTATTTGTTGTATTCGTAAATGGTGTTATTCTTTCTTATTCATGAAGAGAACTTCATATTCCATTCATTATTATTCGCTGAATAACCTATAAAGTGGTATACCCTATACATAACCTTTGATAACGCCATATACATACCCTATACTTGGTGAAATCTTTATATTATTCCATTCTTATTTATTCTTTGAATAACTCAGATACGCTTAATCCCTATACTTGGTGATCTTCTTCTCGTTATTCCATTCTTTATTATTCTTGCTGAATATCCTGTTTGTGTGTTTTACACCTGACCTCGGTTCCATTGTTTATTATTCCGCATTTATTATTCTCATTGGAATATCCTGTCTCGTGTGTTTTACACCTTACCGATTCCATTGTTTATTATTCAAAGATTTATTATTCATTTGATCATCCTCGCTTGCAGAAATTTCACCCGACCCGGTTCCGTTATTATTATTCTATCGAATAACCATCTATGCCAAGTACTGCATGCACGGTGATTTCTTTTGTTATTCCATTCTTTATTATACCCAAATGGTTAAAAACTTTGACTTCTATACTCCATGAAATTAGTAGAATATCTTTGATATTTGCGTTTCATCCAAGATCTTTCATGAAAATATTCTTCCATCATTCTTGAATTTTACTCTCAAAGCAAGATCGTGTTGACAATTTGGACGTTATTAGTTCCCGAATAAATTAATTCGTGAACTTGTTTTATTGAATTATTATGTCATCATCATCATCCTCATGTTATATTATGTTATCTTTGGCTTACGCAAGCATAGATGAACTTAGTATGATTATGACCGGTGGATCATTCTAGATAATCACGGCTTGTTATAAATGATGTGATAAAAGTCCTCGATGGCTCAGTAATGCAATGATGGATAGTTTTTGGTATGATTATGACCAGGGGGTGATTCTAAGATAGTCATGACCATTGATAATTTGATGAAAATCCTCGACCGTGGTACGAGGATGATTAGATATTGTGGTTTATTCATTAAACCGAGTCTTAGTGATAAAATTTATGAAAACCTTTTAAAACCTAAAAGATAGTAGAGACTTTATTTTCTATTCGACTTTTTAATGGATTGCTTATTCACCGCAGCTTAAACTGGTTGTTTATTGTATTTTATCGCTTTAACATCATTGTTGAAGGCTAAGGATAATTTATTCGCATTATCTTAGTCATAATATTTCTTCTTTGGGCTAGTTGAGCTCACCCTTTCTTTCACCGTTTTCTTCAGAAATGAGAATATAGCCGGGACGAGCCTGGGAAAAGAGTGATGGTCCCAAGATAGCATTAGTAGTCTTCACTATTCATTAAATAGTGTGACAATAAATGTAATGAGGACTCCTTGAGTATGGATATTGTCTAAATGACAATATTCCTATTAGAACTCTCGCTTATGTATTGTCGTATGTTATACTTACGGATGTATAATTAAGTTTGTATTTGAATTTATGTACCACGTAAGTGGCGACCCAAGATGGGTGACGATACCTAATTTTGGGGCGTCCACGGTTGGTATCGAGCTTAGGATATGATCCTCGGCTAAGATGTGACGCCTCAAAATTAGGTATACATTACCCATCTTGGGTCGCCACTTACATGGTACAAAAAATTAAATACAACTTACTAACATAACTGTGTGTATACAATACGACATAAATCGTGAGTTTAAATACAAATATCGCTCTACTAGATATTATACAAACTCAAAAAAAGTCCTCATTACAATTATTATCACACTATTTCACGTAATAGTGAGGACTACTAATGCTATCTTCGTGACCATTTTTCTTCTTCACGAATAGAATGAGAGCACCCCAAGGAGAAGTACTAGGACGAATAAAGCCAATGTCTAACAATTCCTGCAGCTTGGGTCTTTAATTCTCAAGTTCAATAGAGCCATTCGATATGGGGCTTTGGAAATAGGTTTTTGTCTGCCGTTCAAGGTCGATATAAAATTCAATTTCACGCCTGGGGTAGGCCAGAAGTTCTTCTGGAATACGTCAGAAATTTATTAACAATAGGAATATCGCTTAAAACCGATTTATTTTTATTTAAATCATGACATGAGCTAAGAAAGCTCGACATCCATTTTTCAATAAACGAATAGCTTTTATGGCTTGAGATGACCGTGATTGATTTTAATGGTTTGTCGTTTGAATTCGCATAATAGGTTGATTAGGAATACGAAAGCTAACAACCTTACGAAAACAATCAATTTTTGCATGATAAGTAGTTAACCAATCAATCCTTGTAATCACGCCAAATGCAAGTATTTTAATGAAATAAGATCGACAGTAATGTGAGGGTACCGATTTGAACCAAACAAGACTTATAAACAATGGATGTAATGAAGGTTTCTCCCAACGGAGTTTCCACAGATAAAGTCAAAGTCTAATTTCTCCTGAGTCAAATTTAATCGATGAAATGCAAGTAGGAGAAATAAAAGAATGGGTAGAACCCAGATCAAATAAAGTATAGACTTCATTAGAGTTTATGATAAGCTTACCCGTGATGACCTCATTCGGATTCTCGCTTCTTTGGGAGGTCACAACAAACGCCTCCTCAGACTACTTCTGGGTTTTTGAATTTTCCGGGACGGCCTTTGGTGCTTCCATCCTAGTCAATTTGTCTTCTAGAACGCACAAAATCGAGCTAAGTGACCTTCTTCCACAATTATAACATGCTTTGACTCGCATGACGCAGCTTGATCGATGTGTCCTCTCCTCCGCATTTGAAGCATATGATAGTGGTCTTTCTCCTTCCTTAACAACGGGTCTTTGGTCGACGCCTTCCGCCATCATTGAATCTCCGCTTTCTTGAAATGTCCATTCTTATTGTTTTGGCCTCGATTACCACCGGCGTGGTTACCATATCCGCCCGTTGATTCCTCCACGCTTGTTGTCACCGCTTCGCCGACTACTCTCACCGGTATTATAATTTTGCTTACCGCTTCTTTTTAGTTGTGTTGACTCATTATCGCTGCCCACTAATCGAGCCCTATTTACAACATCCTCAATACAAACACGCTTTATGAAAATAAGATGTCGACGTATTCTCCGCTTCAAACTCTTAAAAACATTCGCGCCATTCTCGCTTCATTATCCACCAAGTAGGACATTAAACCGTGATAACTCCGCAAATTTTGCCTCGTATCATGACACTGGCCATATTGTTTTGTTCCAACTTGATAAACTCCACCTCCTTCATGCGGGCGAATACTTTCGAAAGTATTTGTCGTTAAATGCCTCCCGGAACTTCTCCCAAGATATCTTCAAGACAAAGAAGTTGAGTACGCTTTACTACCGATTCCCACCAAGAATCCGCCTCCGCAAGAACATAAAGGCGTGAGTGGAACCTTTTTGCTCCTTCGGAGCATCCCAAGACATCAAATATCTTGGTAATCTGCTTTATCCATGCTTCCGCCAAGTGGTTTTGCTCTCCCTTAAACTCCGGTGGTCCCAGCTCCTTGAATTGTTTAATGGTGACCACCGAGAGTTTTCCGTGTTTCCACCTACGTTTTTGGATGAGAGTCGTTTCTTCGCATTGCTGTTGCATAAATCAGATAAAGCCTCCGAACATTTGATCATTCATCATTTGGTCAAGTGTTGTTGTTTGTATGAGGATTGTCGCCTTCCCGATGCACATTTATCCTCGATTATTGATATGTGGTGAATCAACGATCGTCAAGGCTTCCATCATTATTCTCAACATTCTCGGATGTCATTTTCAGACATCGCCACAAAACAAAAGGTTAATTGACATGTAACAAATTATCCCTATCTTCCCACCAACCAATAATATAAAGACATAAACTTAGGTAGGTCATACTAAATAAGGTATTCCCTGCCTCCCTCCTCTAGTACTATTCTCACATCTTAGCCAGTGATCATATCCCTAAGCTTTGATACCAACTATGACGCCCCCCAAAATTAGGTATACATCACCCATCTTGGGTCGCCACTTACATGGTACGTAATTTAAATACAACTTACTAACATAACTGTGTGTACAATACGACATAAATCGTGAGTTTAAATATAAATATCGCCTACTAGATATTATACAAACTCAAAAAAAGTCCTCATTATAATTATTATCACACTATTTCACGTAATAAATGAGGACTACTAATGCTATCTTCAGACCATCACTGCTTCCCAGACTCGGCCCAAGCTATATTCTCATTTTCTCAAGAGAATAAAGAGAAAGAAAGGTTGAGCTCAACTAGCCCAAAGAAAAAATTATTATGACTAAGATAATGCGTAATAAATTATCAATAGTCTTCAACAATGTTAAACCGATAAAATACAATAGACAAACCAATTTAATCAAGCTTGAATATGCAATCCATTAAAAGAGTCAAGTAGAAAATAAAGTCTACTATCTTTTAGGTTTTAAAAGGTTTTTCATCATCATTATAGTTGAGACTTAGCTTTAATAAATATTCCACATCATCGAATCACCCCTCACACTACTACCAAGGATATTCTTTAAGATCACGACCACAATTATTCACGCACTACGCCAAGAATATTTGTGTATTCATTAATGGTCATGATCATGCCAACAATCGTCCATCAATGCACTACTACCAATCGAGGATTTTTACCACATCATTTGTAACATTACTACCATGATTACAATCGAATAGTCTCTCGTCATAATCATACCAAGTCCATCTACGCACTACAAGCCACGATGACTTTAAAAATATAAAACATGAGGATGATGACAATGATATAAGAATTCAATAAAACAAGTTCAAGAATTATTTTATCCAGAATTATTAACGTCCAAATTATCAACACGACATCGCTTTTGTAGAGTAAAATTCAAGAATGATCGTAAGAATATTTTCATGAAAAGATATCGGATGAAACGCAAATATCAAGGATATTCCACTAATTTCATGGAGTATAGAAAGTCAAAGTTTTAACCAACCGGGTATAATAAAGAATGAAATAACAAAAGAAATCACCATGCATGCGATAGATCGCATGATGCACGGAAAGTTATTCCAATGTAATAATAAATAACGGAACCAGTCGTGAAATTCACACCGACGTGATGTTCCAATGTAATAATAAAGATGGAACCGTATCCGTAAAACACACGATAGATATTCCAACAGAATGATAAAGATTTTAACCAGTCCTGTAAAACACACGCATGTGATGTTCCAACAGAATAATAAAGACGAACCGAACCAGTCCTGTAAAACACACGCATGTGATGTTCCAACAAAATAATAAAGATTTTAACCAGTCCCTGTAAAACACACGCATGTGATGTTCCAAATGTAATAATTGAAGAATGTCACAAAGTATAGGTAAACCACGTGATACAAAAGTTATTCCAATGGTAATAATAAGCGATGGAATAACAACAGCTTCTCTTCATGAATAAGAAAGAATAACACCCCTTACATTTGGTAGGAGATTGAATAATCGCAGCGGCAGTAAGAATAAAATACTCTTCTTCTTTCTCTTATTCTCTCTATACTTTCTCTCTATAGCTTGAATGAATTCGTGAAAAATAATGAAGCCCTAGGCCTCTATTTATAGAAGATTTCTAGCTTAAAGACCGCCAGAAAAAAGGCAAGGCTTCGACGACTAATGATATGAAAAGAAAAGTGGTTCGACGCCTCGTAATGTGAAACGACAAGTGGTTCGACGATCGTAATGTGAAACGACAAGTGGTTCGACGTCCGTAAAGGTAAATTACTATTAACGGCTTAAATACTATCGACGAAGGTAAATACTATTCACAAGGGTAATTACTATCGACGAAGAGACTCTTAGATGATGACATATGAGCCCCCATAAAATAATCAAACTTACCACAAATCATTTTTTTCATCAACACATATTTAATTTTTCAACAATTATTAATCATTTATAACTTGTCGCCTCAATTATTGATTTAATACTATAACATATTATACGATGATAATCTTGTGACAATAATCGAATCAATAATATAAGAGATATGATACAAAGAATTATCAGAATAATAATCGAGCATAAATGAAGTGACTTCTCACGTAAGATCAATAATCAATACCGCAGTGCTACTACGCAACCACGCCAGACATCGCATTTCTTTTACCAACCGGGTAGTTTAACAGCTTTTAACGGTAACACCTCCGCCGTTATTTTTATAAAATATTTTTGTCGCTTTCAATCCGACAATAATTTCATTACCAGGGGTCCACCAATGATTGAGCCATCAGTACGAATATTCCTAACAAAAAGAATATTCCCACCAAAACGAATATTTTATAACAACTTGCATACTTTGCAAAATTTATAAATATTACCCACAACTATAACATTATATCAAATTTATTCCATAATATTCAAAAATAATATTTATAGAAAAATTCATCTTTATTTATAAAAAGTGGGTCTTACATAAGATGTGAGACTAGAACTGGAGGGGAGAGATAGGGAATTCCTTCACTAAGTATGACCTACCTAAATTTATTTGGTATTTAATTGGTTATTTCACGTAATATATAGGATAATATGTGATATGTTAATTAACCCTTGTTTTGTGACAAAGTGTTTGAGAATGACATCCGAAAATGCCGAGATAAGCAATGAAACACATGAGAGTGTTGATTCAAATTTCAAACAAAAGGTAATTCACCAACAACACGATAATAATCATACTTGCTAGCAACGACTATCGTAATAATGATAACCATCGTGGGGAAATTATCTTTCCAAGAATGGTAACCACTTCTATGGTAATCACGGCAAAGATAATAAAGTGGAAATTGCAAAGAAGAAAGGTCATTTAGCCCAATTTTGTTGTGCACCAAAAGTCAAGTCTAGTCGAGACGGTGGCACCAAAGGTGGATGTGGACAAAACAAAGTCGTTGGTTTTAGGAAGTGTATTTTTCATGACTTCAAAAAAGCGAGTAAACCGAACGGTTAGCACGGTTAGTTAATTATAAATCATGAAGTCTATACCTTATAAGATATCGGTTCTACCCATTATTTTATCTCTCTTGCTTATGCTCAACGCTTAAATTTGACTCGGAGAAGTTAGACTTTGACTTATTGGTTGAAACTTCGTAAGTAGGAGCCTTCGTTACCTCTCTACTGCTTTTTAAATCTTGTTTGATTCAAATAAACATTTTCACGCTACTTACGTCGATCTTATCTCTTTGAAAATATTTGTCTTTGATGTGACTTTAGAAATCGATTGGCTAAATACTCATCATGATTTTTGTAAGGTTGTTAGCTTTCATACTCTTAACCAACCCGTTATGCTAATTCAAAGTAACCAAACCACTAAAGTCAATCATCATCATATCGCCATAAGAAAGAGCCCCGATCCTTTCGTTGTTGACTTCCTTGTGTGGAATGTACCGCCGCCGACTTCAGTAGGCGACGCCGTGGATCAAGATGGCAAGTTGATAGGTATCATTGTGAGGTGCTATCTGAGGTTAAGGGATGTAAGTCACAATTGGTATTAATGTGACGTCTTATCCAAGTCTTGGACGAGAAAGAATAGCTTTTGAATGATATTTCTATCATTAATAAATTTCTTGGCGATTCTTGAAGACTTCCTAGCCTACCCTAGAACGTGAAATCGAATTTTGTATCGACCCCAAAGATAAAAACCCATTTCTTAAACCCTCAAATATTTCTTCAACTAAAAGGATCTCTGCTTACGTGGATTATGATGAAAGTCATAATAAAATATAGAATCGATGAAAATCATGGGTATATGAAGTATTAGTAAGTTTTATGATGAGTTATGTTGGTTAGTATGTGAAAACATGAAAGTTTCTTAGAAATCACAAAGAGTTGAAAATCGATTTTGGTGAAAACGTAATATGAAATTCAATCGACCATATCTCCTATTATATTTTGAATTTTTGAGTGTGGTCAAGTCGTAGAGTTAGATCTATGAGTTACCTAACTAATCCAAGTGTAATTACTGGAAAAGGTGTTGTAGATTTTTGTTTGGACTGATTTTAGCAAAGGAGTGCAAAGCTGCAAAAAAACCGAAAAAAATTCGCCATGATTTTAGAGGGCTGTTTCGGCCACTTAAATTATGAGAAAAATTCTGGCCTTTTGGGACATGAAGGTATATGGTATAAAGTACCTCCTGTCCAAAAATGAGCTCATTCTCGACTTAAAATGAGCAAGTTATGACTATTTCAATATTTAGATTTTTTCGACGAAAAACGCTTATAACCGGAGTTCTATAACTCACGATGACCATGAAATTTAAACCGAAGCTCACGTTAACATGTGTAAGGTCCTGCCAATATTTGGGAATTTTTGGAGTTAAACTTGAGGTAGCTAATTTCTTAAGGAATTAATTAGAAATTGATTCTTGAAAAATAGTAGATGAATTTTAAAAATTCCGAGAAAAATATATTTTCATTATGGGACTATATTATCCTAAATTCCAGAAAAGAAATATTTTTGGGACTGATTTGGTATTTTTCATGAAAATAGTTTAGTTACTTAACATATGAGTTAAATATGTTATGTGAAGAATGAAAGTTGAAAATAGGATTTTATGGCTGAGAATCCTATATAGAGTATATGCATATTTTTGAGGATTTGATAATTGGTGATGATATCTTATGAGTATGGCATTTTTGAATGATTAAATGCATTATATGGTAAAGCGTAAACAATTGAGATAAATTGTTTATAAATTTAAGAAGTGATTAAAATATTGTTATAATATTAATGATATTAGATTATGAGATTATTAAGTGATTGATAACATGGAGATATTCTCAATCTTGGATAAATTATATTATAAATGTTTAATATTTATCCTTTATCTCATTTGATTGATTCTTTATATCATTATCCTCATGCTTATATTACGCTGAAAGTCATCTCGTAGGCTTCAGAGTAAGATAGATGGACTTGGTATGATTATGACATCGTGGATTGTTCTAAGATAATCATAACCGTAATTGAATACACGATTATCTTCGGTCGTAGTGCATGGATAATTTGTGGTCGTGATACAAATGAATACACGATTATCTTCGGTAGTAGTAATGGATAATTTGTGGTCGTGATACTAAATGAATACACGATTATCTTTGGTAGTAGTGCATGGATAATTTGTGGTCGTGATACTAATGAATACACGATTATCTTTGTCAGTAGTGCATGGATAATTTGTGGTCGGATACTAATGAATACACGATTATCTTTCGCCGTAGTAGTATGGATAATTTGTGGTCGTGATATTAATGAATACACGATTATCTTCGTCGTAGTACGGATAATTCGTGGTCGTGATACTAATGAATATCATCGGGCACCAGTGCGGGGATGATTCGATGATATGAATTAATTATCGAAATGAGTCTCAAGAATGAAATATTAATTCATGGATGTGGTAAAAGTCATCTTTGGTCAGAAGTGCATCGATAGACTTGGTATGATTATAACCAAGGATTATTCTAGATAATAATGACCAGAATTGAAAACACGAATATCCTCGGCCAAAGGTGCATGGATAATTCATTGGTCGTGATACTATTAAGTCGCTGGTCTCAAAGATTATTGGTTTTATAATTGTATATCTTTGGCCAGTAGTGCAAAGATGAGTTGTTAATGAATATCTTCGGCCGGATTGCGAAGATGAATTTAATATTTTTAACGATAAAGGTATTCAAGGTATCCTCACCTCTTTATCATACCGTATCGCACTTCTAATTTCGAGGGCAAAATTCCATAAGAGGGGGAGATTGTGAGACCCCGATTTTATCAATAAAGATTTAAATTTTGTCGAAATAATTTTAATATTATGGTGTGAATTTGAGATAATATTATAGTTGTGGGTAGTATTTATAAATTTTGCAAAGTATGCAAGTGGTTATATTATATTCGATTGGTCTGGGAATATTCTATTTAAAGGGGAATATTCGTATTAACTACCAAATCATCAGGTGGACCTCAATAATGTAATTATCATTTGATCGAGAAAAACGCAAAAAAAATATTTTATCAAATAACTACGGAAGTTTTACCATCGATATCATTGAACTACTCCTAGTAAAAAGTACAATGTCGTGCAGGTTGCATAAGAAAGACACCAGATTGATTATCGATGCTTATGTGAGAAGTCACTCATTTGATTCCATTATCATCGATTAATAATATGAATTATTATAATGATAATGACGCTTTTGTTTTATTCATTATTAACGTAATAAAATAAAAACATCTTTTATATAAAATGTAATACTTTATTAAAGTTATTCTATAAATAGAATATATTATATTTTATTATGCATAGTGTTGCATATAGTGTTTTTTAGTAAGATTTTGCATAAGGTGTTGCATAGTGTTTGCATAGTAAAATATTTTTATATAAATAGAATATATGATATTTTATTTAAAAGATTTTGCTTTAAATATGGACCGTCGATTAAAGTAAATCAATCTGGACCCGCTTCATGGATTAATTACTATGCATTCTATTTTCCTATAAATAAGCTCATTCCTTCATTATTTTCTTACGAATTCAATCAAACTCTGTAGAGAGAAAAATTATGAGAGAAGCTATAGAGAGAAAAATCTATAGAGAGAAAGAAGAAGAGTATTCGTACTTCACTACTTTGATATCCAAAGGTCTTTTACTAAGTAGGGGTATTATTTGTTGTACTTCGTAAGGGGTGTTATTCTTTCTTATTCATGAAGAGAACTTCGTTATTCCATTCATTATTATTCTCGCTGGAATAACTCGTAAAAGTGGTATACCCTATACATAACCTCGTATAATGCCGACATACCCTATACTTGGTGAAATCTTTATATTATTCCATTATTATTTATTCTGTTGAATAACTCGTATACGCTTAATCCCCTATACTTGGTGATCTTCTTCTCATTATTCCATTCTTTATTATTCTCTTGGAATATCCTCGTCATGCGTGTTTTTACACCTAACTCGTTCCATTGCTTATTATTCCGCATTTATTATTCTCGTTGGAATATCCTGCCTCGTGTGTTTTTTACACCGACCGGTTCCCATTGTTTATTATTCAAAGATTTATTATTCTCATTGATCATCCTGCTTGTGAATTTCACCGACCAAGTTCCGTTATTATTATTCTATTGAATAACTACTGGTACATCAAGATCGCATGCACGGGTGATTTCTTTTGTTATTCCATTCTTTATTATACCCAATTGGTTAAAACTTTGACTTCTATACTCCATGAAATTAGTAGAATATCTTTGATATTTGCGTTTCATCCAAAGATCTTTTCATGAAAATATTCTTCCGATCATTCTTGAATTTTACTCTACAAAGCAATGTCACGTTGACAATTTGGACGTTATTAGTTCCTGAATAAATTAATTCGTGAACTTGTTTTATCAATTATTATGTCATTGTCATCATCCTCATGTTATATTATGTTATCTTCGCTTACTACGTGCATAGATGAACTTAGTATGATTATGACTGTGGATCATTCTAGATAATCATCGGCGGCTTGTTATAAATGATGTGATAAAAGTCCTCGAAAGGGCCTGTAATGCAATGATGGATAGTTTTTGGTATGATTATGACCAGGGGTGATTCTAAGATAGTCATGACCATTGATAATTTGATGAAAATCCTTGACCGTGGTACGTGGATGATTAGATATTGTGGTTTATTCATTAAACCGAGTCTTAGTGATAAAAATTTATGAAAACCTTTTAAAACCTAAAAGATAGTAGATTTTATTTTCTATTTGAATCTTTTAATGGATCGCTTATTCCTCACGCAGCTTAAACCGGTTGTCTATTGTATTTTATCGCTTTAACATCGTTGAAGGCTAAGGATAATTTATTCTGCATTATCTTAGTCATAATATTTCTTATCGGGCTAGTTGAGCTCACCCTTTCTTTCACCGTTTTCTTCGTGAAATGAGAATATAGTGACGACGAGCCTGGAAAAAGAGTGATGGTCCCAAGATAAGATTAGTAGTCCTCACTATTCTCATTAAATAAAGGTGACAATAAATGTAATGAGGACTCTTTGAGTATGGATATTGTCTAAATGACAATATTCCTATTAAAACTCTCGGGCTTTATGTATTGTCGTATGTTACACTGCTACGTATGTATAATTAAGTTTGTATTTGAATTTATGTACCATGTAAGTGGCACCCAAGATGGGTGACGATACCTAATTTTTTGGGGGCGTCACACACTAATATTATACAAGAATCATAACAATATTATACAAGAACCAAATTTAGATTAGACAAGAACTCAACATATATCTATTTAGTAACCAAATCAATGTTACTATAGTAACCAAACTACATAATGTTAATAACCGAACATAAAACACATTTCAGTACATTCATCTTACAATAGAAATAATCAAGATATTGATATTTGTTACCAATTAAATTATAACAAATTATATGTAGGTAACCAATATAGCCAATAAGTAACCACCATATTAAAACAAACCAATATAAAACAACGTAATATTATTCAAGAATCATAACAACTTTATACAAGAACTAAATATATTTTAGACCTAAGTTAACACATATTTATTTAGTAACCACAAGATAACCACATTTTCATCAGATTATACAATAACATTATAGAGTAATCAAATAAACACCTTACAAAGATCTAAATACATATTATACAAGAATTAAGATATATGTAATTAATAGCCAAGATTATAAAAAATATTGTTATATTCATTTTACAACCAAAACAATCAAGAATGACTTTGTTACAAATTAAAGACTAACAAAAATGAAGGTAACCAATGTAGTTAATCAAGAACCATCAATATAAAAAATCAAGATAAAACACAAGAATATATATGTAAGAACCATGGTAATATTACACAAGAAATAAGTCAAAGATTATATACTAAACCAAATTTAGATTAGACAAGAATCAACACATATTTACTTAGTATCCATAACATAAAACATATTTTTTCACGCATTTTACAAAGAAAAACAAACAAATATAAAAACATCAATATGTACTTAAAGATCCAACTCGCAAAAAAAGGTAACCAATATATTTAATAAGTAACCATCAATATAAAAATATCGTGAAAATATACATTTAAAGTATACAAAGAACCAAATAAATATTATACAAGAACTAAATCAATAATAATCAAGAACTCAATTTTATGTACTTAGTAACCAAAATATAAAACATATTTTTTCATGCATTTTGTTATCAAAACAACAAGATATCGCTTTTTGTTAATCAACATCAATTTTCAGTTATCAGACACCATCAAAAATATTACCAACCATGTGGTTAATGGTTACTAACATTAAATAATTATATATTCATGTAAACAATTAAATTTGTTGTATTATTTCTATATCGCTACCTCCATTGTCCTATTAAATCTAATAAACATTATAAAGTAACCAAATCAATATTGTAGAGTAACCAAACTACATAATCTTAGTAACAAAAAAAATAAACCAAATTTTTACATGCAATTTTGAAGGCCTAAATGATGGAATTTGACCAAAAATTATGTCACGATTCAAAATGAAGCTTATGACTTTTTGATCGTTGATCCGCTTCCAATGAAATTAGGCTCAAAAACGCCAAAATTCAACACTCCAAACTTGACACAACATTATACAAGAAAATAAATTTAGATTGACAAAGAACTACATATATATCTATTTAGTAACCAAAATATAAAAAATATCAATATGTACTTAAAGATCCAATAAATAAAAGGTAACCAATGTATTTAATAAGTAACCATTTAATAAGTAATAAAAAACATCACGATCAAATAATATACATTTAAAGTATACAACAATCAAATCAATAATTATTATATAACCAAAATATAAATAAACTAAAGTATAAAACATATTTATTATACATCAATTTATAAGTAAAGTAATAACTGTAATATAAAACATATTTTTTACATGCATTTTGAAATCAAAACAAATAGTATAATCGACTCTGTGACCAATTAAAAGAGCGAAAAACTTAAGAAGGTAACTAATATACGAGTATATAGTAAGAACTACTTGGTATTTATATGTGTGACGCCCCCAATTAGGTATACATCACCCATCTTGGGTCGCCACTTACATGGTATGTAATTTAAATACAACTTATTAACATAACTGCTGTAGTAATAATACGATATAAATCGTGAGTTTAAATACAAATATCGCCTACTAGATATTATACAAACTCAAAAAAAGTCCTCATTATAATTATTATCACACTATTTCACGTAATAAAGGAGGACTACTAATGCTATCTTCAGACCATCACTGCTTCCCGACTCGTCCCAATTTATATTCTCATTTCCTCAAGAGAATAAAGGAAAGAAAGGGTGAGCTCAACTAGCCCAAGAAAAATATTACGACTAAGATAATGCGTAATAAATTATCAATAGTCTTCAACAATGTTAAACCGATAAAATACAATAGACAACCAGCTTAATCAAGCAATGAATACGCAATCCATTAAAAGAGTCAAGTAGAAAATAAAGTCTACTATCTTTTAGGTTTTAAAAGGTTTTTCATCATCAAGTATAAATGAGACTCAAATTTAATAAATATTCCACATCATCGAATCACCCCCGCACTACTACCAAGGATATTCTTTAAGATCACGACCACAATTATTCACGCACTACGCTGCCAAGAATATTTGTGTATTCATTAATGGTCATGATCATGCCAACAATCGTCCATCAATGCACTACTACTACCATCGAGGATTTTTACCACATCATTTGTAACATTACTACCATGATTACACCTTAATTAGTCTCGGTCATAATCATACCAAGTCCATCTACGCACTACAGTGCCACGTATGACTTTAAAAAAATATAAATACGAGGATGATGACAATGATATAAGAATTCAATAAAACAAGTTCAAGAATTATTTTATCCAGAATTATTAACGCCCAAATTATCAACACGATATCGCTTTTAGTAAGTAAAATTCAAGAATGATCAAGAATATTTTCATGAAAAGATATCGATGAAACGCAAATATCAAGGATATTCCACTAATTTCATGGAGTATAGTAAGTCAAAGTTTTAACCAACCGGGTATAATAAAGAATGAAATAACAAAAGAAATCACCATGCACGCGATAGACCGCATCATCGCATGCATGTGTTATTCCAATGTAATAATAAATAATCTAACCAGTCGTCGTGAAATTCACAATCGGCAGTGATGTTCCAATGTAATAATAAAGATGGAACCAGATCCTGTAAAACACACATGATAGATATTCCAATGTAATGAATAAAGATTTTAACCAGTCCTGTAAAAACACATGTGATGTTCCAATGTAATGTGATGTTCCAATGTAATAATAAAGATTTTAACCAGTCCCGTAAAACACATGCATGTGATGTTCCAACAAAATAATAAAGATTTTAACCAGTCCTGTAAAAAACACACGTATGTGATGTTCCAATGTAATAATAGAAGAATGTCACCAAGTATAGGTAAACCACGATACAAAGTTATTCCAATGTAATAATAATAAGCAATGGAATAACAATGCTTTCTCTTCATGAATAAGAAAGAATAACACCCCTTACATTTGGTAGAGATTGAATATCGCAAAGCAGCAGAAGAATAAAATACTCTTCTTCTTTCTCTCTTATTCTCTATATACTTTCTCTCTATAGCTCAATGAATTCGTGAAAATAATGAAGCCCTCAGCCTCTATTTATAGAAGATTTCTAGCTTAAGACCGCCCGTGGTGAAAAGGCAAGTGGCTCGACGAATTAATGATGTGAAAAGAAAAGTGGTTCGACACCAAATGAAAACGACAAGTGGTCGGGACGACGACCGAATGTGAAACGACAAGTGGTTCGACGTCTCGGTAAAGGTAATTACTATTAACGAAGGTAAATAATACTATCGACGGCGGGTAAATACTATTCACAAGGGTAATTACTATCGACGAAGGTAATTACTATTCACAAGGGTAATTACTATCGACGAAGGTAATTACTATCGACGAAGGTAAATACTATTCACAAGGGTAATTACTATCGACGGTAATTACTAATTAATTATATCGATTTAAGAGACTCTTAGATGATGACATATACGAGCCCCCATAAAATAATCAAACTTACCACAAATCATTTTTTTTCATCAACACATATTTAATCTTTCAACAATTATTAATCATTTATAACTTGTCGCCTCAATTATTGATTTAATACTATAACATATTATATGTATGATAATCGTGACAATAATCAATCAATAATATAAGAGATATGATGCAAAGAATTATCGAAGAATAATCGAAAGCATAAATGAAAGTGACTTCTCACGTAAGATCAATAATCAATACCGCTGCTACTACGCAACCACGCCAGACATCGTATTTTTTACCACCGGTAGTTCAACAGCTTTAATTCAGAATACCTCCGCCCATTATTTTTATAAAATATTTTTGTCGCTTTCAATCCGACAATAATTTCATGAGGGTCCACCAATGATTGAGCCATCAGTATTTAATATTCCCTAACAAAAAAAATATTCCCCACCAAACGAATATTTTATAACAACTCATATACTTTGCAAAATTTATAAATATTACCCACAACTATAACATTATATCAAATTTATTCCATAATATTCAAAAATAATATTTATAGAAAAATTCATCTTTATTTATAAAAGTCGGGGTCTTACAACCTCCCTTCTTATGAAATTTCTCACTCAAATTAGGGTACGACTGGTATATCAAGAGGTAAGGATACCTTGATTTCATTTCGATTCTAACTCCCAAGTCATTTCCTCAACATCGTGGTTCCTCCACAAAACTTCGACTTGAGGTATAACTCTCGAGCGTAGAATATGTTCCTTCTTATCCAAAATTTGAACAGAACCTCTTCATACGCCAAATCTTCCGCTATTTCGTCCGGCTTAACTCAATAATATGGTTCGGTCTTTCACATATTTACGTAATATAGATATGTGAAAAACGCTATGAACACGAGACATATTTCAAGCAGAAAGTCGAGTCTATAGCCACGCCCCTACTCGATCGAGGATTAAAATGGACCGATGAATCGAGGATTAAGTTTTCCTCTTTTCCAAATCTTGTAACTCCTTTCCATGGAGCAACTCTAACAACACACGATCTCCTATATCGAATTCCACGCCCTTTCGATGAAGATCAAGATAACTCTTTTGTCGATTTTGTGAGGTTTTTATACGTCATTTGATCGTTTCAATCTTTTCCGTAGTCATACGCATCAACTCCGGCCCCAACAACGCTTGCTTCACCCACCTCATCCCAAAGATAATCGAGAACGACACTTTCTTCCATACAACGCTCGAATGGAGCCATGCCAATACTTGCTTGATAACTCGCTGTCAGAGGAAAACTCCACCAATGGTAAGAACTTGTCCCAACTCCCTCAAATCAAGGACACAGTAGTCTTAATAGATCTTCAAGAGTTTGAATAGTCCTCCGATCGTCCGTCCGTCTGGTCGAGGATGATATATGCCGAAGCTAAATCGTAAGTCTGCGCTCATAGCTTTTTGCAAACTAACCCAAAATCGTGAAGTGAATCTTCGGTCTCGATCGTAAACTATGGATACCGCATACCATGCAGCCTTACAATCTCGCTTATGTACATACGAAAGCAAGACGCTCAAGTATATAAGTTTCTCAGATTGCAGAAGAAATGAGCGCATTTCAGTCAATCTATCAACAATGACCCAAATCACATCAACGCCTTGAGAAACCTTAGGAAGACCCAGAGAACGAAAATCCATGGTAATGTGCTCCCACTTCCATTCGAATTTCAAGTGGTTGTAATGGACCTTTTGGTACTTGATGCTCCGCTTTAACTCGCTGACAAGTTAGACACCTCGAGATAAACAAATATATCTCTCTTCTTCATATCGCTTCCACCAAAATGTACGACTTAATATCATGATACATTTTGGTACTCCTGTGATGGATCGCAAATGGTGTGTTAGGCGCCCCATCATGATATTATACTTTAAATCGTGGTCGTTAGAACACAAAGTCCGGAGTCGACTCAAGTATTCCTTCTTCATCGATTCTCGCTTCCTAAGATAAGACCTTCTCAGACTTTCTTCCTCATACGATCACCCTCCGTGTCCGTAGCTTCGAGCAGCCTTTAACTTTATCGATTAAAGTTTGCCTCTACTCAGATACTCGCTATCATCACACGCGCCCTCGAGTCTTTAACTCTATCTCCATCCTTTGCAAGTCACACAAAATGGGCTCATACGACAATATCGCACTCAGATTGCAGATATATGATTTTCTACTCAACGCGCCGCCTACCACGCTCGCTTCCAGATGGTATCGATGGTATGATCATAATCTTTCAATAGCTTCAAGCCAACGCCGTTGTCGCATGTCGAGTTCCTTTTGAGTGAAGAAATATTTGAGGCTTTTACGATCCGTGAAGATCTCCACTTTCTCCCCATACAAGTAATGCCTCCAAATTTTAAGTGTAAGATAACAACCGCTAACTCTAGATCATGAGTAGGATAATTCCTCTCATATTCTTTCGAGTTGTCATGAGGCATAAAGCTATAACTTTTCCATGTCAGATAAGAACACATCCCAACCTTTTCTCAAGCATCACCAGATGACAAATCCTCCGAGCCGATGGTATCACGTAATAAAATAAATAAGTCTCCTCGAGTTCTTGAAAACTCTTCTCATTCTTCTCGCGCCCAACCAACTTTCAGATCTTTCCGAGTCACCGAAATAATGGAGTAGCGATTCGAGAAAATCCTTCCACGAATCTCCGATAATAACCAAATTTAAACCGAGAAAGCTACGATTTCTATTATCGATTTAGGTTGTTCTCAATTTTCAATAGCTTCAATCTTTGGTGGGTCAATGAGATATTCCACGACTTGATACCACGTGCCCAAGGAATGCTACTTCTTCAAGCCGTAACTCGCATTTCTTCAACTCGCATAAAGCTTATATTCACGGCTTTTGGAGTGTCACCTCAAGTGTTGCTCATTCACGATCTTCACTACTTTTGGAATAAATAAGGATGTCATCAATAAAGACGACCACAAAGTGATCTAAATATTCCTCAATACTTTGCTCATCATATCCATGAAGGCAAAGAGGAGCATTAGTCAATCCAAAGGATACGACTAGAATTCATAATGCCCGCATCGAAGTTCTCGAAAGCCGCCTTTGGAATGTCACGGCTCTAATCTTCAATCGGTGATATCCTAACGAAGATCAATCTTTGAAAAGAATTTGCCTCTCAGAATCGGGTCAAACAGTCATCAATACGCGGCAATGGATACCTATTTTTGATGGTGACATGATTCAACTCCCGATAATCAATACAAAGTCGATACTCCCATCTTTCTTCTTCACGAATGTAATGTGAGCACCCCAAGGAGAAGTACTTAGACTAATAAAGCCAATGTCTAACAATTCCTCGCATTGGGTCTTTAACTCCTCAAGTTCAATAGAGCTATTCGACATGGGCTTTGAAATAGGTTTTGTACCGGTTCAAGGTCGATACAAAATTCAATTTCACGCCTCGGGGTAGGCCAGAAGTTCTTCTGAATACGCCAGAAATTTATTAACAATAGAAATATCGCTTAAAACCGACGATTTTTATTTAAATCATGCGATACGAGCTAAGAAAGCTTGACATCCGCTTTTCAATAAACGAATAGCTTTTATGGCTCGAGATTTACCGTGATTGATTTTAATGGTTTGGTCGTTTGAATTCGCATAATAGGTCGATTAGAATACGAAAGCTAACAACCTTACGAAAACAATCAATTTTTGCATGATAAGTAGTTAACCAATCAATCCCTGTAATCACGCCAAATGCAAGTATTTTTAATGAAATAAGATCGATGTAATGCGGGTACCGATTTGAACCAAACAAGACTTATAAACAAAGGATGTAATGAAGGTTTCTCCCAACTGAGTTTCCACAGATAAGTCAAAGTCTAATTTCTCCTGAGTCAAATTTAATCGATGAGCGCAAGTAGAGAAATAAAAGAATGGGTAGAATCCCAGATCAAATAAAGTATGACTTTATTAGAGTTTATGATAAGCTTACCCGTGATGACCTCATTCGGATTCCTCGCTTTTCGGGAGGTCACAACAAACGCCTCCTCAGACTACCGGCTTTTTGAATTTTCCGACGGCCTTTGGTGCTCCATCCTAGTCAATTTGTCTTCAGAAACGACAAAATCGAGCTAAGTTGACCTTCTCTTCCACAATTATAACACGCTTGACTAAGCATTTATGCATTGATCGATGTGTCCTCTCCTCCGCATTTGAAGCATACGATAGTGGTCTTTCTCTTCCTTAACAACGGGTGCCAGTGTCGACGCCTTTCCACCATCATTGAATCTCCGCTTTCTTGAAATGTCCATTCTTATTGTTTTGGCCCCGATTACCACCGGTGGTTACCATATCCGCCCGCTGATTCCTCCACGCTTGTTGTCACCGCTCACGACTACTCTCACCGGTATTATAATTTTGCTTACCGCTTCTTTTTAGTCAGGTTGACTCATTATCGCTCCACTAATCGAGCCCTATTTACAACATCCTAATACAAACACGCTTTACGAGAAATAAGATGTCGACGATTCCTATTTCAAACCTCTTAAAAACATTCGCGCCATTCTTCTCTTCATTATCCACCAAGTGGGGACGAAAACCGTGATAACTCCGCAAATTTTGCCTCGTATCATGACACTGGCCATATTGTTTTGTTCCAACTTGATAAATTCCACCTCCTTCATGTGGCGAATACTTTCGAAAGTATTTGTCGTTAATGCCTCCCGAACTTCTCCCAAGATATCTTCAAGACAAGAAGTCGAGTACGCTTTTACCGATTCCCACCAAGAATCCGCCTCTCCGCAAGAATAAAGGCGTAAGTGGAACCTTTTTGCTTCTCTGAGCATCCCAAGACATCAAATATCTTGGTAACTGCTTTATCCATGCTTCCGCCGTAAGTGGTTTTTGCTTCTCCCTTAAACTCCGGTGGTCCCAGCCTCAATTGTTTAATGGTGATCGCCTCGAGAGTTTTCCGTGTTTCCACCTACATTTTGGATGAGTCGCTCGCATCATTGTTGCCATATAAATCGCATAAAGCCTCTCAACATTTGATCATTCATCATTTGGTCAAGTTTGTTGTTGTATGAGGATTGTCGCCTCCGATGCACATTATCCTCGATTATCGATATGTGGTGAATCAACGATCGCCAAGGCCCATCATATATTCTCAACATTCTCGATGTCATTTTCAGACATCGCCACAAAACAAAAGGTTAATCGACATGTAACAAATTATCCCTATCTTCCCACCAACCAATAAAATAAAGACATAAACTTAGTAGTCATACTAACAAAGGTATTCCCCCCTCTCCCTCCTAGTACTATTCTCACATCTTAGCCAGTGGATCATATCCCTAAGCTTTGATATCAAACCGCGACGCCCCCAAAATTAGGTATACATCACCCATCTTGGGTCGCCACTTACATGGTATGTAATTTAAATACAACTTACTAACATAATCTGCTGTGGTACAATACGATATAAATCGTGAGTTTAAATACAAATATCGCCTTCACTAGATATTATACAAACTCAAAAAAAGTCCTCATTACAATTATTATCACACTATTTCACGTATTAAAGGAGGACTACTAATGCTATCTTCGTGACCATCACTGCTTCCCGACTCGTCCCAAATTTATTTCTCATTTCCTCAAGAGAATAAAGAAAGAAAGGGTGAGCTCAACTAGCCCAAGAAGAAATATTACGACTAAGATAATGCGTAATAAATTATCAATAGTCTTCAACAATGTTAAACCGATAAAATACAATGTATAACCAAATTAATTAATCAATGAATACGCAATCCATTAAAAGAGTCAAGTAGAAAATAAAGTCTACTATCTTTTAGGTTTTAAAAGGTTTTTCATCATCATATAAATTGACTCACTTTTAATAAATATTCCACATCATCGAATCACCCCGCACTACGGCCAAGGATATTCTTTAAGATCACGACCACAATTATTCACGCACTACGCCAAGAATATTTGGTATTCATTAATGGTCATGATCATGCCAACAATCGTCCATCAATGCACTACTACTACCAATCGAGGATTTTTACCACATCATTTGTAATATTACTACCATGATTACAATCAATAGTCTCTCGTCATAATCATACCAAGTCCATCTACGCACTACAAAATACGTATGACTTTAAAAATATAAAATACGAGGATGATGACAATGATATAAGAATTCAATAAAACAAGTTCAAGAATTATTTTATCCAGAATTATTAACGCCCAAATTATCAACATGATATCGCTTTTGTAGAGTAAAATTCAAGAATGATCAAAGAATATTTTCATGAAAAGATATCGATGAAACGCAAATATCAAGGATATTCCACTAATTTCATGGAGTATAAGTCAAAGTTTTAACCAACCGGGTATAATAAAGAATGAAATAACAAAAGAAATCACCACGCACGCGATATATCAAGATGCATGTGTTATTCCAATGTAATAATAAATAACGAACTGTGTCGTGAAATTCACACACCTGTGATGTTCCAATGTAATAATAAAGATGGAACTGCATCCTGTAAAACACACATGACAGATATTCCAACAGAATGATAAAGACGGAATCCGTGTCCCAGTAAAACACATGCATGTGATGTTCCAATAATAATAATAAAGATTTTAACCAGTCCTGTAAAACACACGCATGTGATGTTCCAACAAAATAATAAAGATTTAATCAGTCCTGTAAAACACATGCATGTGATGTTCCAATGTAATAATAGAAGAATGTCACCAAGTATAGTAAACCACGATACAAAAGTTATTCCAATGTAATAATAAGCAATGGAATAACAACAGCTTCTCTTCATGAATAAGAAAGAATAACACCCCTTACATTTGGTAGAGATTGAATATCGCAGAAGCAGTAAGAATAAAATACTCTTCTTCTTTCTCTTATTCTCTATACTTTCTCTCTATAGCTTGAATGAATTCGTGAAAAATAATGAAGCCCTGCGCCTCTATTTATAGAAGATTTCTAGCTTAGAAGACCGCCGCGTGAAAAGGCAAGTGGCTCGACGACTAATGATGTGAAAAGAAAAGTGGTTCGACGCCCAGAATGTGAAACGACAAGTGGTTCGATTATCAGTAATGTGAAACGACAAGTGGTTCGACGTCTGGTAAAGGTAATTACTATTAAATACTATAAGGGGTAAATACTATCGATTCGGTAATTACTATCGATTTAAGGTAATTACAAAGGTAATTACTATCGACAAGGGTAATTACTTATTCACAAGAGTAATTACTATCGACGGTAAAATAATTACTATCGATTTAAGGTAAATACTATTCATTCAAAGGGTAATTACTATCGACGAAGGTAATTACTATCGACGAAGAGACTCTTAGATGATTTACATACGAGCCCCCATAAAATAATCAAACTTACCACAAATCATTTTTTCATCAACACATATTTAATCTTTCAACAATTATTAATCATTTATAATCTTAATCGCCTCAATTATCGATTTAATACTATAACATATTATATGTCATTTATAATACCGCGGACAATAATCAATCAATAATATAAGAGATATGATGCAAAGAATTATCAGAATAATAATCGATAGATAAATGAAAATGATCGAGCCCATCAGACTTCACGTAAGATATCAATAATCAATACCGTGCATACTTTCAGCTTTATAAATACGCAACTATAACACGCCAGACATCGCATTTTTACCAATTTGTAGTTCAATAAACTTTAATTCAAATACCATAAGATGCTCCGAATCAATTATTTTTATAAAATATTTTGTCGCTTTTCTTCTTCGATATTATCCGATCCGACAATAATTTCATCCGAAAGTTACTTGTTTTCTTCATTAGTCCACCAATGATTAATATTGTGTTGCGTTATTTTTGAGCCATCATAAATTTAATATTCCCTAACAAAAGAATATTCTCCACTAAAACGAATATTTTATAACAACTCTGTGACACTTTCGTAAATTTATAAATATTACCCAGGTATAACATTATATCAAATTTATTCCATAATATTCAAAAATAATATTTATAAAAAAATCAAACTAATATTATTTTGTGGATATTTTATTTTTATAAATACTTTCTAATTATTATATATTAGTGTTAAGGACCCATTCTAAATCTCTCTTCTGGACAATGTATGAAATTTTAAGTCATGTTTATAACAACTAGGAGGTTTGATATTATCGGGTAACATATAATATCATATAGTATACACTAATTTTCAATTGATTTTTTGGAATGAAACTTAGCTTTAGCCTTTAGGTACGAAAACAAAGTGAGTAGGAGGTTGCTCAGACAGTCGAAATCAAATAGATGATGACATTGACATGATATCATTTGCATTTTGTTGTGATTTTTGAACCGGAAATTAAATTTATTTCCATAAATATTCTTTTTTATTTTCCGGTCCCAAAGATTAATTTGAAAACATACACACTTTAGACCCTAAAATTTACATTAAACAACAATTTACTCCCTCAAAACATTTCTACTCAATGGTTCAAAAGTCAAACAATTCACACCCCACTTAATAATTTCAAAGGGCACAATTATATTTTTTTATCTTCAACATTTTTGTTTCAATTATTGAGGTAGTACTAGTAGTAACATCCATTTTTAATTTTGACGGTACTAAATGAAAGTGCACTCAAAAGTTCAAATAAATATATATTTTATTTTTCCTTTCATGTCATCAAAATTATGAAGAATTTGAGCTAAAACAGTTGATAAATACAAACCGTTCATTAATTTAAGTAATTCATGTGTAGTATTCAACTTCTAATGTTACATTTGGATCGAAAGAATAGAATAAAATAATTTTTAAAAAAAAAATATTTCAAGTAAGTGTCTGTTTTGTTTTTAGTGGTGGAATATGATCACATATATCTATTTCATTTGAATGAATTTTATTTCAGTACCTCTCCCGCGGTTGAAACAAAATTTCATAATTTATCCTCCAAAATGTTTATGGTTAATTTTATTAAAATGGGTTAAAATTATTTACAATAATAAAAAAAACAATGAATTATTTAAAAGCTATTGAATAAATGCGAATATAAATATATTTTAGTGTTTGATGATTCTTTAAAAATGTTTTTTAATGAGTGAAAATACACTTTTGAAAGAAACATAAAATTCATAGAACAGACTTTTACATAATTATTATTATGTAAGTATTCAAAATGAAAATACTAATTCTATAACTCATTTCATCATTTTTCATTCTATAATTTAAAGCAAAATTTTGTATGTCCCACTCGCAAACAAAACAATAGAGACTAGAGAGGCCTCCACTCCACATAATAAAAGAAAATCAAAATTGAGGTTTGATAAGTCTCACGATTATTCTTTAATGGCAGCAGCTGCAGCAACTGCTAGAGCTTTGTGGTTCACTCTCAAACCTCTCCACCCACCACCGACGCCTCCCTTTTTCCACCACCTCCTCATCCGCCCTTTAATTCCCGCTTCCCTCTCGGCCACCGCCTCCAAGAGGCCTCCTTCGGCCGTCGTCAGCTGTCTCATCTCCGGCGTCGACGGCGGCGGCGTATCCGATGACTTTGTCTCCACTAGAAAGTTCGGATTCGACCGCGAATTCTCCGTGATTGCTAATATGCTCAAGAGAATTGAGCCTCTTGACACTACTGTTATTTCCAAGGGCATTTCTGATTCTGCCAAAGATTCCATGAAGCAGACTATTTCTACTATGCTTGGATTACTCCCGTCGGATCAATTCTCTGTCACTGTTAATGTTTCGAAGGCTCCTCTTAATCACCTCTTAGTTTCTTCCGTAATCACCGGGTAAATTCTTCATTACTTCATACTTGTATATATTTTTTATAGTTCTGAAATTTGATTGTTATCCGACTGCTACTGATTGAATTGATGTATTATATTAGGTATACTTAGTTTCCCCAAAGCAAACAGTATAATTATTTACATTCTCACAATATACAAATGATGGTAGTTAATATCTTTTAATTGTTATAAATTTTTCAAGTGTTGTTCATGTATTGTTAGGTATACTTTGTGGAATGCCGAGTATCGGATTTCTCTGACGAGAAATTTTGATTTGTCTCCGGTTTGTTCAAAAAGATGGAATTTTTCAGAGGGGAGTGAAGTTTCGGAAGTGAAGTATGAGGAGTGTGAGAATGGATGTGGTATAGTTGATGATTGTAGTGAAGATGTGGAGATAATGAAACTTCATAATCTTGGGGATTTGTCTCCTGAAGAGCTGGATTACATCCAACAGTTGGAATCTGAGCTATCTAATGTCAAGCATGTAAGAACTCTCTCTCTACACACACACATCCGTCCATTTTCAGATTCAATGGACATGATTTCAATATAAGAATATGAAGATATTTTTTTTAAATCGTGTCTGTGTAATCTAAAAATAGTCATACAAGATGAGTTGGCTACTAAATATTCCATAGTTTTGGTTATGGACCACTCCCACACACACGTATACACACACACACACATATGTGTGTGTATATATATATAATCTCTCTCTCTCTCTCATCATCATCACAGTTAGATTACTAAGACTAGTGGAACAGTGTAAGATCTAGACTTGTAATGAATTTTGGGAGTTTTTAAAACTATCATTTCTAATGCTGGTTACTAATCTTGCTAGGCATAATTGGGTATTAGAAATCTAGTATAGGAAAAATCTAGTTAGGAAGCATTGTAGATGTCCTTGACATGGTGGTACTTGGTTCACTCTTAAAAGTTTAGAGGCACAGCTCGAACCCACTACCTGCTGCTTTAAGTTGAGCTCGATCATTAGTCACTACTCACTACTAAGCCAGAGGACACTCCCTCTGGGGATCACTTGGTTCAGTCCCAGGTCTTTTACTATGCAAACTTGTGTTTTTAAGTTTCTTAATCAATTTATATTTCAATAGGTTTTCTTCCGTCTTCTTCAGATATTCAATAGAAGGGAATTGTAAACCAAAAGAGGGAAAAATTAAATACGTTCCCTATTTCAGCACAACAAGTTTTTCTTAGTATTTGTTCAAAGATATGGTTGTTAAATGGTAAAGTTCGACTGAAGTAATTTATTATGTTGCAATTTCTTTAGTGATAATTAAATGCTAGCCTAGTTTCGCAATGCAGCAACATCCAACTTCCTTTCTTCGCGATCCTAATCTGATTCTAAGAAGTTCTACAGAACTCCTGCGTAGAATTGGAAGTAGATTTGAAGTGTATTACGGGTGTAGATTCTGTGGTTCTTTATTTCATAGTTTCGCATGCTGCTAGACTATTAATTATCTCTAGAAGTGTCTATCTAACATGGTGTATGTTTATGCTACTCTGGTGGCTTGTGGCTCTCCAAAATTTGCACAAACACTATTGTGAAGAAAGTTCATTTTATGCTGATTAAGATTGTGCTGTTTCAGGAACTGCATGCTCAGAAGAAGGAAAATATGCAAATGGAATATATAAGAAAAAGTAACAATGATCTGTTAGAGTATTTACGATCATTGGATTCTGACATGGTAATGACCTCAAATTATTAGTTTGATGGCGACTCGAAATTGTTGGATGAGCAAATATATTAATATGCAATTTATTTCAACAGGTGACTGAACTCTCTCGACCATCATCATTAGAGGTAGAGGAAGTTATTCAGCAACTTGTTCAAAATATACTGCAAAGATTCTTTAAAGAGGAGAATTCCTCTGATAAGATGGGAGATTCAGCTACAAGTGACCAAGATCACCAAAATGAGAATGATGACTTTTGTGATACCATAGGCACTTCACGGGACTACCTAGCAAAGCTGCTTTTCTGGTCAGTATTTTGCTATTTTTCGTTTGTTTACTCTTTTTGGTGCTATATGTTATTATTATTCATTTTGATTTAAATAATTCTTTAAATATGAAACAAAAACACTAAATAGTAATTTTTTTACTATATAATTGAAAATTACTCCATCCCACGAAAGATGTCTCAAGTACATCTTTCGCACAAATTAAGAAAAATCAAAGTAGAGGAGAGTATAATTAAGTTCCATAGTCTTTACATAACATTTTGGATTTGAATTGTGCACTTAATTTTAGGATGTAACTTAATGTATTATTAGGATGTTTGATCTTTTGTCTCTATGACCAGTTGCTTATATTTTGAATCATTTTCCCTCTGAAATTGCATTTTTAATTAGTGCGCCTTTTTGTGATTACAGGTGTATGTTATTGGGTCATCACTTAAGAGGCTTGGAGAATAGAGTGCATTTAAGTTGTGTTGTTGGCTTGTTGTGATCAACAAAAGTAGATAAAAGGGATATATATGTTTTTTTCAATTTTGTCTTTATTTTTATTACATGTATCATCAAGAAAAATAAACGTAAATATATAACATGAGCATATTATTTGTTTCTTACTCTTTGTCAAAGGAATAAGGATCATCAAAAAGAGAAGATTTAAAAGTTGGAACAAAACATTCCTGAAAATGCAGTTCGTACCTCTTATTTTTCTGATACAATAGAGTCGAGATTCCTTAAGATCTCATGTAGGTAGAACATTACCATAAAGTTCCTACTCACTTAACACAAATGATCTCATTTGTATTTTGGGGCTGGGGGAGGTGGGTCTTGGTACTGAAACCAGATTCTATTCTTCAATAACTTCTGCTTCTTTTAAATTTGCAATTAGAAACATAAGCTATGGTTCATTTGTATGCGTCTGCTGTAGGGTGGCTGAATGGAAGTAAGCCCTTGCTGTTGGCTCTGTCTGCTTTAGTGCCCTTAATACTTGCCTAGTTGTCTGAACTTGGAGTAGATATTGGTTTGGATATGAATATTAGGTGCTTGACTTGCCAAAAGCTGTAATATAAGAACATGTTATCTATTCTGCCATTGTTTTACGTGATAGAATTTAGTACAATTTGCGAGAAGGTCATGTTACGTGTGGTCGTGTTAGACTTGGTATTGTGGCCGGTAGCCACTTAATGTTTTATAGTAATCCAAATGCTCCATTGTTTTATATGATCTCTTTTGAAAAGAGGTATAGTTCTTCTGGCTTGTATGTATTCTCATGTAATTCCTTGTGATAAGAAAAGCATAATTGAGGTATAAATGTGTAAAGAAATATAAATTGCCCGAGAGAAATATGCTATTTGTACAGATATGGTAGAGGGGTTTGGATCCATTTTTTGTGCGGCAAAGGTATGGTTGTGGTCAGGCACGTCCATAACCGTTCAAACCACAGGGTTTACAGCGATAAGCTGTAGAACTACAGGATTGAAAATTTATACGAGTTGCTGCCCTTAAATAATTCATAAGAATATAATGATGATCCACGTCATCCACCTCTTCCTTTTTGCAATCCTTCGTAGTATGGTTTAGGTTTTGATTTTTTCAGCCTATGATTTACAACAAGGTGAACCACTCGGAATGAATCTCTTTATTGGCTTACTACTATTCCTACACTCGTTGCGTTTGATTTTTCTTGGGAGAAGTTTTGCCTAGTAATTTATCCTTGGACGGTGTCCAATGTGCAAGGTTGGAGGAGTTTAGAGGATGCCTGACTAGTACTTTTCATGACGTTTGGCCAAAGATGAAGAACAGAATTAACTACAAAGCACTACCTAATCCTGAGGATTGCATGTTTGAATCTAAAGGTTGACATGAATATTTTGTTTTATGTTCCCAGGGTTTACATTTGTGATGAAACTGCAACTATATGTTGAGAATTTGTGTCATCACATGTCTGGTAATGCCGGGGTAATAAGCTTCAATTTAAGATTTCCAGTAAACTTTACACGTTTGCTTATTGTAATATTTGGTTTGCTAACATTTTAACAAGGGCCAACTACAAGTGCTAATAAGCAAATGACAACAATTGAAAGAGTTGGAACCAAAATTATCCTATAGACACAATGCCTCAAATCAATACTATCTATATTCATTACCTACATAAAAAATAATATTCTGCTCAATGAAGAAAATAAATCTGAAAAAAAGAATGTATACTTTACAAAAGAATTCTCTTTCTGTTCCATGAAGAAATAAAACTATAAAGAATCAGAAGGTGTTTGTTGTTGATACAGATCATAAGGTGCCCACAGATGATCTACCGGGCAAGCCATTCCAGCATCAAGCCTAACCCATGGCTTTCCTTTCCCACTCCAATGCAGCAAACTAACCTTTCCCGGATGCAAACTCCTGCAGCTATTCACCACATTATTCCCACCAAGCCCATGTTGGTTCCATCTATGATCAATCCCCTCGACATCTCCACCAAAAACCAACAAAAAAGGCGGAAGCGAACCCAAATTATATATTCTCCTTTCTTTTTGAATCTCCATCCATTTCTCAATTCTCCTACTATAATCCCCTTCTCTCCACCTCTCCAAATCCATCACCATCACGCCCGTATTAAAATAGCAAGCTTTTTTTCCTTCAAATACCTTTGAAAACTGGAAATCAGACCAAAATTCATTGGTGAAGTAATTGGTAAAATTTGCGTGACAATACTCTGGAGCTCCAATTACTCTGGACCCTGTTAAGGGAAATGACCAAAGCTTTTGAATATCATCCACAACGATTATATCAGAGTCTAGATAGATCACACGACTAACGCAGAGCTCAAGTATTTCAGCTAAGTAGGTTCTTGCATAGTTCAATGGCTCCTCCAAGGCGTGACGAATTGAAGACGATATCAATTTCTTTACTGGGATTTCATTCAATTGGTAAACTTTAAAACTTAAAGACGGGAAAGTGGAGTCGACAGTTGTTGTTAAGTTGGTAAATTTTGGCAAGTCTGAACCGGCTGCGATGAAGTGAAAGAAGAGATTTTCCGGGCAAGAAGAATGCTTGAGAATGGAATAAACAGCAGCTATGGATCCTCTCAAGTATTCAGAATCAAGGGTCATGGCCACATGAACAAGAGAAGGATCACACACTGATAAAGATTCACCTTTTCTAGCCAAAACAGGGCATTGCGGCCCATTTTGATACTCTGGCGCTTCAATATACTCTGCAACATGATCAAGTTTCAATATTTTTGTATCGATTATTTCATCGGGGAATGAACGGATTGCAGATGTTGGATAGAGAATTAGCAGAGAAATTAATAAGAAAAATGGATGAAGATGGAACATATTAGAAAGAAGAGAGAAGAGGATTGCAGATGTTTGGCAGGTGTGTATAATATAATGGGAAAGCAGAAGAAAATCAAACGTGTGTATATATGTATATGTATATGTATAGGAGAGAAATGAAATGGTCAATGAATGAATGTTGAAAACAACGCGTGAATGTGAAAGAAGAGGAACAGTTTCGTTTGTATTTTCAAAATTCAATTTGAAGAGTTATTCCGAGTTTGTAAGGTTCGAGGAGCCTGACCTCATTGCTTCACCACAATCTCACCACGTGCTCTCTAGATATGCTAACGCGTTGGCAGAAGGTGCCGGCCATCGGTGTACTCCCTTCTGTCCATTATACTACTACTACTTACGAACGGAATTGATATTTGCACAAGTTAAAAGTGTTATATTATTAAGTTTGTGGAATTATCAAATTTATTTGTGAAAATATTAATTCTTTTGTATAAAACGTTTGACATAGTCATACATATTAGATTTTTACATTGTAAAAATTTTCAGCTGAATTATGATTACGATATATTTCCCCCATTCCATAATAATAGACTTTTGAGAAAAAATAATTTGTTTCAATTTATTTATTGTTTACAACTTTTTAGAAAAATAAATTATTTACTTTCTTATATCACCATTAACTTCTCTCATTGTCTCAAAAAATTCTCCATTGTATTTGTAGTTTTCAACTCCCCATAAAGGATAGTGATGAAATTTAACGCGAATTTTAATTATTAAATGACTTTCTTAATTTATGTGTATGAAGTTAAACAGACAATTATTATGAAATGGAGGGAGTGATGTATGACATAATCCCACAGCCACGTATTAGAAATCTATTATACATTATAAAAGTTTTCAGCCGAATTATTGTTACGATGTATGTGCATATATGGTATATGTAAGAATTAAAAAATGTTGCACTTTAATTTATTCTATACGTTTTCATGTTGGTCGAAATCTAATTTCGTCAAATATTTACCGACATACATATCATTTTCCTTAAGAAATCTCAGTAATTCTAATGTTAGGTAATTAATATTGATTTGAAATTTTATTACTATCCATGCACTAATGAATTAGAGAATTGTTAAATCCACAACAGAAATTGTTATTTTCACAACAAAAGTGTCGCTATAGATCCTATAACGATGGTTTTTACCGTTACTATACATCTACAACGATACTTTTATTGTGGAAATAACAAAAAATATTGTGAATTTAACAATTATCATGAATTACTATTCCTTCTCTCTCAATTACTTTATTTTTTAGGGGTAAAATAGGAAATGATTATCTTTTTTCTCCTAAATGTATGTAAAACGTATGGAAAAAAATACTTCTAAAACGACTTATATAATAAAAGTGAAAGAGTATAATTTTTGGTTTAATTTTACGATTATTATATTTGAGATTTAATAATATTTAGATAAAAAGTTCTAAAAGAGATAAATGAATTATGTTAGAAAATTTAAGAGAATAAAAATGTAATTTCCGTTGAAAGACACAATAACAAATTTTATTTTATTTTAACACTAAGGTGTGACCTAAAATCACAAAATAGAGAAATTTTCAAGAGAAATAATAATCATATTATTAAAATTGAATGAATAAGAAGTCTTAATACAACATATATTTATAGGTTTAGGTACTCTCCTGCATATACTTTGAAAAGGATAATAAATTTCTTATATTTACTTTGAAAAGGATAATAAATTATTAATTAACTTTTTTTGCGATTAATTGGAAACTATTAAAGTAAAAATAATACTAAACCTAAATCCTATTTCAAATCCGATTATGTTAGTAAAGCCTCACACTTTATTAATAGAGATAAATAAAACTTATTATTGTTAGAATTTGTGAAAATGTATTTAACGTAATTTTTCTCAATAATATTCTTAAGATATGTTTTTTCCCCAAATATATCAAATATAGTTCAGTCACATAAAGCAAAAATATTTTTTAAAAATTTAAAAAGTTGAAATTAAGAATATTTTTGTGAAACGGTTGAAGTATTTCAAATTCAATCATATAGGCATCTTAATTTACATAAATATGTCATTTATATTTTTAAGAATTTTCACTCTACATAAAAGAGAAAATTAATTTAATATTATTTTTATAATTTTATCAAATCTCTCCTTAATATTTTTAATCTCTCCTATATATATATTGTACTCCCATAGTACGTAGAATAATAAAGTATCCTATGCAAAACTCAGTCATTTGGCAATGCATTATTCTGTCGGTGGAATATTTCTACCGTAAGGACATGAATGGCTGTGGATGGCCCGTTGACGTTCCGGTCATACAACATAAAATAATTTTTTTTTGATAGTTTGAATATGTATGAATGATTGTAAGTTTTATAGACAAGTTTATATTTATCTGAATATCTATTTTTAAAGGTAACTATGTCGATTTTTTTTTTAAAATTAGTAGCAACTAGCTTGATGTATGTATTTTGTCCGTTACGTCTTTTGTAAAGTTAACTAATTATACATGATTATGATGATTTTTGGTTATGGAATGATATTTTTTTTTTGTGGTTTGGATATGTATTGATGATTGTAAGTTTTGTATACAAGTTTAGAATTTTTTAGATATCTATTTTTAAAGGAAATTTTACCCATTTTTTTTGAAATTAGTACCGACTAGCTCGATGTTTTGGTAGTTAGACATGTGTTGATAATTGAGTATGTATTAATTGTTCAATAATAGTATGGTGAATTGTGGTGGTATGTGTCTTTAGATAATGTAATATTTTTCGAATTTTAATTTAATTTTTTTTATGCCGTGCCTTTAGACACGGGCATATACTAGTATATATATATATATGAAAAAATGTATCTACACAACTATGTATATACATATAGCCTGTTGGATCATGATATTTCCCCTCTTTGGGCCGAGTAAGTTGGGCTCACTTGTTTAATTAATCTATTGGGACATCATTATTGAACCTTGAAAGTCATTGGCCTACAACCACCATATTTACTTATTTAACCCTATAAGACCGGCCTGGGTTCATTTGACTAACCCATTAGATCATTTAATATCTATTACTTTGATTTGTAAATGATGAAAAAGTATGATGGTTGATCGCTATTCTTCGCCACGCATTAATGTGGATGGGATCCGGTGACGACCGTGACATAAAAAGGATCAAAGGTAGTGAGTAGATCATGATGGTAGCAGAACCCATCGATCACGGGGTGAGTGGGTGGCAAACCCGGACAAAGAGAGTATCACCTATCAACCAAGTCTTCACAAATGAGTGCGTTCTTATACACGCTCACATTCATATTCACACATACACACCAATCGAGGATTATTATCTCTCAAGACACTGAGACATTACATCCTCCATTCGCTAACCTCGCGAACACGATATCGACTTTCACGCGAGCTATCCCCTCTCGGTCGTACATCAAGCTTGTGGTGTTTGTCGTGTTTTATCGCTATGGATCGAGGCGTGCCTTACGTGATTGGGACGTTGGAGAAGATCTTGGCGTTAACATCAAGCGCTAGAAGGAGGGTCGAGTTCTAGTGTCATTGAAATTTTCAATCACAATCATTTAATCTACTTCGGAAGACGATGATGAGTAGAGATGGTACGCCAGAAGGGCAGGCGATGGCAGTTAGCTCGTGACTGCCTCGTGTTTCGGTAAAGGATCGTCTTTCTAAAAGTGCTCACGAGAGCACGGCCTCTAAGCATAATTCAGGAGATCTCCGTCCGAAGATCCATGGTGGGGCCAGACGGAGGTTGGTTTTCGATGCGGATAAGGAGCGTGATCATGGTCGAGGGCGGGTGGAAGGCTCACCGACCAAGACTCATCGCCGAAGTGGTCGAGGGAGGAGAGAGCGCCAAGTTGGCGAGGATGGCGTGGCGCAGCGTATATAAAGCCTTGGAGGTTACATTAAAAGCAGAGAGAAGATATATCCGAACAGATGCTTCGGGTGGCGGAGTTAAGGGACGAAGCATCTAGTCATGTTCAGTCCGAAAGGCGGAGTAAGCATAAGGAGATGCCACAGTGAGAGGGTAAAGAGCCGGAGCATTCTACACATGTGTCTAGGGATCGTTCTCACGGTAAGAGGAGATCGAGGAGCAGAACTCCTGTGGCCTCGAAGAAGGCACTGGTGGTCGTTGGTTCTCAACATCGAGACGACGACAGGCGAAGGAGCAGGTCGAGAGAGATCGTGCCAGAAAGATCACTGACACAGCCAGAGCAACACCTGCTACTGGCACTGCTACAGCTGCTCCCAGGAAGATTACTGCTGCCAACCGGGCTTCTCATCAGTGAGTTCAAATCACTTTCATGAATGCTTGACACCTCAATATCCACCTCCTTGGACCGCAATACTGAACTCTCGGATGATTTGTTCCCCTAGTCGGTCACCACGGAAATCCGGGGAGAAGATCTGCCCCATTCATTTGAAGCCACATTGGTTCCTTTGTCCTTGACTGCATTGTACTCCCAAATCTTAGTTATTGATTTATTTCCAAGCGAATCAATTTCAGGAGTTATAATAAAGCAATGATGAAGCTTTGTCAAATTCAATGCACATTTATACATTTACCCATTCCCCAGAATGTTGCATAATTGCAACACTATCCAACCACTTGCAACTTTATTCCACTATAAATATTCTTCTCTTTATCTGGATTAGGAGGTTGATCAGTAAGTATAGGAGTTAATAATCAACTACTGTTTTTTACATTAAAAGAAAATATACTAAATAATAAGCCCTGTAATTTGTCACCGAAATAGAAAACAAAAAAGAAGAAGAGGAATTGTCACAAAAAAACATTTCTAAAAGAAAACTTCAAAAATCAAATATTTAAGTTCAAGTTCCAATTGCTTTAAATACAGTCCTTAAAATCTAAACTCAAAATACATGATGCATTTTGTCATGTGATCAAACTTCCGGAAGAAATATTGAATTCTTCATGCAGTACTAAATTTTCAAATAAGATGAAAACTTTCCAGGATCAATGTTTTCAGCAATCATACGAAGCTCAATTGGCGGATTCGAAAACATAAAGCCAAAAGGGTTATATTGCTCTCACACGATAGAACGTGAAATTATGCATGCATCAGTTTAAGATTATCACAACATAAAGATATAGGGAAAAAAAATTTATGAATTTGCATACCCTGCGAAAGCCATTGCTCACGCCGAACATCAAGCTTGTTCTGCTTCAGTTTTGCTAATCTGTTGTTCTATGAAAGATTAAAAAATATTCAACACAAAATCGGACAAATGCATAACCATGCCTACGTTTATAAATGAAAGAATAACACACACACACACACACACACACACACACACACACATATATATATATATATATATATATATATATATATATTACCCTCTTCCTCTTGATAATGTCCTTGCAGAAACCAGGAGCAGCAGCATTAGCGATTGAATCAGAAACCATGGCTTCTTATTCTTCTTGAAAACAGTTTGATTTGCGAAAACCCTAAATTTTAAGGAGAATTCGAAAAAAAAATATTGGGAATTTGTGATGCAAGAGGAATATAGAAAGCAATGAAATAGATGGCAAAAAAATCCTTTATTTATGCGCCAAACTCTTTGTTTCTTCCACCGATCATAAACTAGACCTCTCCAACTTTATATAACACATCCACTTACCATAATGCCCTCAGGATCTTCTGTATTAACATTTGAGAACTTGCCGGTATGTGCGGACCAAATATATCAAATATTGCGTATATGCCAATATTGTAATACCCCGAATCAAATTATAAAATTATTACTAACTTTTAAAATTTAATTTAAAATATTTTTAAAATTAAAATAATTTAACAAAAAAAATATTAAATAATAAATCTCAATACTCTCCATGTTCCAAAATTAAATATACATTTTAATTTTTTCAAATTAAATTGTAAAATTCAAAATTGATAATTAAGTTATTTAGTTATAATACAAACAAATATAATAATTGTAAACTAACTATAAAGTTTTTACTAATTATCATATTTGTTGTTTTCAAAATTTGAACAAAATTATATTAATTTTGAGTTTTAAAATTTCATAAATTGACTTTTAAAAATCAAATTGTATTTCTAATTTTGAAATGTGGTAAGTACTTTAAGAAAGTTTACAATATGCATTATTGTATTGATTAAAATAAATAAATTTATGTGAGGTTATATTTTTTCAAGTTAGACTTAAAAGAGTTAATAATAATTTTATACTTTGAAACAGAGAGAGTATAATCTAAAACCAACATAAATGAATTCTTCAAAAATCGATTATTTAAACAAAAATCCCACTTTTATCAATGTTAGTGTTTGAAATAATAATTTTATAAGTAAATTAAATATAAAAATTAAGTAGATTAACTTTGAGAGTAGATTGACTTTTGAACCTTTTAAAACGAAAATAACTCTAATTAGTCAATGAGACACTAGTATTTGACACTAGGCCAATACTAAAGCTGGCTTATAAATGTATTATGTAAGATATTTTGTTTTTCTTTTCGGTAACAGACTAGATATTTTGTTATAAGGTACTAATGTTACGTTTGTTTATTTTATTATAGTTCAATAATATTATTTTGTTATAAGGTACTAATGTTACGTTATGTTATTTGACACTAGGCCAATACTCTTGGGTTCAGAGGGTATTTGAGTAATCTTCTATGGCTAACAAAAATGTGGACTTGAACGAGACACGCCGAACGTGAAAGTCCTATTTTTGAACTGAGCTACGAGTTACAAATACAATCACACACGTGGACGGCCCTGTTAATTTGTTGAGCTGATCTAAAACTACAAGATTTTTTATTTTTTTTAACTTTAATTATAAATCACTTCAACCAAGTATATACAATTATATTTTCAAAAAACAATTACATTACTTCTGTTTTATACATCTCTATAAACAGCATTTAGCCAAATGTGTCTTACTCTTATTTACATTTTTTAAAGTTCAAATTAGCAAGATATATTGCAATAATCTCTGTACAAAACCAAATCAAAATTCCTGATTTTCTTATAGAGACCTTTATATGCTACATATCTTTTCCCTTGCACAATCTAGTTAACAGAACTGAACACTTGGTTCCCTCTAAATCTAGGAGGAATTCACAAGAAGATGTACAGAAAGGAATCACAAATAACTAAATGCGAGACTACAGTTAAGTAGGCTCAAGGCTCAGCCCTATTTACAGAACAATGGTTGAGATGCCCTCAATACAAACCAAGAGGATGCTACATTCCTGACCCTTCCCTTCTTCCAGCAATGCCACTGTAGGTCAGATACAAAAAACCATGCGTTGGTGTAAATTCTATATTCCATTCTCCTCTCCTTCAGACGAAAAGAATGGAAAATGCAATCCTCATAATAATCTCATCTCTTTTAATCAGCAAATTAAGTGTTGCAAACACAGAAGAATAATCTACCTTAGCCGCAACGTAAGAAAGACGTGATACATTATATCATCGCTGTTAAGAAACGGTGGAATTGTTGTACTCTTGCCTCGTCCTGGTGTGATGGTGAAGACAATTTTCTTCTTTTTCTCTCACGACACATGAAATCTTCTGTGTCTAGAACATAGGAAATCTGCATAGCAACATGATTAAAGTGAAGGCAAAATTCACCACGCTAAAAGATGGACCCAGACTATATACACTATACAGTGCTTAATGATAACACACAAAATACATGTAGGAGTTTCATAATTTAAAATAGTTGTAAAGGGGAAAACTTGTTCAGATAAAAGACACTGTGATCCTAATATACATTACCTGAATGCATGATAAAATTCTCAAACTCGGTGTTCATACCAAGAGAGGTGTTTTCAGCAATATCAAAAAATGACAGCTGTTAGGAAAGATGCAAGGAAAACATGCAGCCATAATACACATGAATGATAGCACGCAAGAATTTGTAGTTCCAGCATAACCATGTGTGATTTCAGAGAAAATGGGTTTTTTTCTATAGTAATAATTTCTTTTTGAAAGACCATTTCACGGGTAACCCCATGAGAGCAGTCCAATGTCAGGCAAGCTCAGACGTTATTATATCATCTAACCTCCCCTTTTAAGGTGGATGACATACTAGAGCTAAGGATGTTGAGATAAACAACTACTTGCTATAACAGTAAAGTACTAAATACTTGGTCAAGCTGAATGCGTCAAAGGTCAGGAGCAAATGATTTTGTTGCACATGAGCTACAAAAGATTTAGTTTAAGATCATTTAGCCATATGTGAGAGAAGAACCAACAAAGAACAGGACGCTGGCACCAAAAACATGGGTTAAGTTCACCACCAGGAGAGGGGTGGCAGGATGATGGAGGAGAAAAATAAGTAACAAGAGATTAGCAAATCAATACATCCATCCATTCACTCAACACCAGGCATTGAGGCAAGTTTCTTAACAATGAAAATTACTAGTATCTAGAGAATTTCTTTATCATAAGCAACAAATAAAGATGTACCTTGGATGAGTTACAAGCCATTTTGCACTCCAAACCATTGACCACTCTGACACTTTCCATAGCCATGCATAGAGCAGAACATTCATCGGTGTCTGCATATTTGCGTTTGTTCCTGCATATATATAGAATTTAGCAAGTCACATACACATTGACAGTAATCAGTCCATAGATAGAGTCTTGCTGACTCAGTAAATGCTCTTTCTAAGCTTCTTCCTAGACTCCATAAGAAAGGACCTCCTAACTAACAGAAATTGACAAAAGTTAGAAAAAGTTGCCCTGTACTCCAAGATTATCATTCTTCTTATGGCCTCAGAAGCTAAAGAGCAACAATTATTACAAGAACATCCAAAAGAAAAGGAGACCACGAAATATTACATTATACGTTGAGACCTTCTGCAGTGGGTCCAATCCATATTCCATCTGGTCTGTTTAGGTACCCAATTATATATACTCTCGTGCATGCAAATTATACAAATTCAAACAATATCATTGATACCTTTGCAACAAGATGCCAACAGATTCCTTTTTGCTGGGAACACCAGACAGAAAATCATTGTGAAGATAAGCTGCAAAATTAGGATCCACCGAAACTGCAACCACCTCAGGCTTTTCATTTCCATTATCCATCAGCTGTATAAACAAACGTGACGGGACCGATGTCTGTAACAAATAGGAAAATTACTAAGAATCCAAGTTAACCTGCCAAATAAATGCAAGTATAGCTATTTCCAGAAATTACAAAGAAAAAAGAGCAAAAGACCTACACATTCAAATCGGTATATGTTCTCATCATGAAGGAGCACATGAGCGTTTTCATAATAAACTGAATCAACATATTTCTCAGGTTTCCGAGATTTTTCATACTCGTATAACTGTAGTAGCTTATTATCCATCTCATCACTTGCAACAGTTTGAAGCTGCAGGAAAAGAGGAAAAGTTTTTTTTTTTTTAAATAAATAAATAGAATACATGGAAAACAATTGATCAGAATTAGGATTTACTACTTACCTGTCTGACCAGCTTATATATCAACTTGTCCAAAGTAAAGAGCACATAAGACTGATTACCAATAATATCACGGCAGTCGTCCTCAAATTTTGCATTATCAGAAGAACCATCAAGTAAATTATATAATGCTCTCATAAATCTGCACAAAATTAATAAACTTTCCCAGGTCAATATGCAACATGTCACAAACATTTGATAAGAACTAAAGACCCCCATAATAATCACCTGGAATATAGGTCAGGAAGACTGTCATCTTTCACATTTCTCCATTTCATTTCAGCAGTGGATGAATGTTGTTTAGCAGATAACAGTCTTTCATACAAAATCTAGCAACATAGAAAACATAATCATGTAATATAAACTACGTGCATTTTATTTTACTCAACGATAATCCAGAATTCAGGAAAGAAACAGCAACTAAAGAAACCTAATTAAAAGATTAAAAAAGAAAATATGCTGATATTCAACAGAAAAAGAGTAAAACAAAGAAAAGAATTCTATCCTTACTTGGTGCAGCCTGAAAAGCACATAAAATGAATCATTCCCATAAAAAACACATGAATCCTTCTCATTATCACGTAATGCAGATGCAACATGCTTTGCCAGAGGCTTCGTGGTCAGCAGAAAGTGTTCAGATGGTGGTAATGATAACCCAACTCCTCCAGCAAGTGTATCATCCAATCCCTCATCCTCACATTCACTTTCAGCTTTACCATCAAATTCATCACGTTCTCCATCTTCTTCCTCTTCCTGCTCTTCCCTTGAGCACTCATCAGCAGCAGACTCACTACCTGAAACATCTTCCCCAGCCTCAGAAACATTTTCACTGTCCTCGTCATCTGCATCTGCATCATTCTCTCCTCTGGCATCCTGACAAGAGGTATCTTCACCAGTCCTAGCCTGATAAGGCATAGTTTCAGCACTTTTCTTTGCATTGCGCAGAGGATGGGAACCACCATAGGCAACAAAAATTTCCTCTACAAAATCACCATTAGGTGATAACTCACCCTCTTCTTTCTCAATTTTAGAGGGATCAACTGAATCTTCATTGCATTTTGGCATGTTGGGGCCTTTAGTGAGTACTCCATTCGTTAATGGAATTGATCTTGAAACATCATGATGCTGTAGCCAAAAGAGAGAAATACTGAAAGCTCAGTAAAGAATACCATAGGTCAGCAGGACATGAAACTGCAAAAACGGTATACAGGCAATGGATGTCTTCTTTTACCACCCACCCCCCACCTGGGTGTCAAAAAAAAGATCTTCAAGTTGAACCAAAATTTCAAATGCATACCTCCAATAAATGTACATCATCAATATTGCCAGCGACTCCATGACCATTTTCAGCAGCATGGGTACTAGGCCTTTGTGCTCCATCACGCCCTTCAACATTAGAAATATCATAATAATAATAATAATAATAATAATAATAATAATAATAATAATAATAATAATAATAATAATAATATATATACCAAGGTAAAGAAAACAACATAAATCATGGCTCAACCAAGCTAGTATATATAAGATATGAACCTGATATGAAATCCATGCTCATTCTGCAAGGAATGTTATCTGTTTCAATAGCAACGGCTGCATCAGAACTGGCTAAATGCTCAGTAGAAGCCACTGTTCCATTAGATCCAGACACTTTGTCAACAACAGCTGTATGTTTTGGATCTGTTTGAAGACAAAATGCATCTTCTTTACCCAATATATCCCCAGGTAACAAGTTCGTCCTCCCAGAATCTATTTGATCTGGAGAAACAATTTCATCTCCATTTGCCAAAGGTTTTGATTGCTTAGCAACCATGGCTGCAGCATCAGCAGCGGAACTTCCATCTCTTTCTCTGATGTTTGTCGCAGCACTTTTCATTGCATGATTCCTAGATACCAAAGCAGCTTTAGAATCCTCGGAATCAAGAGGCCGAGGAGGAACACTCAGCATTGGCTCCAAGAAGGTACTCCAAAGCCTCATGGCTTTATTTGATTGCTCTTTGGTTGTGCAAATCTCGTCACATGAATACTTAATAAGTTTATAGAAGTCTTCATGAATGTCAGTATCAGAGTAGTTAAATTCAAGATTCGGGGTTATAGGATGTCTGCTTCCAGCAGCAATGGTGAGAAGCACATTATCCTCTTGCTGTCTTTTCTCCTTAAGTTCTTTGATCCCAGCCACTAAAGCTGTACATTAAAAGCATGAAAATCATGAGCAGAATCAACAATAGAACATGAAGTGTAAAAATATCTATGAAAGATGTAACCGTAAAAAATAACTAGGCACTTATAAAAAGTTGTAAGAAGATCATCCTTGTAAATTTTAACCATAGCCAAGTCTGGACAGATAACTTCATTAGTGATCCATAAATATATAACCTTTAAGATAGTTTACTTGATAAAGATGGTATATGAATAGCAATATACTTCATATTACCAAACTGAAACTGCATACTAATGTAAACCAAATAATTTAGTTAGTTAGAATTGAACCTTCCTAGTCGTATCTTTCCTTGAGGCCATGTAAAATTAGGGGTGCATTCTCACATGTTGAAATCCCACAAATACTCCAACACACGATTGGTGTAGACAATAGCTGATGACATTTTTGTGCATTCTGACATTAGTGACATGGTGGTAGTTACGGTGACAAGTAGCACCGATGACGTTTTAGAGGTAGTACAATCATAATGGTAAAAGAAGGTTAGCTACCTTATGTGGGATGAGCGATAACATCAAAAATGAAAATTTTCAAAAACAGGAAAACCTTTATTTTGCAATATTTATTTACAAATAATATAGAAGCTAATGCAATAACCAAAAGCCTGGTTAAAATTCTACAATACATTAAATCTTCTTGCACATCACATAACAAAAAAGAATTCCACCATGTTTTAACCATACTAATTATTCACAATGTGAAAGTAAAACTATGAGTTATTATTTTAATTCAAAACTCAGATGCAGATGATTGATTGAAATATCAATTTCATACCAAGCAAAGCCTATGCTTTACTTGTAACTGAAGTGTTAAATTTAAAAATAAAACTGAAGGCAGAGCACAACACGAGATATGCAATTGCAGTTTTAATAATACAACATCGCATCCTCAAACAAAAATGTAAGAAGCAAAGAACAAAACAAATAACCTCTTAATTTGGCTCCGTGATACAGTGAGATTTATGCATTAAAGATATCTTTCTCATTTAAATTGCTCCTGAAACTCCCTTCTTCTTCCCTCTATTTTCTATCCTAAATTCCTAATCAATACCTTATATATAATAGGCCTTATATATAAAAGGCAGGCAAGTGATCCTAATTTAAAATAATTGTGAGTGACTAGGATAGTCCCTGAGTTAACTCAGATAGTCACGTTGGTTTCTGTCTTCTAAATTTAATGCATATTTATATATCAAGGTGAAATGATTTTTGGCGTGTATGCATAGATTCATATTAAATTCCTAGGTTAACATATGAATGAGTTACAAGAATTGTATACATTGAATTGCAAATATTAAGAAAATTCAAATTATATTTAAGTGTACCCAACAAGGAATTCAGTAACAAAGAAAAGAGAAAGCTAAACGACTTATCTGATAAAACAAATGGAGAAGACGAAACACGCTATTGGAAACAAGAAAAGCTCTCAAAATGTACTAAGAAAAAAAGTAAGTGAAAGCTCATTTTAAGATTTATATCTGCTATATGTACTTACCATTTCTATCTGTTGTAAATGATATTTTCATATAAACAATTCTATGACGTTCATTTTACTTAACCACATAAATACCTTGATCAAATATTATTATTAGTGAAATAAAGCCCGTGTCTCGCCATGGGCTATTACACTAGTACATATAATCCATCGCATGTAGAAAATTTAACTATAAGTTGGTTTAAACCTTGAATAACTATAATTAATAATGCAACACACATATCTGTTTAAATTAAGTCACAAACAGGTAATTGAGCACCCACCAATATCCAGCAATGAGAAATAACCATTTTTGGAAAACTTTTCACTTACATTTAGTGCTCAGGTTCTTTGAATCTTGTTGCTTGAAATAGAAACTACGGTGATCAAGTGACTTGTAATGGTTCTTAGCGTAGATTTCAGCCCAAACCTTGTTGAAATCTAAACGACACTTTGACCACTCCTCCTGTTTCTGCTTTAGGCGAGTTAATATAACAGGCAGTGAAAGGGATGGGTTTTTACGTAATATGTCCATGGCATCCAGGCCATGATCACCATATAAACGTTCAATGCACCTTAAATTAAGAGCTAGAAGAAACAAGAGGAAAGCAAATATATGAGGAAGAAAAAATGAAAATTTATATTTTCAGTAACTGGAAAAAAACAGAGGAATAGCATTAGCATTACAAACCAGTGAAGTGGTCTTCAATGCGGATGGGGCTCTCTAAATTAATAGAATTATCATTAATGCTGTTCAATAACTCCTCTGCTCGCTTGGCTGTTGCACTCACGGATTCCAACAACATATCCAACTCAAACCTGAAATAAGCAAATAAAACCACAGTAATTTCATGCAAAACCTTATTTAACATCAAAATAACTACGTCAGTAACTCTAAAATCTAAACCCCTCTAACAGATTTACTTTAAAAGGTTTCATCATTAATCAATCACGAAAAACTATTACAACAAATTATAGCAATATTGAAAGGGACTGAGATGCAACATCACAAGAAAACTTAATCAGATCTAACTAATCAATTTCTTTTAACTCAATCTTATCGCATATATATCATTTACTTCTCCCTTGAAAAACAAGAGTAGGTAAAATGATGGAAACTCGACAAAAAGCAAAAAGGCAACCATAATAAGTTAATCAAGAAACCTAGAGAGAGACTACACAATAAATTTAGGCAGATCTTTACCTATCATCTTCACATCTAAACAGACTCTCTTCATACTGATTTCTGCGCATATGTTTGAAAGAGTAATCCTCACTACCTGAAGTTACAGATACCCAGAAATCATTCAACACCTGTTCACCCAGCTCTGACCTCTGGCTTACTGATGGCATTGGATACTGCAAGGAGATAAGTTCCAAGGACAAAGAAATCAGCACACAAAATTAATAGTTTCCACAAAAAGGAAAGAAGGGAATAAGAAATTCGCACATCCTCGGGAAGGAGCCTATAGCTAGGAGTGCAACGCTGACAGTTAGACAGATCAAGCTCTTGAATGGACTTTCCCCAATACTTCTCCTTAAATCTATCCTTTTCTTTAGCTGCTTCTAAGTCACGTCTCTGCTCCTTATCTTTATCCTCTACCTTCACTGATTTGGATGCAAGCCCTTCACTCCAGATATATTCTGCTATTAACCCAACGACTTCATCAGGCTTTCCAGACCAGAAATTATAATTTAAATATGAATAGTAGCTTAAACCGAGAAATGAATAAGAAAGTTCATCTCGTTTCACAAGCACAGAATTAAATTATTATTGTATATAACCCACAACAAGAAATTAAAGTACACCTATGGTCCTATAGGTGAACGGAAAGAAGAAAAACAATTACATACTTTTGCTCATTACACCAGCAAGGAATCCATCTGCAAGAAAAGACTGATAAGAAAAAGAAAGAAAAAATGTACACAAATTCAACAACTTGACCAATTTTGTTCACAGCAATTACCAGTTCTTTCACAGCGCTCCGAAAAATCGTTGAACCCTTCCATAAGATCTGGGTATTTTCCCAATAAATCTACAACCTGAAACAAGACAAAGTTTGAAATCAAATTAAATCCAATACTTTTTTTATAATTATTTGTCCTGCTTTTTCCTTTTCTTCTCTTTTCTTTTTTTTTTTTTTTTTTTTTTTTGGGGGGGGTGACATCTTGTACTCGTTTCTAAATTAACATGGTTTTATTGCGACCTTATACTATTTTCCTCATTTATGTTTGATGGAACCCAATAAAAGAGTACAAACTCTTTATAAACCATTCATCAATAAAACATAGTTGACTTACCAAAATAAGAATGGTTTAAGGTTCAACTAACTGTGTAGTCTAGAAAATTAAGATCGATCAGGAGCCTACAAAACTTTTTTGAGCCAATAATGAGGATCAACCAAAATAGAGCCAAAATCTTTAACAAATATATTGAACCTAGAAGCAATGTTCTAAAAGGCGTTAGGCGGAAGGCCGAAGGGGGCCTAGCGCCTAGGGGGCCTAGACGGAATTTTTTATTTTAAGCCAATTTTAATATTTTATCTTACATTTATCCAAACAAAACAATAATATAAAGCAAAACAATATATAATAAAGATAATAAATGCATTTGCTTAAAGTTCAAACACATATCCATATTGCTAATGTCAAAGTTCAAACACAAACATAAGTTCAAACATATTTTTAACATTATTAGTTTTATTCATAAACAAGATTGCAATTAAATAATAAAATTTAAAATTTCAAGAATTTAATTCAATATTAAAACTTAAGAAAATAAACATAAATTTAAGAATTATATTGAATTAAACTAAATATTACAAATGTATCATCATTTATATAATTTGAAATTAGTACAAGTTCAAAAAAGTACAACTATAATAAAATTATCTATTTTGACTTGATTCTTGTTGTGATTTGATATGCTACAACATGTATTATGAATATGGCAAAACATTAGAAAAACAAATATATAAAGATCTGGTTTGGTTAGTTATTAAAATAATAAAAACCTCTTCACCTAGACCCCACCTAGGCCCCCCCGCCTAATTTCTTAGAGGGATTTTTTGCCAGCTTTGGGCCTATGAGGCGCCTTGCCCTAGGTGGACCTAGAGATTTTAGAACACTATATTGCCCTTTAATGCCCCCTAAATTTCCTTGATGTTGCTATGCAGAAGTATTTCATAATTGCACAAAGACGGATGAAATTTTACAGGAGACCATATACCAATGAAAAGCCAGAATAGAATGATAGTAGTAACTGAATCCTTAGACAAGGACTCTATATCCTGACTGGAAAGAGACACTCAACATAGTCAATTTGTTATTAAATTTTGGTAATATAGAATAGGGGCACTAATACAGATCAAGTTCTAATGTTTCAAGAGTATCTATTTTGGAATGATTGGTTCAGTGCTGCATTAAAAAGAAGTATTTACAGATAGCTATTGATCCACTGTGGAAACATCTTAAGCACAGCAGGTAAACAAAAACCACAGAGTACTAGTAAAAGATGCCTCACAAGTGCCAGAAAATCTAACAATAAAAAGAACCAGAGTCAAAATCATGTCTTTAGAACTAGTATCCTGTTGTCATACTATAGGACGTATCAGGAAAATAAGCTCATTAAAAGCAGCAGATGTAATCATGCAATGGTTCCCAGTTTGGACCAAGATTTGTTGTTATTTCTATGTCAAATTCCTGACTAGTTAAAACAGTAGTAACGTAAATACAAATGATGAATGAAAATGCACAAAGTTATTTAACAGTTATCTGATTGGTTAAGAAGCTTATTACTCGCATTTAATTCGTTGTTTAATAAACTTTAAACACGGGTAATATATTTCTATATCAAGAATCACAAATTCGTTCACTATAAGTGAAGGACGAGCAATAATGTGGTATGAATGGTAATTGGAGCGGAAGGCAGTGTATTAATGTGAACAGAAGTTCTAAATCTGGCCCAGTCTGCTACCTCTTTGTGGGACCCTGCATCAAACTCGCATCTTTCACCTTCTTATTTTGCCTTTTTTTTTACTAGCCAAAGAAAAGAAAGTAAATTCATGGCACAAGGTAAGCAAAAAATATAACACTCGGCGATGATGAAGAGAGCCAGTGGAATGAGCCTAAATATGACTTCTAGAATAGATCATCCTAACTTTAGCCAGTAAATTAAAAAGACATAAATTAAGCAAAATTTTGCATGGTCAACATGATACATACCAAACCTTGTAATTCCTTTCTTGTAATTATTTCTGTGCTATAAATATGAAGACACTTCAAAAATGCCTGGTAATCATCTGAATTTCGTAGTCTCTCCTTCACTTTCTCACAAAAATTGAATTCTTGCTTGTACATGTCTGGCATGGTTGAGCACATCAGATGTTGGATGTTAGCACAAAAACAATATCATTGATGACAAAGGAGCAATATGACTAAACATGAATGAGAGATTAAGAGTTTTTGACTTCAAGAAGATGGCACATGACATTATTCATGATATATTCTTTCCCAAAACGAAGCGATAACTTAAAAGAAAGTTTAAGTGATATCATTTTACACTATTGCAGACGTATACTGCTTTTATCTTGATAAGTAAACAAAATATACCAGCCAAAACAAAAGTGCAATGATAGCACCTAATAGGAGTGAGCAAAAAACGGATAAAACCGAATTACTGAACCGAACCGAATTATTTTAACCGAATTATTTCGATTTTTCGGTTTTTTTTTATAATTTCGGTTATATCCGAATTATTACTCGGTATTCGGTTTCGGTTCCGGTTTTCAAAAAACAGGTTATTCGGATACCCGAATAACCGAACTTAAAAAAATTAATTTTATAATATTATTTATAACTATCTCTATCACTGTACTCTATCACTATGTTTTGTTTTCTTCTTTGCCCTAGCCCGATCTGGCCTCTTCCCCTCTCCTCTTCGAAGTTCAACCCACCAGTCCTTCCTCTTCCTCCGACCTTGAGATCAGTGGGGGCTTTGATCTTGATTTTAGACTTTGGGGGTTATGATCTAATGTGGAGTTCTTATGGTTAGGGGTTTTCAGATCTGGTTATTTATATGATCTTACCGGTAACTGAGTTCCGGTGATCTTGTCTGCGCGGTTGAGCTTATAATTTTCTGTGCATTTTCCGATCTGGGTGTTATGATTTTCTTTGCTTATCTTTTATGCTCTAATTTGGATGTGTCTCACTGTGGGTTAGATGCGTTTCATCTGATTCCTTTTCGTTCAAGTTCATTTTGATTTGGGCTTCACTTCTATTGCTTTATTCCTTTTCGTCTAGTTGCATTTTGCTGCTCTCTGAGTACAAAATCTTTGAACTGTTGAATCAAGTATTTGACGAAATTTTGTAATCTGATAACCTATTTCTTCTCTAATTTGGGCAAAATGGGTATTGCTTTTTATGGTTGCAGATTTTGACTTGCATCTGAATTATCAATTATGTACTGGCATTATTATATGGCATTATTCCTGAAGATCATGTTTAAACTTGCGAATTTCTTTTGTTTGCCTTCTTCCAACTACTTTATCCAGCTAAGTATTTGTAAGTGAGTGATAAAATGGGCATTTCAGCTAAGCATTTCACAGGTTCGGTTTTTACCCGAATTACCGAAATTACAATTCGGTAATTCGGTATTCGGTAATTCGGTTATTTTGAAATTTCGGTTATTAGTTCGGATAGTAAAATTAGCATTAATTCGGTTTTCGGTTATAACCGAATAGCTTATTCGGTTCGGTTATAACCGAATGATCACTCCTAGCACCTAAGCAATCGCGAAACCACAAAACAAAATACATGCCCACTGCTTTTAAACCTAGAAAAGCCAGGCATAACCCAAAAGGGCCAAACACATGTAACATATAAAGATGAGCATCCATATTCCATACACATGTGACTATCAACAAATTCATCATTAATTAGAAGCAATAGCATTAACTCACTTTTCAAGGCATCTTTATCATCATAAGGGGCAAAAACTGGATCCCCTCCAAAGTTTTCAACCTTTCGGGTAGATTTCCGTTTTTCAGATAGATGGTGCATGTCGTTCTCAGCGTCCTTGTAGTCCTGATCACGATTCCTCCTATCCCTGTTATCCTTTTCAGAACGTTTTCTATGCTCCTTATGCAACTTAATCATTGTTTTGTCATCATCTAAATCAGGACGCTCAACACTTGGATCACGTGCAGTGTGGGGAGCAAGGACCCTGTCTCGTCGGAACCGTTGCTGGAAAAGATAGGGCGGGTGCATCCTCTTATCATCAAGATACAAAATAAATTGAGCATAAATGCAGAAATTTGAAGTAAACAGATCACCTTATCCATTTGTGTGCCCCGTAGTGTTAGCACAGAGCTCCGCTCATCATAGCGATGCAAAGGTTGCCTACCAAATGTAGCATGGTGTGCTGATGCAACCGCTGAAGCATCAGGCAAAAATCTTACAAACTCGTCAAGCAAATCCGGATGATCATTGAAAAGTGAAGCAACCTGCAATTCATGGATCTATTCATCTTAAACCCATAACATATAATTGGCATAAACATAACAGATGGTTTAAGATGCAGATTATTTTATAGTTGAGAATAAACAAAATATAAAAACAATTACCTCATGGTAGACCTCATCAATACCCTTATGCTCCTTTCGGTACATGTTCAATATGTCTAAAAAAGATTTGTAGACATGATCATCATCATCTTGAAATCGTTTCTACAAGAAGGGAAGGAGTTAATATGTTAATCCTATGCCTATAAAAACAATATCAGCAGCAACTCAGCAAGGAAGAACATAATAGAAAATCAGTTTCACCTTTATCTTGTTCACAAAATTTATAGCCTCATCGAACTCGACGGTTCTTTTCGGTTGGGCCTCTTCCTCCTCAATAAGAGTGATTTCATGGCCTTTGGGTAAGAAGGTATTGAATCCAAAAATTAAATTGTTGTGCCCTTTAAATAATTCTTTAACCCTTTCAATGACACCGTCAGTGTCAATTCTGCAAGAACCAAGTCATGGTATGAGACAAACACATGTTATGATAAATATTCCTATTGAAGCAATAACATACGTACCTTTGAGCCTTAAAATCTTTCATTACGTCAAGAAACATGTCATATTTCTCCCTCTGATCTTGAAACATGTCCTTAACTTCCTTCAAATATGATAAGGCATCACTGGTCGTGAGTTTCTGTGCAGCAGCACCAGTACCAGAACCTCCAACCCCTCCACCCCCGACCCCAAGGATATGGGGTTGCCCATATCTTCATCACCAGGAAGAAAGAAAAAATATTCAGTAAACAAAAAAATATACTTGATACCATGTATCAATAAGTCTAACATATAACACAATTTCTGTGAGCTGTTCATGCAAATTCTCCTCTTTTTTTTCACTTCACTGTTTCTCACTCTCTCCTCGTATGCTCAGTTTAGTAGCTGGAAATCATCTTAGAATCTGCGATTGCTAATTATTGCGGAACATATGAATATAGCCTCAATAAAAAGTGTAAAATCAACTATTTGACTCAGTAAAGGCATGTAACTCTTTCTTTTTTCACGACTTAAAAATCATCCACAAAGATCACAAGTTATCTCACAAAACAACCTAAACAATGTGGTTAAAAAGGATATCAACCCACACTGAACACAAAATTAACAATGAGCAAGGCTAGAACAAACTACAAAATCTTAATTCAAAAACAAGCTTCAAAAGTTCAAACTTTTTAAAGTAAAAGGCATGAAATTTTCTGTTATAAGAAAATTCTAATTGAATGCAAAAAAAAAAAATTTAATTACCGCACAGAAGAATCAACCATATAATAAACACACTAAATGAAAAAATAAACATAGTCAAATGAACACGAGTAACAGAGAGAAAATCATACGATTCTGCACGAGAAGAACCAAATGAACGCTTAAATTGTGTGTTAACATAATCATCCCGTAATCGCTTCATCTCTGCAAAACAAAAAAAAAGTAAAAGACAATTTTTTTTTTCAGAAAGGCATAAATTACAAACAACAAACAGAAATGAAATGTTTCGGCCTCATCTCATCTATAAATCAAGTGCAGAATACTTACTTTATAGGTTCCTCCAGATTATTGAGTTGCTAGATCTAAGAACAAGTTCAATATTGGATCAAGTTTTGAAACAAGGAATTTTTAGTTTCTGAAACCAAGAGGTAAAATGAAATAGAGGTGAGAAATTTTTGCATTTGGGAGAAGTAATCGTAATTACGTTACTATATTTATCGGAAATCCAAAACGTTGGCGTTTTGAACACTTGGGCTAAGGATTTACACACCGCCACGTGATTTGGGCTTTTATCCTATTTCAAATTTTATATCAAGCCGTTTATAACATCTAATAAGCCCAAGGAACATATGAAGTGCCCTAACCCTATCCTTAACTTGATTATACTGGCAGCAAGGCGGTATGATATTTTTTAGTGAATGATAATGGATTCATATATACATGTTAATTAATTATGTTTATTGTATTTGTTAACGCCAGGATCTTTTGTCGCGTCCCAATCACATAAGACGTCCTGATCCTGCACAGTAAACACAGTCAACACCAAAAGCTTGACGGCTGCTCAGGCGTGAGAGTCGGTATCGGTGTTCACAAGGTTAACAATGGAGGATGTAATGTCTAGTGTATTGAGAGAGAGATAATAATTCTCTGTGTGTATGTAATTATGAATGAAGACGTACATGCTTGTGTAAACCTCCTTACTATGATACACTATCTGAGGACTGGGTTTTTCGTGTACACTAACCCTCCCGACACTAATTAATCCCATCCCCTCTCATCCACCGCATTGGCTAACCCGTCCAATCCTTATTAATGCCATGTGAGATATCGATTGGCCATATCTTTGTCATCATCACCCCATTCAAAGATGTAGATATTTAAATATATGATGGAATTCGACCCATTTGATTTGGTCCGATATTAGAAGGACTTAACAAAGATAATAAAGTGACTAGATCCAATAATGTCAACACCCGATAGTGAAGACCCAATGGACTAATCAATATGTGAGGCCCAATCCATTCTACCAATAGGAGAAATATCACGACCCAACATTGCCCCCTAGATTTTTATTAAACAGGAGGTTTAATAGGAAACTATAAATGGCATCGGTTCAGGACAAAAGGAATTAATATAAGACCAATGAAGGCCCAAAATACGGCTTATCGAAGCCCATCTGGTGAACATCAAATGGCAACATAAATTAAGATTGGAAGTCCATTTAAAGAGCCCACTCCAGCCGAACATACAACAATAAATATTTCACCGCCTCTCGAACAACCCAAACCTTCGCCACAAAAACCATTCTCTTCTTACAATCTAGGCGGAAGGCAGTGGCGACACCGATGATCATCGGTTCAAAGAATAATTCCATCATGGAACCGATGGGTGAAGGAGTGAAATACCGGACTAAAGGAAGTTGAGATTTGACCATCAATCATCGATCGATTAATATTGGTCATCTGCAAGTAAACACTGTCTTCGTGTGTTTCCGTCCCAAATACAAAGAAGCCGAAAAGGATACCGAAGATAATGCCGAAGAGAATACCGAAGAGAATGCCGAAGATAATGCCGAAGGGAGAAAGCCATTCTGAAGTCTGTGTTTGGCAAAAGGAAAGAAGCAACCTTGACATTGTTTTTCTCAACAATGAATGCCTCCGGAAGGATATCGACAAGGTCAAAGAAGAACTGAAAATGACCAAAGCCACTCATCGGGTCATCACTGATATAAATGTCGATCTGTCAAGCTAAAGGATCAAAGCATCTGGTACATCGTCAGAAGCTCGAAGAAGAGCTCAAAGAGCTTCGGGCCCTTAGAGATTTGGGTCCGCCACTGACCGAAGACTTTCGTAAGGAGATCCAGGCAGAATACAGAAAATCCGCCGAGCTGAACAATAAGATCGTCCATATGTATGCCAAAGGATATAAAATCTGCCAAAGTAAAGGCAAGAAAAAGCTCGGGCCAAGGTAGATCCATCTCTTCTAGACTCTTTAGATGGTGACGATGACAAGGAAGAAGCCTGAAGATGACCTCTTCTTATCTTTAGTTGTAGAACTTTCTGTAAAAATTCTAGCTTGTTGTGAACAATTAATATTAAAATATCAACTTCATGCCTTATTACTTCTGAGTGAACATTTCTTGTTAATAATTCAGTATCAATTAATCTGTATGAACTTAACTTAGGACATGAACTAGATAAGGCGTATAACAGTTAATTTATGAAATAAAGTGAACTGAATTTAATGGATAGAATTTAATGAACAGTATTGAATGAACTGAACTCAACACTTGAACAAAATAAAGTAATGTATACTTATCGTTTCCGAAGTGTGAGATCGGTTAAGTAATGTGAGTGAATTCTACCGATCCTCCTCAGACCATCAAAATCTTGCTTACACTTTCGGGGTAGAACAAGTATATAAGGACATTTGTTTACCACTCGGGGTGAAACAATTATATAAGGACCAAGATACAAGGATCAAGATATAAGGATCAATTGTGACCATTGACTTACCACCATTGGTAAAATCAATATAGGAACATAGGATTTGTCAACCACACTGGGCAACAAATAAATGGGCTACCATCGAATGGCCAGCGAGTCCTATCATACCTCCTTACACCATTGTGACCTTGGACAAATAGGACCGTGGATCAATAGTGACCATTGACTTACCACCCTCGATAAAATCAATATAGATCATAGGATTTGTCTACCACACGGGGTAACAAATAAATGGGTCGCCATCGAATGGCCAAAGTCCCTACCATACCTCCTTACACCATCGTGACCTTAGGACAAATAGACCGGGATCAATAATGAAAAAGTGAATATGGATGAGCCACCAAATCATCTGTCTTTGACTCACCGGCTCTTTCATGAATATCCTCGCCAAGCGCTTTATAGGCCAACAACTTGGGTCAAATGATCGCCACAGATGTCTTTGTGAATTTCCCGAAGAACATACTATACTTCGGATGGAACCAAATGTTTGAGCAATGATGACGAAAAAGGTCATTCGATAAAGATTCTCATCAATGAGAGCAAAATTAACACTCTTGTACTTGATCTTCTTTAGCCCAGATTCGATCTAAAAGAAGGACACCATATGCCATCAAAGTTATAAGCATCCGTAGTAGCCAACTTCGATAATGCATCAAAGAATCTGGAATTGTTATTGTGATCGACCCTTGATAGCTTTCTTTGTCTTGATGTCCAAAATAGAATATCCATCTGCATGCAATGTCCACTTAGCTTCGCTCAATGAAGAACTGCTGAACGGCTTTGTCGGACTCCCGACTTCTCTTTAACTATTATCGACTTTAGAAAAGAATTGTCAGGACCATAATGTCAACCGACCTTGAAATATTTACCGGTTTGGTTTCCAGAATCGCGCTTTATAGATCTCGCTTTGGTGACGAGTCCTTCACTGCATGCGAGAACACTCAAGGCGAGAGTGCCTTTTTTGCATTCTCGGTGAATATATTCTTGAATTGCTCCCTCGTTCTTTGTGCCCATAGTCCCGAGAACCCCTAGGATGAGGTACCCTCTTCGGATGCTTAGGAATATGGGTGCATTTTATGTCTTTGAATCAAACACGATGACCTTTGGCAGGCATCTCCAAGAAAAGTATCTACAGGCGATGTGCCCTCAATGGACTCTCTGGGAGTGTAATTTCGGATATACTTGGTGAAACTCTCTCATCGCGGTGGTGAGGATACTCGAGATGTAATGCCTTATTTGATTCTCGAGGTGCATGCCCTGGATCGCCTCTCTTCGTCTGCTCACGACCATAATCCCTAAAGCCGATAAGGCGGAATACCTTCTTCGATCAATTAGGAAAATGGTTGTTGAATCTTCATCTACTCGCTTGACCATAATCCTCGAAGACCAATAGGGTGGAGTACCCTCTTGGACAATTAGGAAAATGGTTGTTGGGTCTTTATCTACTCTGCTCCAACCATAATCCTGAAGACCAATAGGGTGGAGTACCCCTCTTCGGTCAATTAGGAAAATGGTTGTTGGGTCTTCATCTACTCTACTCCGACCATAATCCTGAAGACCAATAGGGTGGAGTACCCTCTTCGGATGCTCAGGAATATGGTTCTTTGGTCTTCTTTCGGTCATGAGGATCACCTTGAGACATGTCCTCAAAGTGTATAGACTACTTTCCAACTCACCGTTGTCCATCTTTAGGCGCATTCACATCTTTCTCGATGGACATAATTGAACGCTTTGTCTCTGGGCAGCAATCCAAGAATCTGCACAACTATATCCTTGCTTCTGCTTACATCCTCGCTCATTCACACCACATCCTCGCCCGCTTCAAGAGAACCTCCAAAGCTCTATCTCGCTTCGTCCACCATCTTTATCACCGACCACTTTCTTGCAGGTTAGGCGTTCTAAAGTGCCTTTTATTTGCCTTTCGGCCGTGATCATGTTCTTTGTCAACAACAAAGACCAACCATCTTCGAGCTTTGCCATGGGATCTCGAACGAGAACCCCCTGATTGGTGCCATAACTTCCGATGTAGAACAACTGGAAATATTGTGATTGATAGCTCAAGAACACTAGAAAACGCCCTCCTTCTAGGCTAATGTTAACGCCAGGATCTTTTGCAGCGTCCCAATCACGTAAGACGCCTCGATCTGCCTGATAAACAATCGACACCAAAAGCTCGATTTGGGACCGTCGGGGATACTTCGGCGTGAGTCGATGTCGGTGTTCACAAGGTTAACAATGGAGGATGTAATGTCTAGTGTATTGAGAGAGAGATAATAATTCTCGTGTGTATGATTATGAATGAAGACGTGCACGCCAGTAAACCTCCTTTAGCATGATACACTACAGGACCTGGTTTTTACAAGGCTACTAACCCTCCCGACACTCGTTAATCCCATCCCTCTCATCCACCACATTGTGCCAACCGTCCAACCTTATTAATGTCATGTAAGATATCGGTTACCATATCTTTGTCATCATCACCGGTCAAAGATGTAGATATTTAAATATATGATGGGTCGAATCCCATTTGATTTGGTCCGATATTGAAGGACTTAACAAAGATAATAAAGTGACTAGATCCAATAATGTCAACACCCAATAGTGAAGACCCAATGAACTAACTGAATATGTAGGCCCAATCCATTCGGCCCAATAGAAAAAATATCACGACCCAACAATATTTGAACAATATTATTATTGTATAAATTTAAATATTATAAGTTAATGATAAAATTATCGGTCAATCAAATTAATTTATTTCTTAAAAAGTTTATTTGTCACATCCGTTTTAATTAAAATGAAAATAATAAACAACGACAAATGTGATTGATAAGATACTTTTAAATAAAATGAAGATTTTCGTAACAAATCATGACGTGTCAGTTAAAATAATAAGGGCTTAAATACAGTAAGATTTTGGAACGTGAAAAGAATAATATCAAACAAAAAGATATATTTAATTAGTTGGTTTTCAGTGATGTAGTATGCAGCATACTGAGGAAGTGAACCCTGCATTACTTTTCAATTTCGAACTGTCCCGTCTATCAAATTGTGAAAACTAGTAGATGAGGACCAATTTGAATATAAGTATACAAAATTTATCTAAATATTTTAATTTATAAAATTTTAAATATGTGTAATATATATTGTTAATTAATTGATTCAAGCGTTGACCACGACAGAATAACTGTGTATGTAGATTTTGTGGGGTTGAATATTCATGTATAAATTTTCCTTATTCGCTGTATACTACTATTAAAATGTACTATTAAAAAAATGTCTAAATGATTGATCCATGACCAATTGTTATAAGTTTAAATGAAAATGATAATGTGAGTTTTAATAATTCAATGTTGATGAAATTGTTGAGCTAAGTCTTAAATACGACGTTCCCTTCAAATTCCAAATTACAAATCTCCAAGAAAAGGATAACTTACTACCAATTTTGATGTTTTAATTGGATTTTTTCAAAATCCTTCCTCTCTCTTTAACATACTTGTCCACCAAACCCTCCACTTCATGAGGGGACTTGAGTGCACTAATCCCAAGCCAGAAACCTAAAACCCCATCCACGATCCGGCCCATGATAAAACATAGGCCTGAATATCCTTCGGGCCCAACACTATCCAATAAAAAGGAAGGAATTAAGAAAAAAGAATTTAGTAATGGAATAGAAAATACAATACTAATTCTCCAGTATAAATGAGTTACTCGATTTTTAGGTGAGAGAATTTTTACAATTGGTACCTTCTCCTACATCAAAATGTAACCTTCTTTGGCCTTAATGAATTGGGTGTCGAGCCCTCATCGACTTCTTCTTCAATTGGTGAAAAGCATTGACTTCTTTGGAGAAGGGGTTGATTCCTGCCGTATTTTTAAGTGACATTTTCCTGTAGTCCTGATTGAGTAAATTCAAGTACCATAATGAAATTGGGAGAAGCTATCCATAATATATAATTATAACATGGAATTGCTTGATTTCCTGAGGCTACACCCACCGGTTACCCCAAGTATATTGAACACCGTAAATCCCAAACAGAGGAAACAGAGGTCAAGAGGTTCTCATACCAAAGAGACCCTCTTCACCGACAAAAAGAGGAGGGCTAAGGCAAAACCTGTGTCAGCCCTCATCGAAATCCTCCCGAATCCCACACCAAATAGAATTAACCAACCCCTATGGACCAAAAACTAAAACAAAAATTCAGGGTTCCTCGCTTTGGCCATTTAGGCAGATCGAAGAGATGGTGAAATTTGGCGGATTCTTGCTATGCCGAGCTTCACTTTGAAAGTCAAGGTTATCATGTCGGTTGGGATCTCCGACCTACGCCTGTGTTCAACGCCAACTTTCTTTTCGAATTCTTTCTTTTCGCTTTACTTGTCCATGTTAAAAAAATAAAAATGAATAAAGAAAAAACTGTAATAAAAACGCAAGTTCTTTCGCCTAATAGTCATTTGGCATAAGACTAAGTGCCATATTCGCCATAAGATAAAGACCCTAAAGAGCTGGAATCTGAACACCAAGGGAGCTTATCACCGCTAATTTAGATAATTTATAAACTCATACAATGAAGTGAGTTGAATTGTTGATAAATAACTTATACTCATAAATAAAAGACCCCCCATCGACTTACCACCATTCAATATAGACCAAAAGAGTATTATTCTGGACCAATAGTGACCATCGAAGATAAGATCAAGCCTAGTGAATGGCCAATGAGTCCTACCACATCCTTACCTCCTTACACCATCTGGATTTTATATAATCGAACCACCACCGATAAGATATCAAAGAATGGCCACAGAGACAAGTGATCTTTTATTGATATCAAACAAGCAGGTATGTATTTCGATAAATCTTTTGAACTTTATCAGGTATTCTTAATCTCTAACCATCATGCCTTTAATCGATGGTTTGAAGTTGTTAACGTTCCGCCTTTATCGTCAGAGATTTCTTTTGAATCGACTCATGACCGGGACTAAGGCATCGCATCTATAAAGCTACCGGAGTACTAATAATCCCAAATCGCTAGCATTATTTAATAAAACTATTTTTAGGTAATCATTCCCAAAAAACGCGCCCATACGATCACCGGGGTGAGAATCCCAAGCATGGATGGAAAACCAAACATTTTAATAATGGTGAGGAAAATGCTAATCGATAAAGATCCCATCAATAAGACATTTTTGTACTTGATCTTCTTTGCCAAAGATTCCGATCCAAGGAGGACGCCATTTTAGAAATAGTACATCAATGTTTAATAAACACTGATCATCAGAAATTTCCTAAATACACCGATCCATGAAAGACATTGCATCCCAGAAATAATAATAAATATTAACCGTTTAACGAAAATAATAAAATAATTAACTTATTAGAATAATTCTGCCCACTAACAAATATCGTAGGGATCCATTCGATACAACGCTAAATAATAATACAAATAGACGGGATGATACTCAAAAAAATCGACAACTCCATAGTCCATGCCGCTTGAGTCTACCCGAGACCTCGCTTGTTTGCCCATCACCTTCTTCAATGGTCGATCCGCAATTTTCACCGGCAATTTTCAATGTTAGAGTTTCAAAGATCTCAGTAGACTACCCGACATCGCTAAGGAATCGCGGCAAGGTACAAATATAAAGTCTTCGCCGGGAAGGTTTCACCAATAAAGGAGCGAAGACAGATATGTCTTTATACTTTGGAAAGCATCTCAAGTCCATCGGAACGCTCTTTCGACATTCTTCTCATTCTTCAACGTATCAAAGAAAAGGGAAGACATCTTAAATTTTCTTCTCTCGATTGCGAATTTGGTTCCAGTTGAGTCATTGATTATTAACCTTCACAAATCATATCATCTATAAAACCTCACGTTCCTTCCAATACCGCCTTAATTACCCAAAGTACATTACCTCAAGTGGCATCGGCGATTAATCGATGCATATTTTAATTACTCAATACTCATGTTCTTCAACAAAATCATATTCTTCTCCATAAGATCTCTATTTGGGGCTAAAAATATTCATGTTATTAATCCACATAATAATCCATACAAAAACCTATAATCATAAAATGAACCCCTTTATTAATGCCGACTTTAATCTCGATTGAATAGTCTACCTCCAATCTTCCCCGTAGCTTACATTGGTCCCAACTTGTATTCATTTGTGGATGAGCTATCTTCTTGTCTTTGAATCAAATCGAAAATTCTTCAATTTTTGAACCCGCAATGGCGTCCATTGTGGAACAATTCAAGTCCCTTAGTTGAACCCCAGGGCACGGCCGAAGGGTATAGGAGATAGAATCAATAATCTTGTAGCATTTCCACAAAACTCTGTATTTATTGAAAAGACAGGTACGTATAATCTCCGCTTAATGAACTTCAATAAACGGTAACATAATCAATAAAAGATCCCGCTCGATAGTAATTCACGGTGTGGTCTTCTTTACCCGAAGAGGAAGGTCGGTTTTGAATACTTTCGATGTGAATTTAAACCTTTCATTCTTTGTAATTCCGTTAACGAAACTTCAATGCCTTGTCAGTTTTATCTTTTTAAGAAACTGGAATCGATAGATAAAATTCTGAATTCATAGCCTCTTCCAATAACAAGATACTTCAGTAAATGAAATAATAATAATCCAAATTTCTCAATTTTAAATCGACGTAATAAGCGGGATACCGGCCCATTATAAAACATAGTTCACCGATGCCCTTTATAGCCTGAACATCCATATTACGGTACTTCAACATCCTTTCCCACTTCAGGCCTGACTAGCTAGCTAGCTTTTCTCTTAACGAACCTCAATTATTGCGTCAGCATCCTTGCACATCCTGCGGCTCCACTTATGGCCCAATACTATCCAATAAAAAAGGGAAGGAATTAAGAAAAAGAATTTAGTAATGGAATAGAAAATACAATACCAACTCCAGTATAAATGAGTTACTCCGGTCCTTTCCTTCACATCAAAATAAGAGCAGCTTACTTATTAGCGTTTGAAAAGCAAGTCCATGTGAAATAAGCTACTCACTCGTATGTATATTTATATTTATACTAGCTAGCTAGCTTTTTAAAGTTTACTTGTTTATTTTAGAATAAAACTAAAATTATTTTGCTCTTATTTTAGTAAATATTAATTTGAATTTTAAAGTAATGCCACTTCCCATGCACATCCCTACAAAATTTTACAAAACCATTATTAATTATAATTCAACAGACGACATTACAGAATTGCATCATTGATTCTTCAGGTTGTTATAATACACGCACGGCCTCGTGGCACACAGACTAACTAACTAATTTGGCAGATTGTTTCTCAGCAATCCTCGATTAATTGTTCGATCGGTTAATTTGTACATGACAAAGATTATTATTATTATTATAAACCTGAGCTTATCCGGTCAAAAAAATAAACATACACTTCTCCTAGAAGCTGATAGCAAAAACTAACTGCAAAATGTTAGGCCTTGGTGAATATCATCACCCCATCAATATATCATTTGATGGCAAAAACCTGCAGTAGCTTAAATATTAACCATAAGTTGTTAAGCTGCAAAATCATGATTTCAGTGGTTAGCATTTGGCGTTCTTTGGAGGCTGACCAATGCGTAGTAGGCCCCTGTGGGTCCCTTTGCGAGCAACAACGAGTGGGTCCCTTTCTCGACCACCTTCCCTTTGTCTAACACCGCGATTGTATCACAATTTTGTATGGTACTCAATCTATGTGCCACAACCACGCTAGTTCTTCCCACCATAACACGCTCTAGTGCATCTTGAACCACTTTCTCTGATTGACTATCAAGTGCACTTGTGGCCTCGTCTAATAATAGCACAGCAGGGTTTCTTAGAATAGCTCGGGCTATAGCAATGCGTTGCTTTTGACCTCCAGATAGCAGTAACCCTCTATCCCCGCACCATGTATCATATCCGTCTTTTAGCCCCGTGATGAAATCGTGAGCGTTGGCTGCCTTAGCGGCCTCCACTATCTCCGCTTCATCAGTCTTTTCGGATGCTCCATATATTATGTTTTCGTGTATGGTACCAGCAAATAATGTAGGTTCTTGACTAACAAGTGCAATATGTTTCCTTAGTGACTTAAGGTGGTATAACTTTATGTCTTTCCCATCAATTTTCACCACACCATTGAGTGGATCATAGAATCGTTGGATCAGCCCAATTATTGTTGATTTCCCGGACCCACTTTGGCCCACCAATGCTGTTGATTTCCCTTCTTCGATTTTGATCGAGAAGCCTTTGAAGATTGTCACATCGGGCCTAGCTGGATATGCAAAGTCCACATTGTGTAACTCTACGTGACCTGTTAACTTGTCGGGCTTGAAGCCTTCTGGGTCTTCGGGCTCAATGAGGGTATAGCGGTCCAAGACAGCAAAAACTGACCCAACAGCATCAGAACCCTTGGCAAGGTCATTAGTCATGGTTCCGGCATCAGCAATAACCCGACCAGTGCTCACTAAGATCATGAAGGTCTCAAAGAGAGCCTTAGCGCCTATGACCCCATCAGCAATGAGTTTACCACCATACCAAAAGTCTAAGGCCCAGGTGCATGACATAAGACTTTGGGAGGTTCCAAGCCCAATACCAGCATACCATGACTGTCGAATACTTTCATGTCGCGGGCCTTGTTGGGCTTGCTCGAGCATTTTGAGGATTCGGGCTTGGGAAGAAAAGGCCGTGACTGTTCGAAGGTTGGACACAGCCTCTGCTGCAAGCTTGCTACTCTCATCTTGGGATTTGATGGCTTTTGAAGACATGCTTTTCAGTAGAATACGCTTGCAATAGTAGCAAACAATGATAAGGGGCTGGACCGCAATCATGACCACTGCGAGCCTCCATGCAATGACTAGGCCCATGGTGCATGCTATTATCACTGCTGAGACTGTCTGGATAATAAGTGCCATGCGATCACCTACCAAAGATCTCACCTGCACAAAATGTTAAATTTACATCTTAGTGTATACTTGCAGATTTTTCAGTATTTCTCTACATTTCTACACTCAAGACTCAACGTTACTATCTTGAATATTGACACCCTTCAACCTGGCCGGAATACGGCATCAACCTAATTATTTTCAAATTAAGCATGCATGTTGGTGTATTAAACATGTCAAACAGTTTAATTATCACTAGAAATTGCTTATAATGAACAATAGTGGTGTTGTGTTATTCAGTCATATTCCAAATTTCAGCCTAAATTTGAGTTCGAATTTCAGACTTGACTAGTAAATATACGTACGTACCACATTGGAATCTTTGGCGAGCCTAGAACAAACAGCACCGCTAGCATTCGCATCCTGATCAAACCACCCGATCTCGAAAGTAAGTATCTTGGACAACATTCTTTCTCTTATCCTCTTCGTCAAATACTCCCCCATGGCCGCAAAATTATAATGCTGAATTATGTTGATCAAAAGGGAAAACACCGCCAACCCAACAAAACACAGCGCATAGGTCCTCGTTTTCTCTTTAATTTCGTTATGATCAGGCAAGAAGTACACTGATATCATCGAACCCATAGCAAAAGCATAAAGCGGCTGAACTGCGCCAAATAGAATCGCGCCCATGCTCCCAAAAAGTCCTTGCTTCCATTCTGGAAGATTCATTGCCAGCAGTCTTTTAAATGAAGGCACTGGAAAAACTTGTTCATTGGGAACAGCGGGGGCATTATTGGTATTTTCCCCTCGTGCTGCGGAGTTGGCTGAGCTGGACCGACTGACCATTGATAATCTGCGGCTGCTCGTGTTATTATTGTCAATGTTTGATATTGAGGATGAGTAATTAGTGGTGGTGGCTGAAAATGGCGCGTCACTTTTCTTGGTTTGTTGGAGGCGGACTAGGGTGGTGTAAAGGCTGTTTTCGTCTTGGATGAGGTGGTCGTGGGACCCGATTTCTCTGACCTCACCGTTCTGGAGGACGGCAATAAGGTCGGCATTTCGGATGGTGGAGAGGCGGTGGGCGATGATGATGGTGGTGCGGCCAAGAGCGGCCTTGTCGAGTGCTTCCTGGACGACTCGTTCGGACTCGGAGTCGAGGGCGCTGGTGGCCTCGTCTAGGAGGAGGATACGGGGTGCCTTGATGATGGCTCGGGCTATTGCTATTCTTTGCTTTTGGCCTCCAGACATTTGAACACCTCTCTCACCCACCTGTGTTTGTACATGCATGCATGGATCAGTAAATTATCTAGAGTTCACAATTATGCTTTTTCTTTTTCAAAAATATACTAAAAACAAAACTTTGGATTTTAGCATAATGTAACAGATTCAAAAAGGTTGAGAGATTACATATTTTTGTTTGATTTAGTATTCTATTTTCAGTTTCAATATAATTTTGATGTGCATGTGTTAATATCATACCAATAAAGATAGAGGCACTCGATGGAAAACACATACACAAAATTTTTTTTGATGTAGTTTTCTTTTATATAAATCTCGTATATAAAAAAGGTCAATATAGAAAGACAAATTTACATTTTTTATATTATTCTGGAAGTATTTTTTTTGTCGAAAAACTGTTATTTGAATATTCTGTATAAATATGAACAGAAAGAGTTTCATTTGTGCTCATTTCCAGTTTTCCATTGCACGTAGTTTTATGCATGAAGTGAACTTCATAATGAGTTCACAGTTAAATACTTCAATACATCACGACATACTGACAAAGAGTGTGATCTATTCGTCTGCGCGCTATTAACAATTATTATTTATTATGAAGTTCATTTCATGACTTCATGATAACCAGTCTCTGTTTTATCCATATCATACGTGTGGGATCAGATGTTTCAGGAACAGTAAAAACAAATAGAAGTGGGTGTGATGTTATATTCTTTCTACAGTGTCCTAGCTGGTGCACACAAAATTGATTTTGTTGAGATGATTACATTAAGTGAGGACAGCTTTCATTGTCAATTAATCAGTCTAATAAAACAAGAAGAGAGTTGATAACAGAATTAAGTATAATAGAATTAAGAGATTTCAACAAATCATTTCATACTATTATATATTTCTGAAGGAGTTACAGGGTTGCTTCTAGGTAGGTTAGGAAATTATAAATATAGAAATTTATACATATAATATTTCTCACGCAAAACACCTTAATTAGTATGTATGTTAAGTGGACTTCAACTTAATTAATTGAGTTCGTAAAGGAAATACTCTCCTCCCTCCCCTCCCTCCCTCCCTCCCTCCCTCCTCCCGAAAAGATGACTAAAGGTACAATTTTTATATTTCCAAATAGATAAGATAAAGTATTAAATTGAATGGTAACTAGGTCATTTAGTGAGATTCATTAGTATCAAAAATAAAAGTACTTATTATTTTATATAATATTGTAAGACCACTAATTAAGAATAAATTTATTTTTTTTATATTTTATTTTTTCACTTATATTTTTTTAATTATGTGTACAAATTGTACTTCTGGGTATAGAAGAAATATTCAACAATTATTGCCCAATATGAAGATCACTTGTCCCCCGGTAGACAAACAATAAATCTAATTGGTGTATAAAGTCTGTTTAGAGCACTACTAGTCTACTACTACTATATAACTATTGGATCCGGTTACGATGAATTTGATACTAATTTTATCATAATAAGTTGAATAATTTATTATTATATGAGTTATAAAAAATATTGTATTGATAAATTTTATAACTTTTTATTGCATTAATTAATGCTTATAACATTTTTTATAGTATAAACTTAATACCTACAGTAAAGTTAATGTGAATTTCACCGTAACCGAATCCATAACTCTTGTACTTGATCTACCAGTTGGTTTAGCTTACAAGGTATTTAGGATGTATGCAGTCTATTACTTTAGGATGTATGCTGATCTATGTAGGCAATTATCAGCAAGCAGCTCACTCCTTTGATAGAGATGAACGCATAGGAAAATTAGTTTTAAAGTAGTTTAAATTTGATTAAAACAAATAGTTACATTTAGTTAGAAAATTAAATAAGAAAATTGATATTTTATATAAAAAATTGATATTTTCGCAAGGCTCTTTTCAAATAAATAGTAAGTAAATCCTATTTTTATGTGAGTGAGATCTTTTAAAATATCATTTTTTCTTATAAAAATAGTAATTCCTTCAATAAATGTAGTACAAATAAGTAAGCATTTCACTTTTAAGGACCTCGTGTTAGGACTTGTGAGTTAATTCTTTTGTGCTTTTCTCATGGAAAAATAATAATGGTACTTCTATATATGTTTTATTTATTTTCCTTATAGAAAGAGTTAAGTCTCCTTTAATAACAATACAATATAAATAACTCTATATCTTCAAAATTATTATTCTGATTTTACTATTATGTTATCATTATTAAACTTAATTAATTATTTTTAAAATAAATATAGAATAAAAATATATTTATAATATTCGTAAATAACACCCTTTTATTTTTGTAACTCAAGGAGTAATAAATACAAAGGACATAGATAAAATAGGAATGAAGAGAGGAGAGAAAGTTTTGTATAGACCTGTCCTTAAAAAAATGAACAAAATATATTTTTTACACATTAATAAAAGTAAAGTAGAGTAAAGAGAATAAAAAGATTATCAAATTTATCCTTATTGATCCTATAAAATTATATAAAATAATAAATATTTTTACTAATAAATTTCACAAAATAACATATTTATACTTTACTTTATATACCTTAAATCTTTCTTTTATGGAGAGAAAAAATGTATTTTTACTCAACTTTTTAAGGAGCAAGTATTATTTTACATATGCAAGTATTATTTTATGATAAGTTATTTAATTAATCAATAAAAGACTGCAGAAAGATATCACACGTCGATTTGCGTGTTAATCGTATTTTATATTAACCACTCCCAATATGCACATAGATATATTAATAAAATAAGGGTATAATGGTAATTGCAATTTGATGAGATATGAAGGATGATTATAATGGAGAATGAATGAATGAATAGGAGAAGTAGAACAAACCTGAGTATCGTAACCCCGAGGCAACTGAGAAATGAAATTATGAGCATTAGAAGCTTTGGCAGCCGCAATAACCTCGTCCATGTCAGCGTCCTCCTTGCCGAAAAGTATGTTCTCCTTAATTGTGGTAGCAAACAGTGCAGGCTCTTGACTCACCAGACCCATTTGTGACCTCACCCATTTCAGCTGCAACTTATCTATGGCCACCCCATCAAGGACTATCTCTCCGCCAAGTGGGTCATAAAATCTCTGCAACAACGATATCACCGTTGACTTCCCAGACCCACTTCCGCCCACCAGCGCCACCGCCTTGCCCGCCGGAATTTTCAGGTTCAGGTCTTTAAAAATTGTGGTATCTGGCCTTGATGGGTAGGCGAATTCAATATTTTTGAATTCGACTTCTCCTGTTACATTTGGCAAAATTTGGCCTTCTAAATTGTCGGAATCGATTTTGGGGACTCTGTTTATGACTTCTACTATGCGTTCACCGGCTGCAAATGCTTCTGAGAAGTACTTCACGTTGGATAAACCAGACCCCAATGATCTAATCAAAATCAACTTGGTGATTTTCAAGAAGAGTAGTTATTTATGTCATTTAATTACTAAATAAATAATTCACTCCGTCCCAATATTAAAACTAATATTTTTATTTTTAGATAATAAAATGACATTACTTTCTAATATTTTTATTTTAGTAATATTTTATATTTATCATTACTTTCTAATATCATTTCTAGCATTACAGAATCATTACAAAATTGTTATATAATATTAAGACTACATTTATTAACATAATTTTTCCCCTAAAACTTATGTTTTATTCTCTAATCATGGGAAGGGAGGGACTACCATCAAAGAATTATCATGACATGCATTGTTGTTAGCCAAAAGTAGGAATAAGATTTACTCCACTTGTTGCTTACAAATTGCATGACAGTTCTCCCATGATTAATAAAGAAAAGGTCAATGACTTGTGCTTCTCCAAAAATGAAAAGGACAAAACAAGGAAAAAAAAGTGAGCAACACTAGAGGAAGATAAAAAAGAAAAAAAAGAAGAAGATATTTTTCATGATTATTTTACACGAATAATGTTGTGTTGGGCCTACGTCTACGTGAGAAAAACTGATATAAAAATATCATATTTTTATGTAAAAATATTAATTTCTCAAAAAATAAAAAAACAAAAACTTTCATAGTCCAAGGGAGATCAATTAAAATATTACTCCATAAATGCACATAATCCACCAAAACCTCTTTCTTGTGTAAAAAATACATTTTCAGTGGGGGGAATTGAAGGAAAAGAAGGCATGTATATATAGTATAGATGATTCACTTACAATCCACCAATAGCAATAGCAGCACCAACAGCAAAAACAGTTCCTCCATGAGCACCGTGGTACATCACCATTCTGCTTCCATAATAAGACATGAAGGACCAAATTGCAAAAACTAGGCCATTGCTACCCACGGCCAAGCCTTTTGCTAAGCCCTGTCTTAGTCCCAATTCAACAGTCCCTTGAAGAGCTGCAGAGTAGTCTGCAATAGTTTTACACTCCCCAACAAAGGAATAAACTGTTCTGATTGAGGAAATTGCTTGCTCTGCTATTGTCCCCGCCTTGTTGTACTCATCCCTCATCTTTCTTGCTATTCCCATTAAAGCCCTTCCATATATCAAACCGGGAATAACAAGAATCACCACAAATGGGAACCCCACTATGGCCAGTCTCCACAACATCAAGAATGCCACTAAATATGACCCAAAGAAAGTTGCCACATTCATTACAAATACCGGAACCTATATTTACAGATAATATAGAATTTTAATTTAGTCAGATAATTAATTTCTTGCTACATTAATTAAGGAGAGAAAAGTTTAAACCTTTTCATTGATAACATCTTGAATAACAAGGCTATCACTAGAGACGCTAGAGATGACTTCGGCCGTGCTTGTCACGTGCAAATCAAAATAACCGACATCTTGCCTTAGCACTGCTTTCAAGTATCTTGCTCTTAATCTTGAAGCTTGTCTCTCTCCTGTTCTTGTCCAACAATACCCCTCTAGAGAAACCCCCCATCAGAAGGGAAAAAAGATAAAATACCATAATTAACTAAACCGCCATCGATTAATTTCCTTAAAAAGATCGAAAATTCACACTATCATAATTAAGGGGCTTACCAAGGAAACAAGCCACCCATTGACCACAAGCCAAGTAACACAAAGCCAATGCATTCTGTAAATTTAACGCCATATTCAGAACATATTTGACATAGTGATATATAGTATACATATTTACTTTATAATAATAATAACGTTGGGTAATCGAACAAAAACTGATCATGTACGGACTGATCAAGTTACTTACTTAATAAAAAAAAATACCTTGTTGATAGAATGGGTGAAATCATCATCAGCTTGATTATTGGTTACATTACCAATATTGTTCATGAGCTTGCTAGTTGTATACAACATCACAGGCATGGAAACGCCATCGCCTATGGCTCCAAGTAAGCCGAGCATCATCAAGAACATGTCAGCCCCGTCAGCATGCATGAAAATGGATCGAATTGACCCCATTATCTTCTTTTCCTGGACCCTTGTCATGCTTCGCTTGCTCTTCAAATAATTCCTAATTAATTTCTTACACTCTCTCCCTCTCCCTCTCCCTCTCCCTCTCCCTCTCCTCCACCACCTCCTCCTCCTCTCTCTATATTTATATAGATAATTAAGATGATCAGAAGTAAGGGTTAGTATTGAGATGTTGATGATCAGAGTACTCTCTTATATATGTATATATATATATGTAGTCAAATAACTTGTACCGTTGGTTGCTTCGAAAAATATCAATCATTTAACAAGAACTAGCAAAGAAAAGCAGAGAGGTGCATTCATATATATATAGTAGTTGTTCTAGGGAATGGATTTGATATTCAAGTATTTATTACACTGATGGCATGTGCAAGCTTCTTTTCTATAATAATACTCCATCAGTAGTAGTAATAAATTGTACTACTAGTTTAATTCGTTGTATACGTGGCCGGTGATTAGAAGATGATGGTGACTTTAAACTCACTCAACTAATTTTTAATTTTTTAATTTAACACAAATATATATATATATACATCGTGCACTTATTTGGCGTCATTAGTGACAATGGTGGGTCACGGACTCAAATGGCAGCATCTCCAGCTTGATTACACACACGAAAGTGCAAATATGAGGAGATCTGGGGTAGATATATTAATAGAGATTAGAGTTCTTGCAAATGTCTTAAAAATAAATGCATAATAGGAAGGGAAAATAATTTATATGACAGACTAATTTCATGATCAATTTGAATTACCACTAATTAATGCAGAATTTTAAGTGGATAACATAGAATAATAATGTGTCATCTCATGTATGTATACACGTCTAACAACTATTTAAATAAAAAAGTATTGATAAGAGAGGGATTCTTATGAATTTTATGTCACTCTTTTTTCTTTTTGAGTATTTAAGTGGTGTCAATTTTTTTTTGGGGCAGGTTAACTTGTCAAGTGGCATTTTTTAATTAATGTTTCACATTTGTCTTAAAATAGGTTGACAATCGTGTTAGCTAGGTTAATTTGGGCCGTGTCAAACTCATAGAAATTATACTAAATGTTAACATCTCGGGAAAGATTCTCAACATAAATATTACTCTCTCTGTTCTTTAATATATATATAGGTCGTTTTAGAATTGTGCACAATTATTAAAAAATAATTGTAAAATATTAAATATACTATCAATTGTCTATATTGCCCTTGTATTGAAAAAAGAGAGTGTTATTTATTCGTTAAAAAATAATGACAGAACCAAAGTTATATTTATTACTTGGGGTAATATTGGAAACTAAGCAATTAATACTTACTTGAAATTCTCAAACAACTTATATTTAGAAACAAAAATATTTCTCTAAAATGACCTATATTAAGGAACGAAGGTAGTAACATTATTGTTAATTGTGTTAAAAATATTGATTCGTTTAATACGTAAATAATGCTATATGATATATATACTGCATATTGCTTTATCATTAAGTACTGACACAGAATGTTTTATCACTGCAAGATACACTTAACAAAATACATGATAACATGTTCGAACAAATAACTAAGAAGTTTGAAACATAATTATCTAGGACAAGTTAGATAATCATCATATTAATTATAACCTAATTATTTCACCATCCTTTTAATTAAACAAGTCTAATTATGTTTAAAGTGTTCATAATTCGTGTCAATTCATCCAAATCTCTCGTTAAACAAGTCTATCTGTTCATGCCACAAAATCATTTATATAAATTAACACTAGCACTTTTATTTTTCATATTCATATTGTATAAGCGTGACATGTTACAAATTGTCACTCCAACTTAAAGAACAAATTAGAGATAGTTACAGATATGACAAATTAGTTGAAGAAAATTAAGTAAATAAAATTTTCATATTCAAAACAATGCTACAAGCCATTTTTAATTATGTTTAACAAATAGTTGTTAAAAAAAAGTGAGATATGTCAAGTTGTCAATAAGAAACAACGTTACGAAAAAAAGTAAAAAAAAAAAAAAAGTCAATTGATATTTTTACATCATTTTTAAATATTTTCACACGTATGACTGACATATTAATTAATAAAAATTCGACATTTCAACTAATATGTAAGTCATAGGTGTAGAAATATCATAATATAATATAATGGGTAAATATCAATTTCTTAAAAAAAAATATAAGAATTGTATAAGATATTCTCTTACGCATGGATGTCTTTTTTGACATGTATCCATGTCTTGCAGCTCTACCTCCAATCGCTTTCTTAATTGCTGTTAACTATTCAATATTCTTAACACCCAAATTCCTAATATTTTTGCATATGTTGACCTATATGAATCGTTAATTCATAGAATCTGCAAGGGAATAAAAAAGAGTTAGAAAAAAAACAAATGCAAAATTGAAAAGGTATATTTGAAGTAAGAGCAACTAAATTACTTTATTCGTCTAATAATATATGATGTTTTAGATAATTTTATCTTTTTAAAATTATTTGACGTTTTATATAATATAGAAGAATTAATTTACAATCTTTTTAAAATTATCTTTCATGAAAAAATATTACCATAAAAAAATATGAAATAAATATGATAAAAAATATTATAAAAAATTAATATTATATTTAATATTATATAATCATTACCTTAATTTTTATGGACAACTTTAAAACGGCAAGCAAGTATTTTATGTTGTTGGTGCAGGTGAGTTGGTGTTTATTCATTATTGAACTGGCTAGAGTTGACCCAAGTATAGGCTGAGCGGAAATAAAGAGGGAGAGGGAGAGGGAGGGGGGAGAGGGGGGATTCAGATTAGAGCCACTGACTGACGTATTTGCATACGATCCATTCGAAAATACTACACATATTAAAATATTTACCATGTGTTAAGACTTGTCCATAAACTAATTATATTTACTTGAAAATTAGGATTATGGAGTACTATTTAAAAATATCACAATATATAAAACTGGCCCATGCGTAATCATACAACTTCTTAATTAGTCAATAAATCTATTACTCAATATTCCTCTCTCCATTTTCACCATTTAAAAATAAATACTCCCTCAATCCAAATTTACTAATCCTAATTTAAAATACACATTTAATTTATTAAAAAAAAATTCCAAATTATCCATCTTAACTACTCTATTATCATATTTTATTTTAATGAATCTTTTAATTATATTTTATCATAATAAAATAGATGAGAGAGAGAGAAATGAGGAATGTGATTGTGTTTTCAATGTCAAAGTTAATAGTGTTGTTTTTTTCTATGTATGTCATGTTGTTTTCAATGATTTTTTGTAACGTTAAATAAGGATAATATTAAAAATAAGGTCAAAATAGTATTATAATAGAAAGATGACAAAGAGATTTAGACAAACCAAAATAGAAATTAGAATAAGTAAACTTGGAGGTGAGTAATATATTTATAAAATAACGATTATGAAGAAAGATTGTATTTTTCAAACATATTCTTAATATAAAATAGAAATGTAATAGTTGTGGCATACATGCATTTAATTTACATGAAATATAAGTAATGACATGATAAAAACTCCACGTTAATTATTTTATAATTTTTAAAAAGAAATTATTTCTAATTTTAGATGAACTAAAAAAGAAAAGTATATCTTGAGTTTTAAAAAGGAGGAAATATATTTTTTTTCGCTCTCATTTGTGCAATACTACAGTGATCCCACTTGGAAAACAAATTTGCGACTGTTTGTTTAAATTTGAATGGCTAAATTGATCAGTCAATAAGTACGTTTGTTTTGGAAAAAAAAATGTCTGAATTGATCAACCATTCAGACGATTTAAACTGAATAGTTTAGTGTCATTTTTTTAGCTAAATGGGCTGAATGAAGTTTTTTTAATAATATTAACTATTATATTAAGTAATATTAAACAGATTAATAACAATTTTGAATTTTTTTTAAAGGAGTAAAATAATAAAAATCTGCTATTCAGATGTTTCAGACATATCAATTATTAAATAATATTTTTCATTCAAATTCAAATTCAAATTCAAATAAATTCAATTTTTATCAAGTATCTACCAAAACTTAGTTTGCTTCTTGGGCGAGAGACTCTGTCTTTACCTCTACGTATCTTTGGGACAGAAACATCTACTCACATACACAAAATTTGAGATATAATTTGATTTTTGGTATCAACGATCACATATTAAATTTTAAAATTAGTATAATTTATAAAAATTTAAAATAAAATAAATTTTGTAATTAATAGTTTTATATATTATATAATTATAATAATTGTATCAATTAAAATTAAATAAATTTATATCAAATTAAAATCTAATATAGTGTCATTTGATTTTAAAAATTATATTATATTTTTAATTTTGAAACCGAGGAAATATAATTTTGCGAATTGTAAAGTCTGCATAATGTAATAATCTTAATCCATGCATGCATGTACAAACACAAGTGGATGAGAGATGTGAGAGAGACTAGAGTTGTCAATAAGTTAAAAAGTGATCCTGATTTGATTTGTTCTAATATAATTTATTGGATCAAATCTCCAACTCATTTATTTGCTGATTTTGATAAATTGATTTATTGAATTAATATTTTAAATAGATCAAATTATAGATTTGATTAACTTATCTACTAAAAAATAAACCCTTATGTACCTATTTTCTTGCTCTCAAGAAATAAATTAATGAAATACATATGATCATATATACACGCACGAACTAATATCTTTTCTATAGAAATTCATGAATATTGTTATAATAAACATCACAAAAATTAACAATTTTTTTTATTTATAAAACTTAAGTTTCTTTGTTTTATTCAATGGGTATCTTGTAAGACCCTAACTTTTTTTGAATAAGATTTTAAATTTTTTTCTAAATAAGGTGTTGATTTAATAAATGTTATTGTTATGGGTAATATGTGCAAATTATAAGAAGTAAATAATTTATCGAAAAATATTTTTTTTGTCGGAGAATATTCGTACAATGACACAGAAATAATCAATTATTAGTGGACTCCACAACAGAATAATTGTCGAATATAAAAAATGACAAAAATAACTATTTTTAAAATTGACGCCAGAACTGTTAATTGTTGAAATACACTTACGCGTTATTCCACAATAGTACGCGGTATTCCACAATATCTTTGATTATTGATTTAATAATTGTTACAGTAGAAGCCACTTAATATTTCATTCAATAATTACCATAATAGTTACTGCATATTGTGACGCCCCCAAAATTAGGTATACATCACCCATCTTGGGTCGCCACTTACATGGTACAGAATTTAAATACAACTTACTAACATAACTGTCGTGTACAATACGACATAAACCGTGTGAGTTTAAATACAAATATCGTCTACTAGATATTATATAAACTCAAAAAGGAGTCCTCATTACAATTATTATCACACTATTTCATGTAATAGTGAGGACTACTAATCTTATCTTCGGACCATCACTCGTTTCCCGACTCGTCCCAATATATATTCTCATTTCACGAAGAGAACGGTGAAAGAAAGGGTGAGCTCAACTAGCCCAAAAAAAATATTATGACTAAGATAATGCGAATAAATTATCAATAGTCTTCAACAATGTTAAACCGATAAAATACAATAGACAACCAGGTTTAATCTGCAGCGGAATATCAATCCATTAAAAGAGTCAAGTAGAAAATAAAGTCTACTATCTTTTAGGTTTTAAAAGGTTTTTCATCACTGTTATAGCTGAGACTCAGCTTTAATAAATATTCCACATCATCGAATCACCCCTGCACTACGGCCAAGGATATTCTTTAGTATCACGACCACAATTATTCATACACTACGGGCCAAGAATATTTGTGTATTCATTAATAGTCATGATCATGCCAACAATCGTCCATCAATGCACTTCTACTGACCAATCGAGGATTTTTACCACATCATTTGTAACATTACTGGTCATGATTACAATCGAATAGTCTCTCGGTCATAATCATATACTGCAAGTCCATCTATGCACTTTCTGAGCCCGCGGATGACTTTTAAAAAAAATATAAACATGAGGATGATGACAATGATATAAGAGTTCAATAAAACAAGTTCAAGAATTATTTTATCCGGGAATTATTAACGTCCAAATTGTCAACATGATCTTTGTTTTGTAGAGTAAAATTCAAGAATACTAAGAAGAATATTTCCATGAAAGGATCTTTGGATGAAGCCTTGAAATATCGAGGATATTCCACTAATTTCATGGAGTATAAAAGTCAAAGTTTTAACCAAATGGGTATAATAAAGAATGGAATAACAAAAGAAATCACCATGCATGCGGTACTTTTCGATAGATGTGTTATTCCAACAAAATAATAATAACGGAACCAGTCGGTGAAATTCACACCGGCGATGATATTCCAACGTAATAATAAAGATGGATCCAGGATCCGGTTAAAAACACACGATAGGATATTCCAACGAGAATGATAAAAGACGGAACCCGGTCGTCCTGTAAACAACACACGCAGGATGTTCCAATGAGAATAATAATAAAGATTTAAACCGGTCCTGTGTAAAACACATGAGCGGGATGTTCCAATGTAATAATAAGCAATGGAATAACAACAGTTCTCTTCATGAATAAGAAAGAATAACACCCCTTACATTTGGTAGGAGATTGAATCTTTGCAAGATGGTAGTAACAAAATACTCTTCTTCTTTCTCTTATTCTCTATACTTTCTCTCTATATACTTGAATGAATTAATTGAAAATAATGAAGCCCTAGGCCTCTATTTATAGAAGATTTCTAGCTTAGCACCTGCCATGTGAAAAGGCAAGTGGCTTGACGACTGGTTTGACGCCTGTAATATGAAACGACAAGTGGTTCGATGCCTGTAATGTAAAACGACAAGTGGTTCGACGTCTGGTAAAGGTAATTACTATTAACGAAGGTAAATACTATTGACGAAGGTAAATACTATTCACAAGGGTAATTACTATTAACGAAGGTAATTACTATTGACGAAGGTAAATACTATTCACAAGGGTAATTACTATTGACGAAGGTAATTACTATCGATTTAAGGTAAATACTATTCACAAGGGTAATTACTATTGACGAAGGTAAATACTATTCACAAGGGTAATTACTATCGATGAAGAGACTCTTAGATGATGACGTATATGAGCCCCCATAAAATAATCAAACTTACCACAAATCATTTTTTTCATCAACACAAAATTAATCTTTCAACAATTATTAATCATTTATAACTTGTCGTCTCAATTATTGATTTAATACTATAACATATTATACGGATGATACGTGATAATAATTGAATCAATAATATAAGAGATATGATCACAGCAATTCTCGTAGTAATAATCGAGCATAATGAGTGACTTCTCACGTAAAGCATCAATAATCAATCTTGAGTGTCTACTTATGCAACCACGCCAGTATTCATCGTACTTTACCAACGGGTAGTTCAACAGTTTTAACGGTAGAATACCTCCGTAGTTATTTTTATAAAATATTTTTGTCGTTTTCTCGATCCAGATAATAATTACATTGTGGGGTCCACCAATGATTGAGCCATTGTACGAATATTCCTAAACAAAAGAATATTCTAACCAAACGAATATTTTATAACAACTTGCATACTTTGCAAAATTTATAAATATTACCCACAACTATAACATTATATCAAATTTATTCCATAATATTCAAAAATAATATTTATAGAAAAAAAAAATTCATCTTTATTTATAAAAGCTGGGGTCTTACAACCTCCCCTTCTTATGAAATTTCGCCCTCGAAATTAGAGTACGTACCTGGTATGTCGAAGAGGTAAGGATACCTTGATTTCATTTCAGATTCTAACTCCCAAGTCATTTCCTCAACATCGTGGTTCCTCCACAAAACTTTGACTTGAGGTATAACCTTGGAGCGTAGAATATGTTCCTTCTTATCCAAAATTTGAACAAGAACCTCTTCATACGTCAAATCTTCCGCTATTTCGTCCGGTTCTAACTCAATAATATGGTTCGGGTCTTTCACATATTTACGTAACATAGATATGTGAAAAACGTTATGAACACGAGACATACTTGGCGGTAAAGCGAGTCTATAAGCCACAGTTCCTACTCGATTGAGGATTAAAAATGGACCGATGAATCGAGGATTAAGTTTTCCTCTCTTTCCAAATCTTGTAACTCCTTTCCATGGAAGCGACTCTTAACAACATACATGATCTCCTATATCGAATTCCACGTCCTTTCGATGAAGATCAAGATAACTCTTTTTGTCGATTTTGTGAGGTTTTTATACGTTTGTCGGATCGTTTGAATCTTTTCCGTAGTCATACATACGCATCAACTCCAATCCCAACAACGTTGCTTCACCCACCTCATCCCAAAGATACTTTGGAAGCGACACTTTCTTCCATACAACGCTTGAATGGAGCCATGCGATACTTGCTTGATAATCTTGTTGTGGAAAACTCCACCAATGGTAAGAACTTGTCCCAACTCCCCTTGAAATCAAGGACACAGAGTCTTAATAGATCTTGAAGAGTTTGAATAGTCCTCTCCATCGTCCGTTCGTCTCGAGGATGATATCCGAGCTAAATCGTAAAATCTGTGCCCATAGCTTTTTGCAAACTAACCCAAAATCGTGAAGTGAATCTTGGGTCTCGATCGAAAAACTATGGATACCGGCATACCATGCGATCTTACAATCTCGTTTATGTACATACTGAGCAAGACGTTCAAGTGTATAAGTTTCTCGTGTCGGTAAGAAATGAGCGAGTTGGTCAATCTATCAACAATGACCCAAATCGCATCAATGCCTTGAAAAACCTTAGGAAGACCCAGAACGAAATCCATGGTAATGTGCTCCCACTTCCATTCTGGAATTTCAAGTGGTTGCAATGGACCTTTTGGTACTTGATGCTCCGCTTTAACTCGTTGAAAAGTTAGACACCTTGAGATAAACAGTTATCTCTCTCTTCATATCGCTCCACCAAAATGTATAGCGAATATCACGATACATTTTGGTACTCCCGAGATGGATTGCAAATGGTGTGTGTTGTGCGCCTCCATCATGATATTATACTTTAAATCGTGGTCGTTAGAACACAAAGTCTAGAGTTGACTCAAGTATTCCTTTTTCATCGATTCTTGCTTCCTAAGCGTAGCACCTTCTTGCACTTTCTTCCTCATACGCATCGACTCCGGTGTCCGTAGCTTGGCGCACTTTAACTTTATCGATTAAAGTCGGTTCTACTCAGATACTTCGCTTATCATCACATGCGTCCTCGGAGTCTTTAACTCTATCTCCATCCTTTGCAAGTCACACAAAATGGGCCTTTGCGTTGACAATATCGCTTTTCGTGCTTGCATATGATTTTCTACTCAATCGTCGGCTACCACGTTCGCTTTTCCAGGATGGTATTGGATGGTATGATCATAATCTTTCAACAGTTCAAGCCAACGTCGTTGTCGCGTGTTGAGTTTCTTTTGAGTGAAGAAATATTTGAGGCTTTTATGATCCGTAAAGATCTCCACTTTCTCCCCATACAAGTAATGCCTCCAAATTTTAAGTGCAAAGACAACAAACCGCTAACTCTAGATCATGAGTAGGATAATTCCTCTCATATTCTTTGAGTTGTCGCGAGGCATAAACTATAACTTTTCCATGTTGCATAAGAACACATCCCAACCCTTTTGCACGAAGCATCACCAGAGATGACAAATCCTCCGGCAGATGGTATTGTCGAGCAGTCTTTGAAATAAGTCTCCTCTTGAGTTCTTGAAAACTCTTCTCACATTCTTCGCTCCAACCGAACTTTGTATCTTTCCGATTCAGTTGAGTCAATGGAGTAGCGATTCGAGAAAATCCTTCCATGAATCTCCGATAATAACCAGCTAAACCGAGAAAGCTACGTACTTCGGTCACTGATTTAGGTTGTTCCCAACTTTGAATAGCTTCAATCTTTGTTGGGTCAACAGATATTCCATGACTTGATACCATGTGCCCAAGGAATGCTACTTCTTCAAGCCAGAACTCGCATTTCTTCAACTTGGCATAAAGCTTATATTCACGAAGCTTTTGGAGTGTCAGCCTCAAGTGTTGCTCATGATCTTCACGGCTTTTGGAATAAATAAGGATGTCATCAATAAAGACGACCACAAAGTGATCTAAATATTCCTTGAATACTCGGTTCATCATATCCATGAAGGCAGCAGGAGCATTAGTCAATCCAAAGGACATGACTAGAATTCATAATGCCCGTCTGGGTTCTGGCCGTCTTTGGAATGTCGGTGGTTCTAATCTTCAATTGGTGATATCCGGAGCGAAGATCAATCTTTGAAAAGAATTTGGCTCCTTGCAAAATGGTCAAACAGTCATCAATACGTGGCAATGGATACCTATTTTGATGGTAACATGATTCAACTCCCGATAATCAATACAAAGTCGCATACTCCCATCTTTCTTCTTCACGAATAGAACAGAGCACCCCAAGGAGAAGTACTAGGACGAATAAAGCCAATGTCTAACAATTCCTGCGGTTGGGTCTTTAACTCCTCGAAGTTCAATAGAGAGCCATTCGATATGGGGCTTTGGAAATAGGTTTTGTACGGGTTCAAGGTCGATACAAAATTCAATTTCACGCCCTGGGGTAGGCGAGAAGTTCTTGAGGGAATACGTCGGAAATTTATTAACAATAGGAATATCGTTTAAAACCGGCGTATTTTTATTTAAATCATGACATGAGCTAAGAAAGCTTGACATCCGTTTTTCAATAAACGAATAGCTTTATGGCTTGAGATGACCGTGATTGATTTTAATGGTTTGGTCGTTTGAATTCGCATAATAGGTTGATTAGGAATATGAAAGCTAACAACATTACGAAAACAATCAATTTTTGCATGATAAGTAGTTAACCAATCAATCCCTAGAATCACGTCAAATGCAAGTATTTTTAATGAAATAAGATTGACAGGGTAATGTGAGGGTAGCGATTTGAACTAAACAAGACTTATAAACAGTGGATGTAATGAAGGTTTCTCCCAACGGAGTTTCCACGAGATAAGTCAAAATCTAATTTCTCTGAGTCAAATTTAATCGATGAGCGCAAGTAGGAGAAATAAAAGAATGGGTAGAACCGGTATCAAATAATGTATAGACTTCATTAGAGTTTATGATAAGCTTACCCGTGATGACCTCATTCGGATTCCTTGCTTTTTTCGGGAGGTCACAACAAACGCCTCTCCTCGACTACCACGGGTTTTGAATTTTCCGGGATGGCCTTTGGTGCCTCCATCCTAGCTTGAATTTGTCTTTGGTAAACGACAAAAATCGAGCTAAGTGACCTTCTCTTCCACAATTATAACATGCTTTGACTGACATGACGCAGTTTGATTGATGTGTCCTCTCCTCCGCATTTGAAGCATATGATAGTGGTCTTTCTCCTTCCTTAACAATGGGTCTTTGTCGACGGCGTCTTTCCACCATTGTTGAATCTCCGCTTTCTTGAAATGTCCATTCTTATTGTTTTGGCCTACGATTACCACCGGTGGTTACCATATCTCGCCCGTTGATTCCCTCCACGCTTGTTGTCACCGCTTCGATGACTACTCTCATTTGGTATTATAATTTTGCTTGCCACTCTCTTTTAGTTGTGTTGACTCATTATCGCGTTCCACTAATCGAGCCCTATTTACAACATCCCCGAATACAAACACGCTTTATGAGAAATAAGATGTTGACGTATCTCCCGACTTCAAACCTCTTAAAACATTCGCGCCATTCTCTCTTCATTATCCACCAAGTAGGGCGCAAACCGTGATAACTCCGCAAATTTTGCCTCGTATTATGACACGGTCCATATTGTTTTGTTCCAACTTGATAAATTCCACCTCCTTCATGTGGCGAATACTTTCGTGAAAGTATTTGTCGTTGAATGCCTCTGGAACTTCTCCCAAGATATCTTCAAGACAAGATGAAGTTGAGTACGCTTTTATCGATTCCCACCAAAGAATCCGCCTCCGCCAAACATAAAAGGCGTGAAAGGGAACCTTTTGCTCTCGGAGCATCCCAAGACATCAAATATCTTGGTAATCTGCTTTATCCATGCTTCATTGAAAGTGGTTTTGGCTCTCCCTTAAACTCCTGGTGGTCCCAGCTCCTTGAATTGTTTAATGCGGTGACCTTGAGAGTTTTCCGTGTTTCCACCTACGTTTTGGGATGAGAGTCGCTCTACTTTCTTTGTTGCATAAATTGCATAAAGCCTCACGAATATTTGATCATTCATCATTTGGTCAAGTGTTGTTGTTGTTTGCATGAGGATTATGCGCCTTCCTCGATGCACATTATCCTCGATTATTGATATGTGGTGAATCAACGATCGCTGCGGCCCATTGCTATTCTCAACATTCTCGGATGTCATTTTCGAGATCATCGCCACAAAACAAAAGGTTAATTGACATATAACAAATTATCCTATCTTCCGACCAACCGATAAAATAGCACGTAAACTTAGGTAGTCATACTAGCGAAGGTATTCCCGCCTCTCTCCCCTCCTAGTACTATTCTCACATCTTAGCCAGGATCATATCCTAAGCTCGATACCAACCGTGACGCCCCAAAATTAGGAATACATCACCCATCTCTGGGTCGCCACTTACATGGTACGTAATTTAAATACAACTTACTAACATAACTTTCGTATTAACAATCGACATAAACTCGTGAGTTTAAATACAAATATCGTCTACTAGATATTATACAAACTCAAAAAAGGAGTCCTCATTACAATTATTATCACACTTTATTTCACGTAATAGTAGTGAGGACTACTAATGCTATCTTCGGGACCATCACTCGTTTCCCAGACTTGTCCCGGTATATTCTCATTTCACAAGAGAACGGTGAAAAGAAAGGGTGAGCTCAACTAGCCCAAAAAAAATATTATGACTAAGATAATGCGTAATAAATTATCAATAGTCTTCAACAATGTTAAACCGATAAAATACAATGAAACCACGGTTTAACTGCGGTGAATATCTAATCCATTAAAAGAGTCAGTAGAAAATAAAAGTCTACTATCTTTTTTAGGTTTTAAAAGGTTTTTCATCATCATTATAAATGAGACTCGACTTTAATAAATATTCCACATCATCGAATCACCCCCGCACCTTTCTGACGATGATATTCTTTAGTATCACGACCACAATTATTCATACACTACGGCCAAGAATATTTGTGTATTCATTAATGGTCATGATCATACCAACAATCGTCCATCAATGCACTACTACTAATCGAGGATTTTTATCACATCATTTGTAACATTACGGTCATGATTACACCGAATAGTCTCTCGTCATAATCATACCAAGTCCATCTACGCACTCACGGAAATACAGATGACTTTTAAAAAAAAATATAAACATGAGGATGATGACAATGATATAAGAGTTCAATAAAACAAGTTCAAGAATTATTTTATCCGAATTATTAACGTCCAAATTGTCAACATGATCTTTGTTTTGTAGAGTAAAATTCAAGAATACTAAGAAGAATATTTCCATGAAAGGATCTTTGGATGAAGCGCTTGAAATATCGAGGATATTCCACTAATTTCATGGAGTATAGAAGTCAAAGTTTTAACAAATGGGTATAATAAAGAATGGAATAACAAAAGAAATCACCATGCATGCGGTACTTGCATGACAGACAAAGTTATTCCAACAAAATAATAATAACGGAACCGGTCGGTGAAATTCACAATCAAGCGGGATATTCCAATGTAATAATAAAGATGGAACCGGATCCGGTGTAAAACACACGAGATATAGATATTCCAATGTAATGATAAAGACGGAACCAGTCCTGTAAAAAACACTGTATGTGGATGTTCCAATGAATAATAATAAAGATTTTAACCGGTCCTGTAAAACACATGAGCAGGATGTTCCAACGTAATAATAAGCAATGGAATAACAACAGCTTCTCTTCATGAATAAGAAAGAATAACACCCCTTACATTTGGTAGGAGATTGAATCTGCAGCGAGCAGTAGTAACAAAATACTCTTCTTCTTTCTCTTATTCTCTCTATACTTTCTCTCTATAGCTTGAATGAATTAAATGAAAATAATGAAGCCCTAGGCCTCTATTTATAGAAGATTTCTAGCTTAACTGCCGCCGTGTGAAAAGGCAAGTGGCTGACGAATTTGGTTTGGCGCTTTGTAATGTGAAACGACAAGTGGTTCGGCGCTTTGTAATGTGAAACGACAAGTGGTTCAACGTCTGGTAAAGGTAATTACTATTAACGAAGGTAAATACTATTGACGAAGGTAAATACTATTCACAAGGGTAATTACTATTAACGAAGGTAATTACTATTGACGAAGGTAAATACTATTCACAAGGGTAATTACTATTGACGAAGGTAATTACTATTGACGAAGGTAAATACTATTCACAAGGGTAATTACTATTGACGAAGGTAAATACTATTCACAAGGGTAATTACTATTGACGAAGAGACTCTTAGATGATGACATATGAGCCCCCCCATAAAATAATCAAACTTACCACAAATCATTTTTTTTTCATCAACACAAAATTAATCTTTCAACAATTATTAATCATTTATAACTTGTCGTCTCAATTATTGATTTAATACTATAACATATTATACAGATGATACTGTGACAATAATTGAATCAATAATATAAGAGATATGATCGCGAAGAATTATTGTAGCAATAATTGAGCATAAATTTGAGTGACTTCTCACGTAAGCATCAATAATCAATCTGTAGTGTCTTCTATGCGACCACAGCCAGACATCTTATATTTTACCACCGGGTAGTTCAACGCTTTTTACGGTAACACCTCCGCCGTTATTTTTATAAAATATTTTTGTCGCTTTTCTCAATCCGACGATGTAAGACCCCGAATTTTATGAAATAAAAGTATTCAATTTTTCTTATAATTACTATTCAAGTAAATGGTTAAATTGATAAAAGTTAAAGTTAAGGGTGATATATGAATTTTTTTCAAAATACACAAGTGGTTATAAAATATTCATTGTTGTTTTTAGAATATTCGTTTGGTCGTGGAATATTCTTTACGTTTGGAATATTCGTGCATTACGGCCAGCGACCATTTGTGGGCCCCATAATGAATAAGCGCTTGGATGAAGAAAACTACAAAATTAAGTTTTTATAAATAACAGGCGTAATCGTTATCAATAATCTTGTTGGAATACCCGTGGTTAAAACACACTAATATCGCTGCGTTGATGAGCAAGAAGACACGCGGTATTGCATCAATTATTGATCCTTACGTGAAGAAGCACTACTCTCAATAATTGTTACGATAATTATCGTTCGATATTTTATTTTATTGATTCAATAATTGCTTTGCGTTGATATTATTGTTGTTCAATAATTGTCATTGCACATTATCTCCATTATCGGATCAATAATTCATATTATTTGAATAATATTATTAGATAGCATTATTGGCAATGTCTAGAAAGTTACATCGAGGAGAGGTTTGGTCACCTAATTGCGCCAAGAGAAGGAGAAATCCTTATCGAAAGCCCCTCTTTCTGAAATGCATTTGGTTGTCATAAATGTGATTACGTAATATTATTTGTGAATAATTAATTATTGATTCATATGATAAGAAATATTTATTTTATATGAATATAAATGATGGATTTATTTATGTGGTTATTAATGAAGGAATTAATCTTTGAGATGTTTTATTTGTATTTTGTTGGATTGGAGGTATTAAAAGATCAAATCGGTGTTATTACTGACTTTATTGTGTGAGTTATAATATTTAATCCGACCGTTGGATCGTTGTAATTTTTGGATATGTTATACATATATAAGTTGAGTATATGTCCACAAATTTTGAACCGATTAAAAATGAAGCGTATAATTTATTATGAATTTTAAGAGGTGACCGATTCGTAAATTAGGTTATAAATGATTTTGGTGGAAAATTCTAGAATTGGTGGGCCCCACTTGTGGTTGGTGAAAAAATGTGCTGAATTTTATTTCAAATGTGGTGGGTGGCAATAGTAGCGAGTAAAAGCCATCGTGTGGCGGTCAAGTCCGCTTGGTGGGCTAACATTTTCCTATAAATAGAGGCTAAGTTAGAATTGAAAATCACACCAAAACAAAGTTTTCTCTCTTTCTCTATATTATTGAGCGTATTTTGTGAGTATTTAGATACTTTGAGAGTTACCGTTCAATTACAAGTTTCATTCAACATCACTTGAGCCTTTCCTTCAAAATCTTGATTTTTTTTAGGTAAGGGATGTTATTTTCTTCTCAAATGATATTATTTCTTCAATATCATTATCTTAAAATATTAGTTGGAACTTTTTATCAAATTTGAAACTTTTTCATGCTATGGGAGTTACTATTCATGAGTTCTTATTCACGAGTTACTATTCATGAGTTACTATTCACGATTACTATTCACAAGTACTATTCATGAAGCGTGAAAATGTTTTTGTGGAATTTTTATCTTTTGGTGTCGATTCTTATTCACGTGTCTGGCCTTTATTCACGTATCTGACACTATTCACGATATCTGGCACTATTCATTCAGAAAAATAAAAATTTTTCTTTTAAATCTAAAATATCTATTCGGATACTAGCTTTGATTGTATCCATGTTTTGATCATTCTTGAATTTTACACCACTATGACTATTTTGAGGTATTTTTGGATGTATAGATTAGGAGTTATGGATTTTATGAGAAAAAGACTATTTTAAAAGTAACTATTTATAACTCCTTACGGTTAACTCCAAAATTGATGAAATTTTATTGAGAGTACATCTATATAATATCGATGTATTACTCTGTGAATTTGAATTTTTGGATAAAAGTACAATTTATGATAAATGTTTAAATATTCGATGGTTTTGGCCATATGAAAAATAGTAAATGAATTTTTAAAATTTCGAGAAAATATATATTCAATATGGGACTATTTTATGCTAAATCCCGAAAAAGAAATATTTTTGGAACCGATTTGGTATTTTTCATGAAAATGTTCTAGTTATGAGTAAATGAATTAAATATGTTATGTGAAGTAAGAAAATTAGAAAATATGATTTTATGGTTTGAGAATCATATATGAGGTATATGCAGATTTTTGATGAGAGTTTTGGTTATTGGTGATGAAATTTTATGAGTTTGGCATTTTATGATGATTAAATGCATTAATTAGTAAAGTGTAAACAATTTAATTAAATTGTTTATAAGTTTAAGAAATGATTAAAATATTATTATAATATTAATAATATTAGATTATGAGATTTCTAAGTGATTTATAACATTTGGATTAAGGTGTTATAAATATGGATATGAATTTTATTATGAAACTTTATCTTTTAGTGTCGAGGTTACTTATACACGTATACTACGGTACTATGTCTTTAATACGGGTCTTATTCACAACAAATTGGTTTCTTCTCCGACCAAATTATCGTTGATTTATGAATCTTACTCTTGAAATTAAAACTATGTTTTGATTATATTATTTTTATATAACATTCTTATAACCCTAATGATGACATTTCTCTCTTTGACTTGAGTGTAAAGATGGGTAGATTATTGGTATGATCGTGACCATAGGTTCTCTTTGGCCGATGGTGCAAAAAGTTGAATTGTTGGTTGGTATGATCATGACCATTGAATTTACAATTGAATATTTTTAGCTTAAGTGCAAATGTGAATTGATCAACATGGTTATAATTATTGTTATATAACTTCTGAAATGATTATGCATTTATTTGAGATATGAATATCTTTAGCCTGTAGTGCAAAGATGAATTATTGATGAATATCTTTGGCTTGTAATGCAAAGATGACTTGTTGATGAATATCTTTAGCCTGTAGTGCAAAGATGAATTATTGATGAATATCTTTGGCTCGTAATGCAAAGATGACCTGTTGTTGAATATCTTTAGCCTATAGTGCAAAGATGAATTATTGATGAATATCTTTGGCTCGTAATGCAAAGATGACCTGTTGTTGAATATCTTTAGCCTGTAGTGTAAAGATGAACTGTTGATGAATATCTTTGACCCGTGGTGCAAAGATGAATTTATTAGTATAATTATGAACAGAACTGTGATTTGGTATAACCATGATATTTGATGTTTCAGGTAAAGACAGGTGATGAAAATTATCTTCGTCACCGGATGAGAAGAGGAATTTAGAATCACAATTATGATTATGAGTTATTCATATGATTGTGGAAAGGCTGTTGATTGATGTTACGGGATAAAATATTGTTGGTGGACTTTTAACGTGGAGAAGACAATAGACTTTATAGTCTATCCGACTCTTTTAATGGATTGCTTCGTTCACGCAACTATGGTTGAAAAGTTTTATCATCTACCATATGTTCTAAATCTACGATTCATTCTTGATGAAGACTATTGATAATTTATTTATCTTTAGTCATAATATTCTTTATTGAGCTAGTTGTGCTCACCCTTTTGTTTCACAATTCCTTTCGGTAATAAAAGTGTATTGGGTTGGCCCGGGGATAACAAGGGAATAGAATCGGTGGTCTATAGTTGTTGAGGTTCTCCCTAAAGAGGTGAAAGAACCCAACTTTGGAAGGTGTTTTGTCACTATCATACAAGATGTCTAATGACATACAAACTCGTGTTATCATAAGACATGGTTGTGCTCATCCACTTCTTTGAGTATATTTACAAGCACTACCTATATAATCTTGGTGTTTGTTTGGAGTATAATACCCAATTAGAGACAGTGGAGATAATGATATGTCAAGAGAAGACTCACCATTGGGAAGAATACGATAGTAATCTTCTCGTTTTTCTTTAGGGTCTATTAGGTCAACCAAGGATAATTACGTGGCCATATGATATCTACCATAACCTAAAAGCATGGCCTCCCATGCACGAAGGTTTCCTTGAGCACTTCCCAAAGATTCTAATTTCTAAAAGCAGCTTTTGACTATACCTTTATGTAAGGTGTCATTGTGACGTACTTCTGATTTGGTATATATTTGTATCCAAACTCACAAAGATATGTGTTGTTGTATTTTGCACGACAATTGTTGTAATAAAGTTGTAGTTATTTTTCGTACCATATATTTGGCGACTTCTCGTAATGGGTTGGATGGAATGTACCTATTTTGGGGTTAAATTCTGAGACAATAATTACATTGTGGGGTCCACCATGATTGAGCCATTATACGAATATTCCTAACAAAAGAATATTCCCAGACCAAACGAATATTTTATAACAACTTGCATACTTTGCAAAAATTTATAAATATTACCTACAACTATAACATTATATCAAATTTATTCCATAATATTCAAAAATAATATTTATAGAAAAAATTCATCTTTATTTATAAAAGTCAGGGTCTTACATATATTATCTCATATTATTGATTCAATAATTATTATAGTAACATCTACACATTATTTTATATTATTAAATTAATAACACAGTAACTCATATTATTTGATATGATATTATTAAACCAGTTAACATTAATTATTAACAATGTCTAAAAGTTCTGTCGAGTAATTGAGTTAATAAATTGTGCGTCGTTTATACGGAAGACCCTCTCTTTGTTGAAAATGATCAGGTTATCAATATTATCAATAAAAGGTGTTTGTGAGACCCCAGATTTTATGAATAAATATTTAATTTTCTCGAAATATTTTTTTTAATATTATGGTGTGGATTTGATATAATGTTATAGTTGTGGGTAATATTTATAAATTTTGCAAAGTATGCAAGTTGTCATATTATATTCGATTGGTCGGGGAATATTCGGTTTAGCAGAGAATATTCGTACAACGACTCAATCATTGATGGACCCCACAACAGAATTATTGTCGGATTAAGAAAACGACAAAAATATTTTTATGAAAATAACGGCGGAAGTTTTACTGAATTAATCTTTGTTGAACTACTTTCATTAGTAAAAAAATGTACAATAATACGCGAGGTTGCATAGTAGCACACGATATTGATTATTGATGTTTATGTGAGAAGTCATTCAGTTTTGTTCAATATTGCTATAGTAATTGTGACGCCCCCAAAATAGGTTTACATCACCCATTACGAAATTGTCAATACATGATACATGTAAAAAAACTACAACTTTATTATTACAACAAGAAAAGCTGTGAGTTTGAATACAAATATTATCTTCTGCACAATATCTATACTCAAATAAATCATCATCACATTTATTGATACATTATTTTACAAAATGGTGAGGACTACTAAACAACTCTCTCTAGAACCTTCATTCCATACCCACACTTGCGTCTCGCTTATATTCTCGCATCCCGAGAAGAAAAATGGAACAAAAAGGAAAAGGGTGAGCTCAACTAGCCCAAGAAAAGAATATTATGACTAAGATAATATATAACAAATTATCGTTAGTCTTCAACAGGAAAAATCTAATAGAATACAATAGACAACAAGTTTTAAATCAATATTCGCATGGAAATAATAATTCATTAGAAGAGTTAAGTAGAGAATGCAAACTACTATCTTCTATGTATGAATTTAAAAGTTCATCGCCTATCTTTTATCCCCGTAACATCAATCAATATATATCTGGAATCAAATATTCATCTTTTGCACTACAATCAAAGATATTCATCATTAATCATGTTCATCTAAGCACTGTTCATCTTTGCACTACTGGGCCAAAGATATTCATCGAAATCATTCATCTTTGCACTACAAGCCAAAGATATTCAATAATATCATCATTTAAGGCGAGGATGATGAAAAATATTTTAAAGAAACGAATCCAAAGAAACAAAATGACAAGGATTAAGGATTAAGGATTCGTACTTTGTTTTATCCATGTCCAATAATACCTCAAAAATAATCATAGTGGTGTAAAATGCAAGAATGATCAAAACATGGATACAATCAAAGCTAGTATCCACAATAGATATTTTAGACGAAAAGGAAAAATTTTCATTTTTCATGAATAATCTTGTATTCGTGAATAGTGTTGTATCGTGAATAAATGTCATTATCGTGAATAGTAACTCCGACACCCAAAGTTCCAAATTTGATAAAAACTTCAGATCAATATTTCTGCATAATGATATTGAAGAAATAATATCATTACGAAAAAAAATAATATCCCTTACCTCGGAAAGACAGATTTTAAGCTGGAATCTTTGGATATAAGCTATAACTTGAACTTACACCGTATAGCAATACTCAAAGTATACTCAAAATACTCACAAGAATATGCTCGATAATATAGAGAGAAAACTTCAATTTAAAGTGTGATTTTCAATTCTAACCTAAACACCCTATTTATAGGAAAATCTTTAGAACACAAGCGAAAATTTAATAAAATATTAATATATATTTATTAAATTCCTACGCACCCAAAATCTGATTCAAACCATCAGCCACCAAGAGTGACTCACCTTGCCTAACTAAAAAAAAAACGTTTTTCTTATTAAAAATATTTAAAACTTCAAAAATTAATTATTTCGGAGCTTCAGAACTTCAATAATTCATAATAAATATCTCTTTTGTCAGAAAATTTGAATCTTGCATTTTTTTTATAGGAAATTCAATTCTCTACAACTTTGCAGAAGAAAGTTTTTCCAAATTCCAAACAGAAATTGACCGAAATCCATAAATCAGGCGATTTTACAAAGCTATAATCAAATTTCACCAATAAATGGGGTCCACCGACATGTTTAACATGTTTTAAACATTTATTGCAACAAAAATACTCTTTCTCCTCAGATACTCATATATCACACATTCATTGTAAAAATATCACCATTATTATATTATTAAAAATATAATAATATATTTAAATGAATTATTTTATCGAGAAAAAGATAAAATTTCAATTTTCAACAATTGTCACATTAAAATTTTCTCCATCTATATCTACATAAAATCAATATTTTCCCGATCATATGAATCAATAATTAATTATTCACAAATAATATTCTGAGAATCACAATATTAATGACAACCGCATAGCTTCTGGAAAGAGGGGCTTTCCAATAAGAATTTCTCCTTCTTGGCGCCGATTAGGTGACCAAACCTCTCCCGAGACCGAACTTTCTAGACATTGTCAATAATGTTATCTAATAATATTATTCGGATAATATGAATTATTATTTCGATAATGAAAAATCTTGTAAATGACAATTATTGAAACAATGAAGATATATAAAATATCAACGCAACAATTATTAAATCAATAAAATCTTTGAGCGAGAATTACATGTAACCATTATTGAGTAGTGTCTTCTTACGTAAGAATCAATAATTGGTGCAATACTGGTATGCTTCTTGTGTTTTAACCACCGAGTATTTTTAATAAGATAATAATTGAGAATAACTACTACTGTTATTTTTAAACAACTTATATTTGTCGTTTTCTTCATCCAATCGCTTTCCGTTATGGGGCCCACAAAAGATCACTTGTAGTCGTGCGAATATTCCCAAACAGAAGAATATTCCACGACCAAACGAATATTCCCAAACAACAATGAATATTTTATAACCACTTGCTTATTTTGAAATATTTATGTATTTTACCCATAACTATCCACATTAATCAAATCAACCCTTACTATTTCAAAATAATAAATAGAGAAAATTAAATTTCATTAATAATAAGTTGGGGTCTTACAACCTCCCTCCTTATGAAATTTCGTCCTCAAAATTGACGTCGTGCTTGGTGTTTTTGAAAAGGTGAGGATACCTCGCTTACATTTCGCTTCCAATTCCCAGTGTCATTTCCTCTATAGCATGGTTCCTCCACAAAACTTTAACTTGTGGTATAACCTTCGTGCGTAGGACATGCTCCTTACTATCCAAGATCTTGACAGGTACCTCCTCATACGTTAAGTCTTCGGCTATCTCATCCGGTTCTAACTCTATAACGTGGTTCGGGTTTTTCACATATTTACAAAGTACAGATATGTGAAACACATTATGAACACTAGACATACTCGGAGGTAACGCGAGTCTATAGGCTACATTTCCTACTCGGTCAAGAATTTGAAATGGACCAATAAATCGTGGATTGAGCTTTCCTCTCTTTCCAAATCTTGTAACTCCCTTCCATGGAGCTACACGCAACAATACGTGATCCCCAATACTAAATTCCACGTCTTTTCGATGAAGATCTGCATAACTCTTTTGTCGATCCTGTGCCGTTTGTATACGTTGTTGAATCATTTGGATCTTTTCCGTAGTCATACGTACCAACTCGGATCCCAACAATGTTGCTTCACCCACCTCGTCCCAACATACTGGAGAGCGACATTTTCGTCCATATAATGTTTCGAATGGAGCCACACCTATACTTGCCAGATAACTGTTGTTGTAGGAGAATTCCACCAATGGTAAATACTTATCCCAACCGCCTCTTGAAGTCAGGACACGAGTCTTAATAGATCTTCAAGAGTTTGAATAGTCCTCTCTCGATTGTCCGTCTGGTTTGAGGATGGTATGCCGAATCGAATCATAAATCCGTGCCCATAGCTTTTTGCAAGCTAACCCAAAATCTTGAAGTGAATCTTGGGTCACGATCCGAAACTATGGCTACTGGCATGCCATGCAACCTCACAATTGAAAGTAGTATGCACACAAGCCAATCATGTTTGATGATAAAGCATATACTTTGTAACAATCTTATTCATTTATTAATAAAAAGTATTAATTTATTAAAGGCTTTTAATTATCTACATGATCTTGTTTTATAATATGTGATAAACCCATAGTTTTAAGCAATGCTTTTAGAATAATGATGATGATCATTCTAATGAGATCTAAATTCTTAGAAAGCTTAAAACTAAAATAGTTCCCAATCATTGGATTACTAAATTGGGGATTAGTAAATCCGGATAGATTGAATACATACGTTAACTTTTCATTGGATGAGGATGATTGATCTCATGATCATTTGTGTGGAGACATTAAAGCAAGTATGTAGGTGCTTATTAGAGAATAAGTACACTTAGCGTTGGCTCGCTAAGGAATACCTAATGGAGTTTTATTTGCTGTCGATAGGAATTCAGTAGTGATAGTAAGACAAGTAATCCTTGGACTTGAGATCATCATAGTATCTTATGTATGATGAGTTATACTTTGACTTATTCCTTAAGACCCTTAGGGTATATCAAAGGGTATGCTTGGGTATAATAAGTTATACATGGAGATAATGTATGATCAATAAAGAATCTACCACTTCTAATAAAAGAAGAAATGTCTATGTGATTCGATAAATGACAACCCAAAGAGTCCTTGGCAAAGGCGAATGAAATTAGAAAGGAGTTTCTAATTTGCATTATTTGGAGTTGTGCATTTAAGGATCGAAATACATATAATTAAATAAAATAAGACTTGACGAAGAATTCCATGTCTTATATTTTAATTGGACATTGTATGGTGGAAGGATTGAATTATCTGATAACTATTTACTCAAAGGTTCTTTTATGATTAATGTTGAAATCTATATTATTTGGAAAGTCGTTGATCGCTAGGGAAGCTTATCCCTATTGTAGAATAAATATTATTTATTTAAATAAATTAATTGTTTAATTTATTTATTTAAATAAGATTAAAATTGTTCTAATTGATTTATTCACAACCTAGGTTTAATATGGAGAACCTAAAGGGTCACACCATAAAAGGAAGAATAATTATTTAAGAAGTTAATGGCATAATCGTAATAATATATTAAGTATATTTAATTTAATCTATGGTGATAGAATAAATTAAATAGCTTAATATTATTATTTAATATTTTAGAAATATTAAATATAAATTAATAAGAGGAGTCTTATTAATATTATTACAATTATTATTATTTTAATTTCTAAAAGAGTTTAGGAATTAATTTAATATAAGTACTTTCATTTATTCCTAATTGGATTAGGAAGGAAAATTAGTTAAAGGAGTTTAATTAATTATCCCTAATAAGATTAGGGGAGCTTAATTAATTAAAAGAATTTAATTAATTAAATAAAACCCAATTCCTTAATTGTTAAGATGGGTTGCCCACATCTATAAATAAGAGGAGTCTTATTATGGGTGTTGGGAGTTGTTGACTTTTTCAACATACTGACATAATTCCAATTGTTGGGAGAAAGACACCTTTTCTATAGAGATAGAAAAACTAGGTTTTAGCCAACCACCATTCTTCTTGAATTTTCTTCTTCCTTGGTGGATCACCTCTGAGAGGCCAAACATTTGGGTGGCTAACGTTGATCAAAGGAATGAACCAAACCCGGTGGATTCAAGATTTGAACGCGAAAGGATTTGGAGGTGAACTTGTACACGAGGAAGCTCGATATTCAAGGTATGATTTTATTCTTTATCTTTTCGTTTAATTAATAATTGTGCATAAAGGGTGATCCGTATATGGTTTGTAAATTTTTAAACTCGATTTTTCCACGCTTATTTCTTTTATGCAATTTGATTACATATGAATATTACAAACCTAACAGTGGCATCAGAGCCAAACCTTTATGCGAATTATTAATTGTTTTATTTGATATGTATATTGATATGTGTTTAGAACAATTTAATTGGGCATAATTTAATTGTATGAAAAAAAAAAAAAAAACGTGATAGCTGCTGATTTCCGGTAATCCGGATTAAAAAAAAAGGAAATAAAGGCAGCCGAACATTCCTATTTTAAAACAGAATTCATGTATTGCACGGAATTCAAGGCCACGGTTTTTTTTGAAACAAGGCACGGAAATCGAGGAATATAAAAGGAACTTTCGGATATAAATATATATATATATATTAGAATCTGTAACAGGTTATATATATATATATATGATTACCAGCAAAATTAAAAAAAAAAAAAACTAACATAGATCTTTTTAAAATCGAAACTATATATATATATATTCGGTTATATTATATATATATATATAATAGTTATATATATATATATTATTCTTAATTATTATATAATTAAAATAAAAGTGTTTATATTATTCAAAATAAAGGAGTTTTTTTGTGAATAGGAAAGAAAATCCGTGTTTCCTTAAATAAATGAGTTTATTTAAATATGAAATAAGATTTCATATTATTCAAAATAAAGGAGTTTATTTGTGAATAGGAAAGATAATCCGAGTTTCCTTTAATATTTTTTTACATGGAATTGATTCTATAATTAATTAAAATAAAAGAGTTTATTTTAATTAAATTTTTTTTTACATGGAATTGATTCCATAATTAATTAAAATAAAGGAGTTTATTTTGATTAAAGATTTTGTTTAAAATAAAATAGTTTATTTTATTCAAAATTAGATAAATTAAAATAAAATAGTTTTATTTTGATTTAAATTTGGATTAAAATAAAGGAGTTTATTTTGATTCAAAAATAGATTTTATACTAACTAAATTTGTCCATTAAATGATATCAATATATATATTAAATGTTTATTATTCATAAGATGAATGTTATTTATTGATGCATATGGTGATGTGTATGGTAATAAATGGGATTGATTATGGACTATCGACCAATATGATTGGATTTTATTTTAGTTGGATGCATGAATGTATGGGTTTTATAAAATGGGTCTGCATACCTCGCCTTCTCTAATTTTTCTTAATGTAAATTTTATCTCCTCCTATGTACTTCCCTCGATCACGATCAAGGTTTCTATTTATTTTAAATAATTTGGTAATAGGAATAGTTAGAATTAATTTTGAAAAATTGGAGATCAAGGAGCAAGGAGCACTTGAAGACCCGCTTGTAATGGAGCCCTGGGGTTTAAATGTAATAGTTATATTTAAATATTATTTCTTGCACCCCTGGGGGTTTGACCTTTTGTTCACTCGGTGGCTCTAGTGAACCAAACTAGAATAAAAGTCCATAATCAATCCGGGTAGAATATAGTATTCTATATGTGTACATGCTTATACTATATATATATTATATATTATGCAAACATGCTTCGTATGTTAATTAATATAATGACGCGTATTTTATATATATATATAAATGCATGCTAAACAAGATGAGAGACAAATTAATAACAAACCCTCAATTTTTATATTAAGTCCTAAGCGCTCAAAGATATTTGAATATCGAACGCCGCCTTCTAAAGCATGATAAAATTAATAGAGTATTAAATATTTAATATGAGTTTGTTGTGTCACCACAAGGCAAGTATTAAGTATTTAAGATGTTAATTTATCACATTTGATGCTTATAAAGAAAATTGAACAATATTGTTTTGTTGTGTCACCACAAGGATGATATTTTCTTTTTGAATATATGGAGTGCTAGGTTGACTTAACTTGGATAATTTTGATTCTGGATGTGCCACCACTGATCAAAATAATCTAAGAGGCAAAATACAAGGAGTTGCATAGTTGATGTAATTGACAAAAGTTGTCTACCTATTTATTTATATATAGTTTATTGTGTCACCACAAGGCTATATACATTTGAAATGGGATCCTTATTCTCACTAAAGAAATCTTTAATTAGATTTTGCCAACTATATAAGTGAGGTAATATAGTTTGAAGAAAATAGTGGGAGATACCAATTTAAAACAAGACCTAATTTATTTTGGTAATTAATAAAAGAATGTATGTTAAAATGTTGTTAATTACAAATTCATTTACGTAATTTTACAATGTCTAAAATTACTATCATCACAAGCATATTAGATGCTAAATTAATCGTAATCAAATTAAACGGATTGGTTAAGGAATTTGAGAATAGTTCTCATAATGAAAAGCTATCTTATGTCCTTAATACGCCTTATCCTACAATGGTTGCGAGACATAATGCCTCTGAGGAAGAGATTGCTACTTTTAGAAAGTGGCAAGATGATGCATAGTTGGCTCAATGCATCATGCTCGCATCCATGAAAGTAACGAGCTTCAAAGACGCCGACATGAATCTATGGATGCTCTCTACTATATTCCCCGCACATCAAGTAGTTGATGGTGAGGAAAGTGGGACCGATAGATATCGAGATATCTAAGGAGCTCTTCCGATCTAGAATGACTAATGACACTACAAAGATGCATAAAAAGTCCTTAACATAATCAATTTGATTGATCAATTAGACAACCGTTTTGTCATGGATGGAGAGTTGAGCTAAGATTTGATCTTCGCACTCACTCCCTACTCCTTTCACAATTGTTGTGAATTTTTGATATGAACAAGCTAGATATCACCTACCGATTTGCTTAACATATTGAAAAATGTTGAGAGTCACTTTCCAACCAAGAAAGATCAAGTCTTACTGGTAGGGGCCAAAGGATCTTCTAAAAAGAAGAACGATTCAAAGAAGGTAAATAGAAAAAGGCAAAAACAAAGGATAATAAGAACAAAACTGATATGGATAGCAAAAGAGTTTGCTTCCACTACTATAAGCCTGGACACTGGAAAGAAACTGCAAGAAACATCTTGCAGAGGTTAACCAAAGAAGCTTAGTGAAGTTTTGGTTACAAATACAAATTTGTTCATGATTTAAAATAATGTTTCTTTAAGTCAAAGTTCTACTTGGGTATTGGATACCAACTTTGGTTATCATAAATATAGATTTATGAAGGAACCAAGCAGAAGTAGAAAGTTAAACAAATATAAGTAATCCTATGTGTGGAAAATGAAGCAAAGGTTACGATGCATTAGCCATAAAACTTATAGTTTAGCAATGCCTACTAGCAAGTCTATTAAGTCAATAAGTTGTTATTGTATTCCGGCTCTCGTTGAAACATTATTTCCATTTTATTGTTGACAATGAAATCTTTGGTATTATAATTAAGAACAATTGTTGTTCTATTTATAATAATAATGTTTTGTATAGAATCGGAATATTACTTAATAAATTTTGTATACTTGACTTACATGAAAATAATTTTGCATATTGAACAAATTAGTATAAGAAAAGGAGATGATCATTCAAAGAGTTGAATGTATGTATTTGTTGAAATACAAGTATGAATTATTTGAAAGGTTCAAAGAATTCAGAAGTGAAACAAATTGACAATGTATTAAGATTCTTTGATTAGATCAAGTAATAAATACTTGTGCAATAAGTTTCTAGATCTTCTCAAATGGTTTTTCTCATAATGGACACCTCATGATACGTAATAATTGATTGATGTATCTGAAAGGAAAAATCGTACCTTGTTGGACATGGTGCGGTCCATAATGATTTTACCTGTGACGCCCCCAAAATAGGTATACACAACACCCATTCTGAGTCGCCAAATACATGGTACAAAAAGCAAACTACAACTTCAATAATACAAATGTCGTGTGAAATACGACAATATATACTGTGAGTTAAAATATAATATTGTCTTCTAGACAATATCCACATTCAAATAAATCCCCATCATAATTATTGATTCATTATTTTACAAAAATGGTGAGGACTACTAAACAACTCTCTCTAGAACCTTCATTCCATACCCCGACTAGTACTCGCTACATTCTCGCCTCCTGAGAAGAAAAAATGGAACAACAAGGAAAAGGGTGAGCTCAACTAGCCCAGTAAAGAATATTATGACTAAGATAATATACAACAAATTATCGTTAGTCTTCAACAGGGAAAAATCTGATAGAATACAATAGACAACAAGTTTCGAGATCAATATATTCAGCATGAAATAATAATTCATGTAAGAGTTACGTAGAGAATGAAATCTACTATAATCTATGAATTTAACGATCCATCATCAATATTTTATCCTCAGTAACATCAATCAATATACATCTGAATCAAATATTCATCTTTGCACTCACAGAGCCAAAGATATTCATCACCGTCATGTTCATTTAAACACCTGTTCATCTTTGCACTAAAGGCCAAAGATATTAATCAATCGATCATGTTCATCTCAACACCTGTTCATCTTTGCACTACAGGCCAAAGATATTCTTCAGAAATCATTCATCTTTGCACTACAGGCCAAAGATATTCAATAATATCATCATTTAAGACCGAGGATGATGAAAATATTTTTAAAGAAACGAATCCAAAGAAACAAAATGACAAAGATTAAGGATTAAGGATTCGTACTTGGTTTTATCCACGCCCAAAAATACCTCAAAAATAATCATAGTGGTGTAAAATTCAAGAATGATCAAAACATGGATACAATAAGAGTTAGTATCCAGAATAGATATTTTGGACAAAAAGAAAAAATTTTATTTTTCTATGAATAAGATCAGTATACGTGAATAGTCAGAGTATCGTGAATAAAGGCCAGATACGTGAATAAGAACTCTCGACACCAAAAGATAGAAATTCCACAAAAAACATCTTCACGCTTCATGAATAGTACTCGTGAATAAGAACTCGTGAATAAGAACTCATGAATAAGAACTCGTGAATAAGAACTCATGAATAAGAACCCATGAATAAGAACCCCGACATGAAAAAAGTTCCAAATTTGATAAAAACTTCAGATCAACATTTCAAAGATAATGATATTGAAGAAATAATATCATTACAAAAAAAAAATATATCCTTACCTCGAAAGATTAAGATTTACAAATTGAACACCTGATATAAAGCATGACTTGACTTGCACCAGATAGCAATACTCAAAGTATACTCAAAATACTCACAAGAATACGCTTCGATAATATAGAGAGAAAAACTTCAGCTTACGTGTGATTTTCAATTCTAACCTAAAGACCCTATTTATAGAAATCGCTTAGAACACCAAAGCAGTAAAATTTAATAAATTAATATATATATCAAATTCATACGCCAACCTTAGAATTCAGATCCTAGCATTTCCCACAAGCCACCTTCTAGAAAGAAATGATAAAAAACGTTTTTCATAAAATAAATAATTAAAATTACAAAAATTAATTATTTCGGAGCTTCAGAACTTCAATAATTCATAATAAATAGCCCTTTCATCAGAAAATTCAAATCTCGCGAATTTTTATAGAAAATTCAATTCTCTACAACTTTGCGTAAGAAAGTTTTTCCAAATTCCAAATAGAAATTGACCAAATCCACAAACCAAGCGATTTTACAAATTTATAATCAAATTTCACCAATAAATGGGGTCCAATCCGACATGTTTAACATGTTTTAAACATTTATTGCAACAAAAATACTCTTCCTCCTCGTATACTCATATATCCCACATTCGTTGTAAAAATATCACCGTTAATATATTATTAAAATAATATATTTAAACGAATTATTTTATCGTAAAAAGATAAAATATTAATTTTCAACAATTGTCATTTTAAAAATTTTCTCCATCTATATCCACATAAAATCAATATTTTCCTCATCATATAAATCAATAATTAATTATTCACAAATAATATTACGTAATCACAATATTGATAACCAGTGCGCTTCCTGAAAGAGGGGCTTTCCAATAAGAATTTCTTCATCGACGCGCAATTTAGGTGACCAAACCTCTCCTTGATGTAAATTTCTAGACATTACCAATAATGTTATCTAATAATATTATTCAGATAATATGAATTATTGCTTCGATAATGAAAGATACCGTGTAATGACAATTATCAAACAATGAAGAATATAAAATATTAACGCAAAGAATTATTAACTCAATAAAATAATCGAATAAGAATCATCGTAACCATTATCGAGTAGTGCCTTCACGTAAGAATCAATAATTGGTGCAATACCAAGTGCTTCTTGCTCAACAACGCCAGATTAAAGTGTTTTAACCACCGGTATTCCAACAAGATACTTGGTAATAACTACGCAATTATTTAAAAACAACTTATATTTGTCGTTTTCTTCATCCAATCACTTTCCGTTATGGGGCCCACACACGGTCGCTACCATCGCATTTAATATTCCCCAACAAAGCATTTAATATTCCACGACCAAACTAATATTCCCCGACGATAATGAATATTTTATAACCACTTGCTTAATTTGAAATATTTGCATATTTAACCCTTAACTATCCACATTAATCAAATCAACCCTTACTATTTCAAAATAATAAATAAAGGAAATTCCTTTTATTTAAAAATTTCGGGGTCTTACATTACTGACATTCCAAAGATCCTTCTAGGATCATGTCCTGAAAATGGTCGACATATCTACTTTAAAGGTAATCTCTAAATCCTACCCCAAGACTCCATAAAAGTTATGGATAGGAGGATTCCTAATCTTAAGTATGTTAAGATAAGGGGTTGTCCAACTTATGTGAAAAGGTTTCAAAGGATAAGCTTGGGACAAGATTTGACAAGTGTTCATTTGTGGGACATCCTAAAGTAAGTTTAGGGCATATGTTCTATAATTCTACTTAGCAGAAAAGGTGTTTGTTGTAAAACACGCCGCCTTCTAAGATAAAGGTGTTTATCATCAAGGGGCTAGTGGGAGGATAATAGATCTCAAGAGTTCAAGAACCACAAAACACTATAAGTCAAATAAGAGGAACCTATAGATAGACCTATTGTACCACAAATCAATCGTAACTGAATAAGATCAAGATACCTAGGAGGTATGGATTCATCATGGACGATGATGATGAGGTACACATCATAAAGATGATGATCCGAGTTACATTCGATGAGGTAAGACTTCTAGTGTGTACAAAAGGGACAATGGGAGCGCCTGTGACATTCCTAATATTATATGTTGATATACTACGGATAAGGAATGACATACCAATGCTACAATCAAGAATGATAAAGTTGTCTAAACATTCCTCCATGAATGGTTTGGGAAGAGTATCTTAATTGGGGATAAAATCTATATAGATAGATTCAAGAGGATGCTCGACTTAACCCAAGGAACGATATTCATTTGATGCTAAAGTTGTTTAGCATGGCAAACTCAAGAGATGTCTCATGTCGATGAGCTATGGAGTGTATCTCTTTAATAGTCCCCACGGACTTCCGAAAAGAGAGGTCGTATGAGTGGTGACTATCATGTATGCAATGAAATGTACGAGACCGATGTCGATCACCATATTATGGAGAAGTTCACTATGAGTCGCTGAAAACATCTTAAAGTTCTTAACCAAGGCACTAAAGATGTGAGCATACATGGTGGATCTGAATTAAAACTAGAGGGCTTAATGACTCAAGTTTTTCGTACAGACCAAGATGACGTAAAAATCCACTTTAAGGTAAAGCGTTATCTCGAATAGTGGTGCGATGAATTGAAAGGTTCCAAACAAAGAAAGAGTTGCTAGTTTAGTGATAAAGACAAAGTATATAGCTATAAATGAAGTCGCAAGTTGATTGTTTGGATTAAAAGTTTATTACGTAACTAGAATAGTTCCTAAGTCTCATCTTGGATCTAAACATGTGTTGTGGCACTTTCATTTGATTATTAGAATCATTGAAAGATGGGAAATCACTATAGAGATAAGTGGACTCTCATGAACAACATTACATATCCATTAACTAAAGCTTATCCAACGGCAGGATAATCGCCACTTGTAGAGAAGAAGAGTATAAGTTACCACGACGATTGGCTTTAGTGCAAAGGGAGATTGAAAGTAGTATGCACACGCTTCAATCATGTTTGATGATAAAGCATATACTTTGTAACAATCTTATTCATTTATTAATAAAAAGTATTAATTTATTAAAGGCTTTTAATTATCTACATGATCTTTGTTTTATAATATGTGATAAACCCATAGTTTTAAGCAATGCTTTTAGAATAATGATGATGATCATTCTAATGAGATCTAAATTCTTAGAAAGCTTAAAACTAAAATAGTTCCCAATCATTGGATTACTAAATTGGGGATTAGTAAATCCGGATAGATTGGTACACACGTTCTTTTCATTGGATGAGGATGATTGATCTCACGATCATTTGTGTGGAGACACTAAAGCAAGTATGTAGGTGCTTATTAGAGAATAAGTACACTTAACGCGTGGCTCGCTAAGGAATACCTAATGGAGTTTTATTTGCTGTCAATAGGAATTCTGTAGTGATAGTAGTAGACAAGTAATCCTTGGACTTGAGATCATCATAGTATCTTATGTATGATGAGTTATACTTTGACTTATTCCTTAAGACCCTTAGGGTATATCAAAGGGTATGCTTGGGTATAATAAGTTATACATGGAGATAATGTATGATCAATAAAGAATCTACCACTTAATAAAAGAAGAGAAATGTCTATGTGATTCGATAAATGACAACCCAAAGTAGTCCTCGGCCAAGGCGTAATGAAATTAGAAAGGAGTTTCTAATTTGCATTATTTGAGTTGTGCATTTAAGGATCGAAATACATATAATTAAATAAAATAAGACTTGATAAAGAATTCCACGCCTTATATTTAATTGGGACATTGTATGGTGGAAGGATTGAATTGTGCAGAAACTATTTACTCAAAGGTTCTTTTATGATTAATGTTGAAATCTATATTATCTGGAAAGTCGTTGATCGCTAGGAGGCTTATCCCTATTGTAGAATAAATATTATTTATTTAAATAAATTAATTGTTTAATTTATTTATTTAAATAAGATTAGAATTGTTCTAATTGATTTATTCACAACCTATTTAATATGGAGAACCTAAAGGGTCACACCATAAAAGGAAGAATAATTATTTAAGAAGTTAATGACATAATCGTAATAATATATTAAGTATATTTAATTTAATCTATGGTGATAGAATAAATTAAATAGCTTAATATTTATTATTTAATATTTTAAAATATTAAATATAAATTAATAAGAGGAGTCTTATTAATATTATTACAATTATTATTATTTTAATTTCTAAAAGAGTTTAGGAATTAATTTAATATAAGTACTCTCATTTATTCCTAATTGGATTAGGAAGGAAAATTAGTTAAAGGAGTTTAATTAATTATCCTAATAAGATTAGGGAGCTTAATTAATTAAAAGAATTTAATTAATTAAATAAAACCCAATTCCTTAATTGTTAAGATGGGTTGCCTACATCTATAAATAAGAGGAGTCTTATTACGGGTGTTGGGGTTGTTGACTTTTTCAACATACGACATAATTCCAATTGTTGGGAGAGTACACCTTTTCTATGAGATAGAAAAACTGTGGTTTAGCCAACCACCCTTCTTCTCGAATTTTCTTCTTCCTCGGTGTATCACCTCTGAGGCCAAACATTTGGGTGGCTAACGCCGATCAAAGGAATGAACCAAACCCGGTGGATTCAAGATTGAACGCGAAAGGATTTGGAGGTGAACTTGTACTTCTAGGAAGCTCGATCTTCAAGGGTATGATTTTATTCTTTATCTTTTAGTTTAATTAATAATTGTGCATAAAGGGTGATCCGGGTATATGGTTTGTAAATTTTTAAACTCGATTTTTCCACGCTTGCTTCTTTTATGCAATTTGATTGCATACATAAATATTACAAACCTAACAAAGGCATCGAGCCAAACCTTTATGCACAATTATTAATTGTTTTATTTGATATGTATATTGATATGTGTTTGTAAACAATTTAATTGGGCATAATTTAATTGTATGAAAAAAAACGTGATAGTCATTTGATTCCTAGAATCCGGATTAAAAAAAAGGAAATAAAGCGCAAGAACATTCCTATTTTAAAATGTAATTCATGTATCGCATTTTAATTCAAGGCCACAGTTTTTTTTGAAATGCAAGGCACTAAATCGAGGAATATAAAAGGAAGTTTTGGATATATATATATATATATATATATTTATATTAGAATCAGAATGTTATATATATATATATATATATGATTACCAAAGAAAATTAAAAAAAAAAAACTAACATAGATGTTTAATTTTAAATCTAAACTATATATATATATATATTCAAGATATTATATATATATATATATATAATAGTTATATATATATATATTTATTCTTAATTATTATATAATTAAAATAAAAGTTTATTTTAATTTTAAAATAAAAGGTTTATTTTAATATTAAAATATAAAGTTTTATTTTAATCTTAATAATTTTATAATTAAAATAAAAAGGTTTATTTTAATTTTAAAATTAGAAATTTCATGCTAACTAATTAGAGTTGGAATTGGATTCCATGATAACTAATTAGAGTTGAAATTGGATTCTATTTTTCCTTAAATAAAGGAGTTTATTTAGATATGAAATAAGATTTCATATTATTCAAAATAAAAGAGTTTATTTGTGAATAGGAAAGAATCCTAATTTCCTTAAATAAAGAAGTTTATTTAGATATGAAATAAGATTTCATATTATTCAAAATAAAGGAGTTTATTTGTGAATAGGAAAGAAAATCCGTGTTTCCTTAAATAAAGGAGTTTATTTAAATATGAAATAAGATTTCATATTATTCAAAATAAAGGAGTTTATTTGTGAATAGGAAAGATAATCCCAGTTTCCTTTAATATTTTTTTTACATGGAATTGGATTCCATAATTAATTAAAATAAAGGAGTTTATTTTAATTAAATTTTTTTTTTTACATGTTTTCCAAATTAATAAAATAAAGTTTATTTTGATTAAAGATTTTGTTTAAATTAAATAGATTTTATTCAAATTAAAAATAAAATAAAATAGTTTTATTTTGATTTAAATTTGAATTAAAATAAAGGAGTTTATTTTGATTCAAAATAGATTTTATACTAACTAAATTTGCCCATTAAATGATATCAATATATATATATTAAATGTTTATTATTCATAAGATGAATGTTATTTATTGATGCATATGGTGATGTGTATGATAATAAATGGGATTGATTATGGACTATCAACCAATATGATTGGATTTTATTTTAGTTGGATGCATGAATGTATGGGTTTTATAAAATGGGGTCTGCGTACCTCATCTTCTCTAATTTTTCTTAATGTAAATTCTATCTCCTCCCATGTATTTCCCTCGATCACGATCAAGGTTTCTATTTATTTTAAATAATTTGGTAATAGGAATAGTTAGAATTAATTTTGAAAATTGGAGATCAAGGAAGCAAGGAGCACTTGAAGACCCGGTTTGTAATGGAGCCCGGGTTTAAATGTAATAGTTATATTTAAATATTATTTCTTGCACCTAGGGTTTGACCTTTTTCGTTCACTTGGTGGCTCTAGTAACCAAACTAGAATAAAAGTCCATAATCAATCCGGGTAGAATATAGTATTCTATATGTGCATGCTTATACTATATATATATTATATATTATGCAAACATGCTTCGCATGTTAATTAATATAACGCGTATTTTATATATATATGTAAATATGCCGCTTAAACAAGATGAGACAAATTAATAACAAACCCCTCAATTTTTATATTAAGTCCTAGCGCTCAAAGATATTTGGAATATCGAACGTCAGCCTTCTAGCATGATAAAATTAATAGAGTATTAAATATTTAATATGAGTTTGTTGTGTCACCACAAGGCAAGTATTAAGTATTTAAGATGTTAATTTATCACATTTGATGCTTATAAAGAAAAAATTGAACAATATTGTTTTGTTGTGTCACCACAAGGATGATATTTTTCTTTTTGAATATATGGAGTGCTAGGGTTGGACTTAACTTGGATAATTTTGATTCGGATGTGCCACCACTTGATCAAAATAATCTAAGAGGCAAAATACAAGGAGTTGATAGTTGATGTAATTGACAAAAAGTTGTCTACCATTTATTTATATATAGTTTATTGTGTCACCACAAGGCTATATACATTTGAAATGGGATCCTTATTCTCACTAAAGAAATCTTTAATTAGATTTTGCTTTAACTATATATAAGTGAGGGTAATATAGTTTGAAGAAAATAATGGAGATACCAATTTAAAACAAGACCTAATTTATTTTGGTAATTAATAAAAGAATGTATGTTAAAATGTTGTTAATTACAAATTCATTTACGTAATTTTACAATGTCTAAAATTACTATCATCATGCGAAGCGTATTAGATGCTAAATTAATCGTAATCAATTAAACTGGATTGGTTAAGGAATTTGAGAATAGTTCTCATAAATTTGAAAAGCTATCTTATGTCCTTAATACGCCTATCCTATCCTCGAATGGTAATAACCAACTAAACCCAAAAGCTACTTGATTCTTGATCCGACTCGGGTTGCTCCCAACTTTGTATTGCTTCAATTTTCACGGATCAACGGATACTCTATGTTTTCACACCACGCGTGCCCAAGGAATGCTACTTCTTCAAGCGAACTCGCATTTCTTCAATTTGGCATATAGTTTGTTTTCACCAAGCCTTTGAGTACCACCTTCAAATGGTGCTCATGATCTTCATGACTTTTGGAATATATGAGGATGTCATCAATAAAACAACAACGAATCCATCCAAATATTCCTTGAATACTTTCGGTTCATCATATCCATGAAAGCCGCGGGGAGCATTAGTTAATCCGAAAGACATGACTAAGAATTCATAATGCCCGTCTGAGAGTTCAAGGCGGTCTTTGGAATATCCTCGATTCTAATCTTGGTGATGATATCCGAATCGAAGATCGATCTTTGAAAAGAATTGTGCTCCTTGCAATCGGTCAAACAAGTCATCAATACGAGGTGAGGATACCTATTCTTGATGGTGACATGGTTCAATTCCCGGATAGTCAATACAAAATCGCATACTCCCGCCTTTCTTCTTTCTGAATAAAAGCAGGAGCACCCCAAGGAGATGTCTTAGGTAGAATGAAACCGATGTCCAACAATTCTCGTAGTTGGACCTTTAACTCCCCGAAGTTCAATAGGAGCCATTCGATATGGGGTTTTAGAAATGGGCTTTGTACGGTGTTCAAGATCAATAAAGAATTTAACTTCACGTTACGGGGTAGAATCAGGAAGTTCTTCAGAAATACGTCGGGAAAGTCAATAACAACAGAAATATTATTCAAATTTGACGTGTCTTTATTCAAATCCATAACATGGGCTAAGAAAGCTTGACATCCGATTTTCAATAAACGAATAAATTTATGATTAGATATGACAGTGATTGATTTTAATGGCTTAGTTGCTTGAATTCGTACAACAGGTTGGTTAGGAATATGAAAAATAACAACCTTACGAAAACAATCAATTTTGGCATGATGAGTAGTTAACCAATCAATCCCTAAAATCACATCAAAAGCAAGTATCTTTAAAGAGATAAAGGTCAACGGGTAAGGTGATTATGCCAACTCAGAATTAAACAAGATTTATAAACGGTGGATGTGATGAAAGTTTCTCCTAACTGGAGTTTTCCACAGAATAGGTCAAAGTCTAATTTCTCCCGAGTCAAGTTTAAGCGTTGAGCACAAGCGGGAGAGATAAATGAATGGGTAGCACCGGTATCAATTAAGGTATAAATTTAAGAAGAATTTATAAATAACTTACCCGTGATCACCTCGTTTGGGTTCTCGCATTTTGACCGATCCACATAAACGTTCTTCCAATGAAGCATTGACTTTGACTTTTAGGACGATCTTTTGAGTCACCGTCCCCGCGAACTAGGTTTCGCATCTGCATCTGATCCGGCGCGATATCCTTCCTTTCCATAATTATAGCATACCTTGAATCTGTTGTGGGGCAATTTGGATGATATGTCCCTCTTTTCCTCATTTGTAGAATACGACCAGGTGGTCGTTCCTCCACTGGAACCGATTGGTCTTTGTACTTTGCCATTTTCACATTATCGTTGTTGAATCTCCTCTTTTAAAATCTCCTCCCGATTCGATTCTTCTATTCTCATGGCCATGATTACCACCGGAGTGGTTACCATTTTGTCTGTCTTTTCTTTCTCTCATTTGGTTATCGTTGTTTTGTTGAATACCATCTCGGTATGATCTGGTTGTGGTCCCTCGGTTGGCCGTACTCGTTATCTCGCTTTAATAATTGAGCCCAGTTTTAAACATCTGAATAGAGAAAATTTATGAAATGAGATCTTGGCGTATCTTGGGTTTCAAACCTCTAAGAAACATCCGCGTCATCGTTCCTCATTCTCCACCAAATGAGGTGCAAACACGGATAACTCTATGACGTTGCCTCGTCTTGAGACACCGTATGTTATTTGCTCTGTCGATGAACTCCACTTCCTTCATATAATGAACACTTTCGTGAAAGTATTTGTCATTAAATAGTTCTGAAATGTCTCCCAAGACATCTTTGAGTCTTGTACCGGATGGATACGACTTCTGAAACTCCCACCGGTGAATGCCTCGCCATGAAACATAAAGGTGGCGAATGGAACCTTACATTCTCAAATTGCATCCCAAGACATCGAATATCTTGGTAATTTGCTTGACCCATATTTTCGCCATGATCGGATCGGGCTTTCCCTTAAATTCGATGGTCCCAACTCTTTGAGCCTTGCTTGGTGTGACAACCCGTGAATTACTATCATTTCCTCCTCATATTTTGAACACGAGTCTCCTCGTCCGATTTTGCATGAAGCGCAAAAAGCTTCTAAACATCCTTGTTCATCATCTGCTTCAATGGTGTTGTTCATGGGAGGAACATTGCCACTGTTGCACATTCTCCTCGTTGGTGAAAGTCAGGCGTCTCCACGGTCTCATTTCCATTGTTAATATTCTCGATTCGACATTCTCAAATCTTTACCGTAAAATAAGGGTTAATTAA